>VRYO01001878.1:21838661-21852747 GCA_009812075.1 Sialia sialis
GTTTATAATCGTGAAACTACTGTAATTGGAATCAAGTATCCTTGTATAGGGTGTCTAAAAGTACATATGGTCCCATTCTGTTTCAGCACTTAATAGTACTTTTTTCTTATTTGCTCTGTAGAATTATTGTTCTTGCTTCAAATGTCAAATAATTGTTTAATTGTGTAAGAACTAAGTGGCTTGTTTTTGCAACTGCCAGATTATGAAGTTAGTTAATTTTTAAAAAGTTGATTCTGTTTTTTCAATTCTTTACACTTGAACTTTAGTACAGGGGAAAACCAAAAAAAGTATTTATTGAAAATGAATCTTAAGTTGTTGAAGGGTGAAGGGCATCACTGGGGTGTGGCTTATGTCATCAAAGCAGCAGATTCTGGCACTACAGATGCAACACAATGCTTCTAACATTTTTCTTTTTCCTGCTAGAACAAGCAAGCTCCAAAGGCCTTCGTTGACAGGTAATGAGATCTAATAAGGAATGGGGAAAAGGGATAGATGGGAATGAACAAGTAAGGGAATATCCATATTCATTGTTTAATCAAATAAGATTCTCTTGGTGGATTTTGGGAATACTCATTCCTTGCTTCAAAAGCTTCTCTGTGATAGCTGTAAACAAATTATCTCTACGAATAACTTCTTAATCAGGGAAGAGTAGAGCTGTTCTCTACTTGATCTATCCCTTTGGGTGGTCCCAGTCAGAGACCTTTCTTCTGATGGCTTGGCTTCAGAGAAGCGATATGATATTATGCTGACAGCTGTAGACCTCTTTTTGTTAGGGATAACAAACATCCTGTGCTGAGGACAGCATCAAGCCCAGCCTGCAGTATGCCCAATTAGAGAAGCTAAAATCTCATTTGTTTCACCATGGGAGTCTCTGAAAACACACCGTTTTAGCCTCATTACAGTATTTTTAACTTTACAAAAACAATTTCATTATGGAAATTAAAGAAGCTCATTTAGTCTTAGCATTTGTGCTTAACTTAATAAATTCCACAAGTGTATCAGTTGCCCTAGTGTGCAGGGTTTTTGTTCTTTATCTAAGAAAAAACTGTTTTAGGAACTATTTGCAGAGACTGTTGCATAAAGGAATGTGCTGTTTTAATATGCTGGGTATTTATTACTAGGATGAACAAATTTCTGGACTCCATTGTAGTCATTTTCCTGTGTTGAGCATCTGAGCATTGACCAGCATTGACTCTGCTGTACTCTATTGTGTAAGTCAGGGAAAAGATTTAAGATGATAATCTCTTTTTGTTCCTAGCAATGTGGGCTAAGGATAGGATACCTTAAGGTAAAGGTGAAACAGCTGTTTATCCCACTAGCTACATATGAAATGCTTTAGTTTCCCTGAAATTTTTCTTTAAGATGAAATAAATCAGTTAAACTGTGCAGTTACTATATAGTTCTGCAAACAAACTAAATTGATTGTAAGCATCTGTTTTTATGTATTTTTTTTCTCCTTGGAATATGTCCCAGTGGCTTGTTCTTTGTTAGAATGATCCAGTTTACTTAATAAGCTATAAATATGTTGAGCTGAAGTCAACAAAAGTGTTTTCAACAAACACAGCAGTATAAATAAATCTAACTTTTTTCTTGCAATTCTTATGCGCTGCAGTAGGAGAAAGGTAATCAGTATCAGTGGTGCACCTAGGGCTTTTCTGGTCTCAGGTGCCAAATTCTTTTTTCTTGCTGTTGGAGTTGGCGCTGTCACCACTGGTCGATTTTTACTTGCTGTTGGAGACAGGAGCTGGAAGGAAATAGGAGTGAATGAGGCAGAGGCAACCTCATTCCACCAGTCTTCATCTTTCCTCTACTGTCACTGGAGCTACCCCATCAGCTTCCTCAAATTCCCTGTGTTAAGATTAATTTAGACTGGTGAGAGGTGTCTGCTTAAATCCAGCTTAAACAACTGAGTCATTTTTCAAAGAAGCAGTGGTCTAGCTTGCTTCAAAACTGAGTTGTGTTTAGTGGCCATAAAAATTCGTTTCTCCTATAGCTTGCTGTTTCGTCAAGCTATAGTAAGAATGTGAGCTGCCTTTGTTTTCTTTTTTGTTTAACTATGGTGAAGTGATGCAAAAGACTTGAGAATATTCTGTTTCCCTTAAAATAATTGGACTTCAGTTCTTCAAAGATGACTGTTTTTTCCTCTGCTGAAACCACAAATACAGTAGTTTCACAACTATAAGCCGCACCTGATTAAAAGCTGCACCTCCTGGTAGCTGGGCAGACCATGGGATTTGTCCATATATAAGCCACACCTGAATATAAGCCGCAATTTTTTTTTTTAAAAAAACCGAGGATCCATGTGTAACAAAGTAACAAATTAGTAATAGAATTGCCAGAATCACTCCAGCACGGGGTTTGGTGTCAGGTGCTCAAGTTGCAACAGTTTTCATAGACCAGCAAAGCCTTTAAAGGCAGCCCCAGGCACCCTCCCAGCCGGCTCTCACTTCCGGGTTGGCATTTCACTGGGATTTGTCCATAGATAAACCGCACCTGAATACAAGCCGCACTACTGGGGTAGTCTGGATTCTTCAATGAAAAAGGTGCGGCTTATAATCATGAAATTACTGTACTTACATTACTGAAGGCTGAAGTGATGATTTTATAATTTTCATCCCTCTTGGCTCTCCAGCAATGTGATAAGAAGTAGAAATGGACTCATTTAAATAAGTGAGCATACGTAAAACTGTTAAAATGGAGGATTGGTACAAATGGCTAATCTGCAGATGCCCTGCACCAGATATTTTCTTAAATTACAGATGCAGAGTCTCAGCCTCTCTCTGGATCTCCTTTGTAGACATTTAAAACTTGACTGAACATGGCCCTAAGTGACCTGATGCAGCATGAGAATTGGCCTGGCTTTGAGTGACGACTTGGTCAAGATGACAACCACAGGTCTGTGCTGTGGCTTTAGGTGTAGGAGGGAAGGACTAGCAGATGCTGAACATCCAGCTACAATGGATAATTTCCTTGGAAACATAATTTGTCACCAGAACTTGCTTTAAACAGCTGTGTGAAGCAGGGCAGTGAATAAGGAGTCACCGGAAACTAATTCTGTGACCTCCTCATGGCAGTGCCATCCAAATCACAGCAATGTGCTATTCCTTTTCTCTCCCTCCTCTCCCTCATTCCCTGATTTCTTTCTCCTGCTCTTCTGCTTTTCTCTGTAGACATCCCATACCCCTATCTGATAAAGCACCATTGTGTAGTTTTATTGTGAACAGAAGAGAGGACTGATCTACCTGAAAAAACATGTTTTAATGGACTGAGTTTTAGTTAGTTTTTTTTGTTTTTTTTTTTTTAATTTAAAGAAACAAACCTTGAACAAACTGTAAACGTGTGTGAGAGAATGGATGTCTTGGAAAGAAACTGATCTGGGAAAATTTGTAATATTTTGGGTTTTTTTACTATATGTATAATAAAACAAGTTATGCAAGGTGAATAGTAGTCTTGGAGATCTTTATTTATTCATACAAATCTAAAGAAAAGAATGAGATTCCTGTTGAGTCTGAATAATGTCATTTGGTATCCTCTGAGACTTAGTTTTGTTCGCTATTTCAAATGTCATTTTGTGTGTTAGAAAATATCAGGACTCCATCTTGCATAAGCTGCATTAAAAAAACACAGTTTATCTACCTTTCTTTCAAAGCCAATTAAAGTGTAAAGCTGAAATAATACAGTGTGGTTAAATTATAGATCAAGCCGTTGTGCAGATGTGTCTTTGAATGGTACTCAGTCCATTTTATGCTATTATAAACTACAGAAACACTATGTTTACTTCCTTTATAAATCAAGCAAATCTTGTTTTTATTGCAGAGAGTGGGAGGTGAGGTAATAGTGGAGTGGGAGGATAATTTAGAATAGAGGTACCTGCAACATGCAGATACAGTGCTCCAGAGTATTAGGATATGTTATGTTCCTTTTGAGAAGTTGTTTGTAATGATTGTTAATAGCATCCCACAAGAGGAAGCAGAATGTAAGTATGCTGAAATCCAACCAAAGTTGTGATAAAAAGTTCAGGATCATTTATATCAAATGAGAATCTTAATAGGAGGGCAAACAACAATTTTGTCAGGAGCTCAGTCCATACTCCTGCCATTTATTGAAATTGTGAGTGGTCTGATCTGTCTGTTTTCTGGAAGAACTTTATATTTAGTAGTTATCAGAAACTGAAAGGGCAATAATATGGAAAAAAACGTGGAAAAGAAGATAGTAATGGTAACTGGTAATGATGCCATGTGTTACAGCCAGAATTTTTTTTTCCAATTGACATATAACAAAATGAAGAAAAATGGAAAGTTAACATTTGACTTCTATCTAATTGCTCCTTCTAGTTAGGTCATCCCATTGTGTTTTGAGAGAGTTGGCATCCTTTAACTCAACTCTGCTTATTCAGTGAACCAGAGGATTTACCAATATCACTGGTTCTTCTACCTCAGTTATTTCATCCCCAGGAAAGAAAACTGCCTACTTGGAACAGATTCCTTAGTATGCATATATGCATTTGATCTGATACTGTAAATAACTTCTCTTCACAGAGTCATATTTTTCTAAAGCAGCACAAACTGAGGGGAGCTTTGAAAATTTGAAAGGACGTATTTTGGCAAGAGAGAGCTAATGATAATAATAGACAGATGTACTCTAAAAAAAAAAATCTATTTGCAGAAAGCTTTTCATAGCAATCTGGATGGAAATCTACCTATCAAAAAAAAATGCTGGCTTTTAACAAATGGCTTCTATACTCATCTTTGTTGCTTTAACTCATTCTGGCTTCATTAAAGAAAAAAGGTTAGCAGTGTTGCAGCATAGTTTGTGGCATCTTTGAGTTAAGATGTTGACTACAAAACTGGTATGAGATTTATCATGAGTGTGTGTATATGTATATATATGCACACACTTACCTCTGTGCGTGTATATATATGTGACATCTGATGGTAACATCAATGAATGAAGGAATAATAACAACTTGATTTTTTGAGGAATTCTGCCATTATTTCATCAGATATCTTTGAAGAACAGAGAGACAAAAGTGAATGCTGACTTGCCAGCTGGGCCCCCAGTTAAGAAGACTGCTGAAAATGTAATGTTAGCTATAATGAGCATTGTGGTACTATTTAGATACAGCAAATTTAGTGGCTTCTTAAAACAAAAGAGCAGGTGTGTCCACGATCATGTGGCTTTGGAAATGAGTGGGAAAGTTTGCCTTTTTTATCCTACTTGGTGAAAGTAATTGTGATCCTTCCCTTCATCTGATCACTGCTCTGTTATGGGTCTCCTCACCTTTCCCTCCCCACCTGTGTAAGTTTGATGTCTGTCCCTAGAGTTGCTGTGGTTATGCATTTAACAGTTGTGCTGCTTATGCCCGTTTAATCAACGCTTTTCTCCTCATCATAAAGTTCTTCCTTGGTTAATGTGTAACCAGATGTATATTAATCTGCCTTGAAGAAGTTATATTGAAAACCACTAGGTATCTAACAGGCTTCCCACAGTTATCCCATGTGTATATAAAAGAGTAACTTTAGAGAAATCTGTTCCATATAAGTAGTTTCCAAGCAGTGAAGCACTAGATTGCACTGTAATGTATATCATCAAATCAAAACAATTTTACTGTCAACGTCTTTGATTAAGACACTCAAAAAGATGCATATTTCATGGGATGTGCAAGTGTCATTGGATATAGTGAAAGGACATCAACCAAGAAATATAAACACCTTTTGTACAAGACATTGAAACCTCTTGCAAATGGAAATAAGCAAGTTTAATAGAAACTTTGACCCAAATGGATCATTAGTTGCAGCCTACAGATTCTTTTTCAAATCATTAACTGTGTCTCACGGTGTCTTGCAAAGAAAGAAATGGAGGCTTCTGCTTAATGAGCCTTTCTTTAAAATAGATCTGACAGTCAACCTTCTTGCGATTGGCCAATTTAGGAGTTAGAAAATGCTTTATTTTAATTCATCCACTAGGGCTTTGTAAATGAGTATATATGTATATATGTACTATGTGCAATACTAAAATTGTCAGATGTGTTATCTACTTCATTTACCATAAACTCCCAGTTGCCCTGCCTGTATTTTGCCCATTAATCTGTCATGGACTTTAACACTTCAGACACACATTTATGATGAGCCTGAATAATTGTCTTATTTTATCTAGGAAAGTTAACTTGTCATATAAATGATTCTTCCTTTTTTTTTTTTTTTTTTTTTTAACAGTCGGGGTGAATTTTCCTCAGACTGTGTATTTTATTTTGCTGTTATATATGCAGAGCCAGACAAACATGGGTATGCTGTTACTCCCACCTGTTGTCAAATCCAGGACGATGTTTTGTTCTGAGCTTATGATAGATTTCTGGTTTGTACCTTTTTTTGTCTACCTGGTCTTAAAACAAAGGATTTGTTCTATGTCTTTGTAGAAATACACAGAAGTAGGCATATGCTATAAATCACTACTCAATTTTTTATATAGAACTGAAGATTAATATATTTATCTTATCGATTTAGTAGGCAGCATGAAGACATCATTATAAGAATTGCTTTTTTTCCCTCCCAGATAAATACTGATACAAATTTTTAATCCCTTGTGTTTTCCTGACTCGTAACTTTTTAAAAAGAAAAATGCCTATAAAATATATTGTATTTCTTTTTTTTTACCATAAAGTTACAGGTGGTATAACACAATCAAAGGAAAAACATGACTTTTCTTATTACTTAACTCACTGTAGAGATTTTCAGTGTGGCAAATCACATTTTGTTTTGGGAAAGCTGTGAGGAGGAGATGTGTTCGGGGACATCCATCCAAGCTTCTCCCATGGTGCTCAGGAAGGTAAATAACACAAGGGACATCAAAAAGGAAGGTGTCTCAGCGAGAGGAGCAAATCCTTTCACCCTAGAGTGATGTGAGAATGCCTGTACAGCTTTTAGGTTTCTGCTATATCACATCTATAGGAGAGATGTGTAGCAGATGCTTTGATAGGAAAAAAATCAGCAGAACAAGCAGTAAAAAATGTTTTCAATGTTTCATCCTCCCTTACATGAATTTCATAGTTTGATAGCTTCAGAATGGTACTGCCAGCAGAAGAGAAGGAAGGTGGCAGTTGAGGGGTTTATTTACTTATTTTATATTTAACTTGCTTAAATGCTGCCCTGATGATTTAGTCATCAGTTCTTTGAGGCAATTTTCACAATTTATTATTCTTTTTCACAATTTATTTTGAACTTTTAGTTTGATCAATATGTTAGATAGAATGAAGGTGAGAGCAAGAAACTTTAAATGTTTTTGTGTATGCTTTGTTAATTTTCCCATGGAATAGTTAGGTATTTTTGTCCTAGTTTTTTTAAAGCTGCTTATTTAAATTTAAATAAGATATTATTAGTGATTGTTCCTTTGTGTAATGTTAACTCATGTTTATTTGATGTTTTTAATATGATATTACTCATTCTCACGTGTGATTATTAAACGTGATTTTAAATTGTACAAAATTATTGAACAATGACTGTTAGAATGGAAGTTTTCCCATGTTATCATTATTTTATATTCAGACTTGAATTGACAGCAATATAAACCAGAAATATTTTGACATTTGAAGGTTTTTTTACCTTTTACTGCCTGATTGAAATGGTTGTTTGCTTTGAGTATCATTTCTGTACAAGTCCCTGGTATACCAACTGTAGATGCACTGATCAATTTTCAATTGAGTTCTTTCAGACACCTTTGAGTGAAGTTTTATTCACTTTGGTGATGAGTGAAAGAGAAGAATAGTTGCACCATCAACTTCACTGTCTCTGTATGCCTGCAGAAGCTAAAACAGTCAGTGATTATCTTGAATGAATCTTAAAAGCATCACAATCCCCTTTGTCATTCTAAAATGTTAATTCACATAATGATTAGTTCCTCAGTCTGCAAGAAAGGAAGGATTTGCCACTCTGAGGAGATGACTCAGGTGAACATAAGCCCACAGAGGGAGGAAAAGGGAGGCAAGCTTCTGACATGACAGATGGGTTGGAAGACTGGACAGAATGAGTATGCAGTACACAGAGGAGGAAATGTGGAATGGGGATTTTGGACCCTTCTAAATACAGTGAGGGAAAAGCAATGGCATGTGCAGTCAGCAGGATTAAGGTTGCTCAGAGAGAGAGAGTCTGTCTGGCAGAAGGCAAGAAAGCAGAGAAATCCTGGGGCGTTTCAAATGAAAGCACCTACTTTTATTTTAAACGAGGAATATTACAAAGGCTGGTGGAAGATAGGGGACTTCAAACTGAAATATTTCTGAAAAACAACCTTCTGGCTTTTGAGGCTTTTAGGTAGTTGTAGTAAATTAGTTTGGGCCATTTCTTAAAAACATGGATCTGGAAGTCTTTTGCTTGTTGATGTAAAAATAGATGCGGAAGCTGAGATCCAGAAGTGGCAGTACTAATGAGTAGAGAAAGCTGCTATATTTATTGTTTGTTCTTTTTTTCCTGAAAGACTTGTCACAAAGACTGTCTGGAAGATTTTCATCTAACTGGAACCTTAGTTGAATTGTTGCAACTCTTCCTTTAGGATTTGGTGATATTGCTCAACTCCAAAATATTTTGTAGCCCTATTTGAAGCTGGACTTTTTTTTTTTTCCCCCTGTTTCAGCTTTTGCAGGCATCTTGTGTCTCTGCCTGATATTTGAGACCCAGTCTGTGAATGCAGTGTTTGTCTTTGAGGAAACAGGTATTTCAACTTTTTGTTGCATGTTAGCGCTTTGTAGTTATATTTTGTTATGAAGTTCGAGTTTTTATTAATGCATTCTCTCCAAGCCAAAAAGTTACTTTTTATTGATTTCCTACACTTTTAAAAACTTCAGATGACCCTCACAGATTTCCTTTTTTCCTTTCTTTTTCCATCTTTTAACCTGTTCAAGGTGCAGTTAGTCTATAAGAAGTGTAATGTGTGAAGTCAGAGTTTGCAAGGAAAGGAATTTAGAAATATTTAATGCTTTTGGGGTTAATGTTGTGTCAGTGTAATTTTAAAGAGTTGGCAAACTTTAAAGAAATGTGTGCAGGATCTTCCTAAGCATTATTATGTAACCTAAAATTTTTGTGCAGAATGTCTATATACTCTGAAGTTAAAAGAAGTAATTGAAGTTTGCAGATCAGAATCAGGAAAACACTGTAGCTGTAGATGCTTCTGGTGTCGGTTTTTGGGATGATTTTAATGATCTGTAGCTTGCAAATAGTTGGAAATTTTTTCTTTTACTTTACTGAAAAGAACAGCTTGCAGCAGTGGATACATTATACAGTTGCATCAAGTGCACACAATTACTAAGCAAGGATGGGAAGCCTGACAGTTTTACTTTTAGCAAAGCTGACTTTTGGAGGATTTTATTAAAGGAATTTTGTATTTCTAACAGCTGAACTGAAAAAAACCAAAACAATCTCTTGTGACAGAGCCAACAGGTTGTATTGCTAACCAGATTACTTCCAAACTTCAGGAACTTCAAGAAATCAATGTAGTTTAAGTTTCTACACAGTGTTATTTGAAAGTATGGAGTACAGTTCCCCTTGTTCTAAATGCAATATGAATTATCACCCTGGTGTCTCTCTTGGTTTATGGATGCAGCCCTCTTTCTTACCTGGATGGAACTATGACTTATGTATTAACCTGAACATTTTCATGGCTCCTCAGACTTTACAGGTTGGTAAAGAAGTGTCATGGCACAGAGAAAGATGTATCTGTCAGGAGTGTAGAGCCTTGCTTATTTCATTGATGGACATTGCTGTGACAGGATGAAGGAATACCATTAGGTTCGGAATAGAGTTTCTGTCTAAAAATGAAAACAGCCCCTTCCTGTATTCCCAGCCAGACAAACTACCCCCTGCAATCCAAACAAAAAAACCTCACTAAAATCTAAAGCATTGAAAAAGCTTAGTTCAATGTTGTATTTGGAGTACTTGTATGGTGAAAACCAGTAATTTTCAGTAATGATCTACTCTCAAGAAATTTTTTTTCTGGAAAATGTAAGTATGAAAGTTACTGGATAGACGCAAAGGATAAGAGTCTAAAGGAAGCCGACATGCTTTTTTAGTATAATCAAAGGAGATTTTAAATAAAATATGAAAGTTTGATTGACTTAAACTAGGTTTTTAATTATTGAAATGTCCTTTCTTGTCCCTGAAAGGAATAAAATTCTGTAATTGAGCACTGCCTATTTCTGTCATACACATGGCATCTTTTACCTTACCTAGGAAGCCTACAAGGTTTCTGGGTACATTCTGTAGTGTATTTAATATAGATTATATTTACAGAGACATATATATTACATTTTCCTGGAGAATGAGGAATGGTATCTAAACACACGTATGTGGAGGAAGGCATTTGTCTGCATGTTGTCCACACTTTGTGTGAGTCCAATGCAGGTAGGAGAGTTGTAGTTCACAAATAGTCACTGCTATTTCCAGATCCCGTGTGTTGGGATAGTGGTAAAAAAAATAAAACAGGCTCTTCTCAGTCCTGCACAGAGAAAGGAAAAGAGACAGAGCACAAATTCGAATACAGGATATTCAATTTAAACATAAGCAAGTTTACTACTGAGGGAGTGGTCAGAGACTAGACTGGTCTGCCCAGAGACCTTATGGCATCTTTGTCTTTGGAGGCATTTAAAGCCTAACTGTACATGGCCATAGTCAGCATGCTGTAGCTGGCCCTGCTTTGGGCAAGGATGGACTAAATGAACCTACCAGCACCCTTTCTAGCCTCAGCTGTTCTGTGTGCCATTTTCATTTTACTGCAAGCAAAATTTTGGTTGCACTTCCTCTCTGGTTCCCATGTTTCTACAGTGTCTTGTCAGACAGACTTGAGAGGGATTTCTATGCATACTGAAAAGCTGCACTGTTGAGGGGTTTACAATTGATTCTTTCTTATAGAGTAGTTAAAGGTTGCCATTTATTGAAAAATATAGTGGCAAAATACATACAGGGATTTAACTATAATTTTTGGAAGCTCAGGGCTCATACCTAGCCACTCATCTGTCCATTTTATATGTTATGCTACAAGCATGGCTAAGCTTTCATGTTAACATTTTGTACAGATCATATTTTTCTCTATAAAGGGTTTGCTGGACTGTTCTCAATCTGTGAACTGGCAACAGAATTTTAAAAAGTCTTCTCTGTTTGCTCAGCTAAAGAATATATTCACATTGACAGGGTCTACGCTCCTTTCTAGATAGCCTATACTTTAGTCATCCTGAAGGAATGTCCAACTTCACTGTTCAATGCATTGGCATAAAAGGGTGGGACCTCATTAATTTTTGACACGGGGAAAGAGAGGCTTGTTACTATTAGGATAATAAGCTATTCCAAAAGGATGTAATTGGTACTAAATATGGTGGAAAAAGAAAATGCAGCTTAAAGAGTAGGGTCCATTAGTATTTAGCATAAACGGTGTATTCTCTGGGCAATGCTGTATCATCTGGGAATATTAAGAATAGAGTCTGTTATGATCATAGTGAAGCCTCAAGAAGTTGGGAGGACTTTGAAATTATAATAGCCACTAGGTAAAATATCCCTCTGAATCAGAACTGAAGTAAAAATGTATTGTCAGATGTTTGAGGGAGAAAAATGTAATTTTCTGACTATACATACCGAATATGTATACCTTCTGCTTTGTATTGCACTTTGAAGGGAGGTGGCAGTAAGGCATGTGAAATTCCTATCCTGATTACCACATCTATTGCATTTTCACAGAGAGAAATTGTATGGCCGGCTTTTGTATCTTCAAATTCCCATCCTGACACCCTGTTCTTTGGCATATACATATTATAAATATTTTTCTTTGGCCTCTTTTACTTCCTTACTCTGTATGTTAGATAAAATTTTGTCTTCAGTCCTTCAATTCTCAGTTTTAAAATTTGAAATGTTGAATGACTTTCTGGCAGTGACAAAAGCTGATAAATCTTCTGTCAGTATTTTGCGTTTAAATGAAACTACTTGCTGCAGAATTATAGAAAGAAGATTAGATATGCTTCAGGTCAGATTCTGGATTTAGCTTGTTTAGTTAGGGACAGGGATAGACATGTGAAAAAAAAAAAAGGCAGATGCTGAGGTAGAGCATCCATCCACCTTTCTATAGCAGAGCTCTTAAACTTGATGTCAGTTAATCCTGAATCTCTCAGGTCTTTGGCATGGTGAAAGCCATTGGTAAGGTTGTGGTGGCTTTACTGCTCCAGTGACTCATCCCATACAATGGCACAGGGTGTGTAGGGGCAGTTTGGAAGACAGTTCTGTAAGAAAAGGCCTGGGCATTGTGTTGGACAAGCTGAACACAAGTGTGTCTGTGTCATGACAACCAGCCACGTTTTTGGGCTGTAATAGGAAGAATGTAGAGAGCAGGTTTAAGTTATATATTTATTTTCCATATTTTGTTGTCACTTGTGAGTGACATGCCACTTGTGAGCTGCATGCTTATGTGCAGCTTTGGGCTCCAAGCACAAGAAAGATGTTCATAGGGAATCCATCATGGGGTCACCAAGGTGAGTGCTAGAGAAATGATAGATAAGGATTTGTTCAGTGTGCCCAAGAGAAGGTTTGGGGGTGATCTTAGTGCTATCTTGTATTAGCTGATGAGAGGTTATAGAGATAACCTCTGTTGGGATTGTGCAGTAATGAGTGAGAAGCAATGGGCACAAGAGAAATCTGATCAGATATTAGAAGGAAATAATTTTTCACATGTGATAATGATTAAGCACTAGAAAAAGTGCTCAGCAAGGGCATATCTATCACTGGAAATGCTCAAAGCTTAACTGAATATTGCTCACCCCTAATGACATGATCTAGCTTTGGAGTGAGATTCAACAACAAATTTGAAGGAGGATTTGGGGCCAAATGACCTTCCAGTCTAAATTATTCTGTGATTCCATCAACCACCCAGGCCACCAATAGCAAGGACAATTCTTATGGAATTAACCAGGAAATATTCTCCTGTCACAGAGAGTATCACACATCCTGAATTCATTTCAGTATTTTTCAGTAGCATCTGGGGTATTAAGGGATGGCCTGCATCTTCTCACTACAATAAATAAGAAGCAAAATATTTTTGGTTGTTATTCAGTGTTGTTTTTTGGTGTTTTTGTTTTCTTTTTTTTTTTTTTTGTTTGGGTGGTTTTTTTTGGTCTTTTTGTTTATTTTGGTTTTTTTGTTTTATTTTTGTTTTTGTTTTCTTTACTGAATGCATACAATTTTCAGACTTAATATTTATCATAGATAGGTAAATTTTTTAAATTGCATAATTTTAAAAAATGTATAGAATATTGTAGTGTATGCCAAATGCTTTTCAGTTTGTAGTGACACAGAAGTAAATTTAGCTTCTTTCTGCTACAGGGAGCCCATCAAGTACAGCTCATGATCTTGTTTTTGGCATTTCCTTACATGTCTTCTTCCAAAATATGAAGGACATATGGCTACGTGCAGAAAACATTAATTGGTTGATTCCTTGGTTGGTTTGTATCTAGCTTAGATCTGTGGCTTTCCTGTTCCTTTTAGGGGACACTACTTTATCCTGCTTTTCTGGACTGATTCTGTCACATCTTCCAAACAAATTGCCAGTGGGAATGAGGAATCAATTGCTGTTATAATTTATACAGGAATAAATGTTAATCAATTCCTTTAGTATCCCAATGCTAATGAGAGAGACAAACCCTCACACTAATCCAGCATATGAAAGCAGGTTTAAGCTTCATAGACTAAATTAATTTAGAATGACTTTTAAAAAATAAACGGGTGTTTCTCTTTTCTCTGCTCCTGCCCTTCTTTCAGGGTGAAATGTGTATGTATATATTCCCAGCTGCCTTGAAGAATTTTGCTTATTTTACCTTTTTTATTATCTCTCCTCTGGGAAAGCTGACAGCAGTGGCTGAACATATCTGTAGGTTCATACAAAGTTTGGAGAATTGGTTTACTGGAGGGACACAACCTGTGTTTATTGGGGAAGATCTAATGTGTGCTCTCAGTGATGGAGATAAATGCACATGATGCTCTTCACAGTTCTTGGAAAAAAAGTACAGTAATTTCACAATTATAAGCCATACCTGATTATAAGCCGCACACCCGGGTAGAACACGGGA
>VRYO01001878.1:21853747-21928826 GCA_009812075.1 Sialia sialis
ATCTGCTGTCTTGGTGCATGTCCCCATTTTTCTTTTTCTGCCTTGTCCTTACCTTTGTATGGAATTGCTGAAAGTTTGAAATTTTTCCTATAAAATGAGAAATTTTATTTTGTAGAGTTAGAAGTCTGCATTCACAGGCATTTTTTGTAAAAATTGAGCAATAGGCTTACAGGCCTTTATCTCTTCTGCCTCAGCCTCAACAGGGCACATGTACCAGCAGTAGGTGTTTGAATGAGGCAGAAGTATTGAGGCAGCTGCAGAGAGGTGCGAGGGTGGCATGGGATGCACCATGGCAGACCTGAGGGCCTGGTGGAGCTGCAGTTTCTGTGACAGAGACATTAATAGTAACTGGAGTCTGAAATTGTGTGTAAAAGTGGAAATGTTCCTGGGAAAGAGGGAGAGGGAGTATTTTGCTTTCCAAGTGCACCAGAGACAGAGCATGTGGCTGAGCTGTCAATTGTCTTTTAATAGCTGAAAATGCCTAACTTATCAAGCTGTTGCAATATGGACAGCATCTTCTGTTTGCCTGTGCTGTTGGCTCGTCAGTGCTCGGCTTCTGCTCTTCGTTTCTCTTGCGTTTTCTTTCACTATCTAATACTAACTCCTGCACTGTCTGCTCTCTCCCTGCCCTGCATCCTCTCTTGGGCCCTCTGTGGCACAGGCTTTGCCAAAGCAGAAGACTGATATGACTTGGAAAGCTGTTGGGTAGACAAGACCTTTATTTTAAAAGTTATTGCTTTAGGTTGCATGCCTGTGTTTCTTTCACTTGTTCCTTTTTGCCACAGAAAAAGTCTGCAAGATCTTAAAACAAATTCTGTGTTTCTGTTTTATGTCTGCCCAAGAGAAATGTGGCTCTGGCTGCCAAGTTCTCTCCTAAAGCCAGTGGTGAATCAGAAGTAGCACATCAAAGAGGTCTGGGGGAGGCTGTTCTCCACACCTGCCGCACAGGGGTCATTACCAACCAGAGTGTGTTTTCTGGGGGCATGCATTACCACAGCCAGGCCCTCGGAGAGTCAGGCGAGTCTCCTGCTGGATGGTTGGTCCCAAAATAATGTCTGCTCAGGAGGTATTTCAGTAATTTTGAGATTCATTGGGATGCTGCAGGGAGAGTGAGGCACACCTGCAGGAGATGCAGGAGGTGCATTGCTGTGGTGTCTCCTGCTGAAGGCTGAGAGTTGGGGAGATTGTGGGTTTGGCAGGGGCAGCAGAACAGGAAGATGTTATCTTCCCCAAGCAGTTTGTGACAAAAAATGAGGCAACATGTAATAGAATTGGTTATAACTTTAACATAGTCAGCATGAATAGATTAAAAGTGCGTGAATTAAAATGAAGGTGCTGAAGACAGTGACTATGGATTCAAGAGGTCCATGAAGTAGAACCTTGTAAAATTACTATTGGAAGTAAGAAATAAAATCTAGCTGTATAGTTTAAAATACTGCATCCTAATCTAAACTATTTAACCATGTGCATAGGCAGATGTAGCTGGAAATTCTGTTTATTCTCTGTACATAAACTCTTTGTTTCAGTGCTCCACCATCTGTCTCCCACTTTGATGTTCTTGTCTGTTTCAGTTAAAATTGTCAGGGGGCAGCAAGAGTTGGTGGATCCCAAAGGATGGAGAGCTGAGGGTGACCCTCACCCGTGTGTCACAGTCCCAAGGGTCCTGACAAAAATAAGCAGCCCTCCTTAGTTCTGGCATTTTCTATAGCTAATTATTGGCAGTGTTTTAGGCAGTGGGTTTATCCTGGTGTGATCTGGAGGCAGTTCTGGGGGCAGGCTGGTTCTGTTGTTCCCTCTGGACATCTGCATGCAGCCGTTCCACGTCAGGACTTTGTCAGCCACCGACCTCAATAGGCACTTAAAATATGTTTTTGAATACATATGCTTTCCATATTTTCTCCCAAACATTTGTCATATTAGCTTTCCCCTTCCTGGAATTCTGATTAGTTACATGAACAGAAGTGACTTTGGTATTAATGATGCCATTATATACTACACTGAGTCCATTAATAAATTAATAATGCTGTGTCTTGTTTGTTTATAAATGAGGCTTACTGAGGGCCATTTCAAATGAAAAATACCACCGATTGCTTGTCATTTAATCTAGTGAGTTTTTATGCATGTTGAGGCAAAGTCAATTAGCCCTAGCTGAGATATTTCTAACTTCGAACAAGATTTGAATTTTAATGCAAATAATAGTAACCTGGAAAAAGAGGGAAAATATTGCCAAAAATACTTTTTTTTAAAAGCCTTTTTTAATAGTTATTTCTGTAATGAAATGTGATTCTCTTTATGCCTTCTTGTGTGTCTGAAAAGAATATTTTATTTTTTGTATGTAGTCCTAAATTTGAAATTTATTTAGGTTGTGTTGACCTGGTCTAGCATCAAAATCTGGAATTTTCCTGTAATGCAATGTCATTAGGCAGCACAATTTGTCAACAAAAGCCTGTAAACTGCAAAGTTGTTCAAGCCTTTATTTTCTTCTTTCTTTGTCAGCTTTTTGCATTGTTGATTGATTTGCTGTAGTGCTGCTGTCAGTAGTTTACCAATAGCCTGGTAGAATCTCATGACTGGCGTTTTGCCTTTTTAAAACCATCTCATTGCTGCAGTAAAGAATCTGAAACTCTAAATCAGCTATCAAAGCTGTTAGCCTTCTCTTATTATTATTGTTATTATTAATGTGCTCTGGAGAAAGGAATACTGAACAATCTAGGAACAAGTAAAGTACTGGAATAATCCTGGAAAGGTCAGTCCCTAGGCAAGAGGCCTTTAGTGTGTTCTGTGTTGTATATTTCTATGTTCTAATATAGTAACATGCATGAATTTATATTTTTAAATGGAGCTTAAAATGCTGCTCTTTAAAATACCCATAATTATTTGCAAATCACACATCAGCAGCATGGGTAATATTCAGTTTAATTCCTACCTACTTTATTTTAATATTTTTACATACTTTTGGTTAAAAGTCATGACAATATTGTGAATACTTTTCCATGTGATAGAAAAATACTGAATGTTGAGAAAAATGTGACTCAATAATTCTATAAATTCTATGTTTACAATGTAGATTCAATGCAATTTTATTTTATGCCTAAGGGACCTTAGGTGAAGAAAGTGATGTCAGAATTTGAGAGGAATTTAGGAAAAGTTTGTGTATCGTAGCAAACAACTGCGATATGCCCAGGAAGTCCTTCTGGAGGAAGGTGCCTTTAAGCATTGCATGATGGTGTGGGATATCAAATGTTTTGGGACTAATTTTTAATCTCCTGCAGGTAGGTGAATTGTTATGGCCAAGAAAAACTAATACAAATCTGTAGGAGTATTGTAGGATCATGTAAGAATTCTCTCCTTTTAATCCTAAGAAGTAATAGAATAGTGAACTAGCTTTTATATAAATATTTTGGTAGTTTATTGCTCTGTTTATCTAACGGGCATTCTGTGATATGTTGTTTTATTGACTACTTGCATTCTAGATGGTCAGAAAAACACAAGATTTTTCAAAATTTTTCACTACTCAATCCTAAAGGTAGATTTTCCTTCTGTTAATAATCTGTATATGTGTGCTGTGTGCCTGAGCTATCACTGCTAGTATATTTGTAAGATACTTTAGAGACTGTGCATTCCTCATGCATTCAACCCTGAAGGTCACTGCTGATCTCTGTGTATGTGGGAAATAATGAAGTATGGAAGACGCATCTGGTTTAAGCTTTTAAAGGCTAATTATCCCATAAAGTAATCTATAACTACGTGGATTTCGTGAAATTATTGGAGGGGGCTGGGGTAGGGGAAGAAAGGCTGCAGACAGGAAGTTCTGTGAGCTGAGAAGGTAGCAGTGAAAAACAGCTCTTCAACTGAATATTTTTTTTTGAAGTTCTTAAGTTTAAAAATTGAAGATTATCCCAGAGGACATATTTAAGAAGGCAATGAACAGTTACTTTCTAAACGAAGAAATATTTTAAAACCCTCAACAGTATTAATTATAGAAATTGAAGCTCGCTTTTCTGTCCCCGTATGTCTAAGTCACGCACATGTATTTGCATTATCCAGGTGACAGCTGGTAGGGTGTCTTGCTAGAAATGGCAGGAAATATTGTTTATTAGCACTGCACAGAACTGAATAAATGCTTTCTACTATATTGTGACAACTCGAAAATGTCATATGTTTACCAAGCTGAAGATGAAACCAGCCTTCTTCATTAACCATTTAATAGCAAATTTGAATGCAGGCATATTAAGTATTATTTAGAGGTATTGCATGTTCTACATCTAATTTATAAGTCACAAATTCTAATGAGATTTTAGAAGAGCCATTCCTTTTTATTGAACTCTGTACTCTTTAGTATCATTTTGCCAAACTGAGAAGTCTTATCTGCCACAACATTTAATTCAGCACAGTTTTTTTTTCCTAGCACCTAGCAGCATCACCTTGGGAAATCTGTGATGTATTGGAACAGTAAGTCTAGGGAAGGTGGTTTTTCTTTAGGAGAGTAACCAAGGATGGTGGAGGAAAAAAAGTCTCTTGACAGGTAACATTTTGGGAAGTCTCTTCACAGTGGCCTCTCTCTCCAGAGAGCAGTTTGTAGTAAAATTATATCTTGCAGAACAGCCCATTTCTCTTGGCTACATTGCTCTTTTTGTTGTTTGACTTGCTTGTTTGTTGGGTTGGGTTTTTTTGTTTGTTTTTTTTTGTTGTTGTTGTTGTTTTCTTTCCCATGCGTGAGATGGTGAGAAAAAACTCAGGTGGAGAGGATTAACAGCAGGGCTAATCTCCATAAGTTGGAATTCACAGATGGCAGAAGAAAGTTGTGGATAGCTCCATTTTCACTGCTGTAGAGTACATGTGCACAGGATTAGTGTCTCTCATGCCTGCATTGTACTGTAGGTGTATATGAGAGATTTGTTTGCCACTTATTCCATTTTCCCATTTGAGCCAGGTCCTCACTGCTTTTCTATCTTGATACCCCTATTTGGGATAAATGCTCTAAACTTTTCTTTAAAGGATATAAATGGTTACAGGGCTGTATCCATATAAGAAGAAAATACTTAGGATTAGTTTGGAATAAAGCTTTAGCCAGTCTGTTGGGATTATTTGTAATCCTCTATGTGAGATTTGTGTTTAAGGATAATACTTATATGTATTTGAAGTTTTTTATTGTTGAGCACTGCTTACTCTGTACTTCTGTGATAACTTTTTCAGGCAGGTGTCTTTGCAGAACCTTCCCACTCAAGTTTTCAGCTTTAATGCTGTTACCAGCCTTATAACTATTTTAAAAGCTAAAGGCAGTATTTAGTCTTCAGTGATGTGAATGTGATCCAATCTAAAAATGAGTGAAGTTCATATAATATACATTTTAAAGAACATGTAAGGCTATCTGTAATTTAAAAATTCTCTATTGTCAAGAATTTGGGGGAGTTACATTATTGTTGGGAAGAATCCATGGGATCATGTTGGGAAAGTGGTGGAAGGGATTTTACTTGCAAATTCAAATGGCTGGTAAAAGGTGCCATAGTTTGTCTTTTTAAAATTTACCACTATTCTACCCAGAAACTTTGCAAGTCTTCCAGTCCACTCAGCTGGAAAATAGAAATCTCTATTTTTCAGTAATGCTAAAGATACACTGTACAGATCAGGAGAGCATCTGGGAATGGGTGATGTTTAGAAAAGCTGAAATTAGCAACATGTTTTGATTTCCACACAGCTTCACATTGCCAGCCAGTTCTAGACTATGCTGGACCTATTTTGTTTTGGTTTTTTCCCCTGTTTGTCTCTGGGATATTTGTAGTTCAAAATCATCTAGGAAATTGGATCATGAGTGGGAAATGCAGTGATACTCCTGTCATTCCATAAGATTAAATTGCTTTGAGCAATGTATGTAGATGCTTAGTGATTAAAAACACCTCCAAATACCCCAAACCCCACACAACAAAACCAAAAACCAGCCAAGCTCTTTTGACTCCAAAAGGGCCACAATCCCATTTTCTCTCTGGCTGGTGTATTTGCTATTTCTTTTTCTACAAGGCTGTCTACAAGTCAGGAGAGAGAAACTGCATGTCTGGCAGCAGCTTCCATTTCCACACTTTCCTAGTTCTGGCATAAGCTCCACTGGTGTTCAGGCTGAGAGGTGGATTTAAGCTGTCTGCTAGTGAAGGTGTGTGTTTGTTCTTAATAGTTTGATTCTTAGTTAGGATGCAAATTGAGTTGGCCCAAGCACAAGAGCTTCAAGCCTTGTAGTAGCTTCTTTGTCATCTTAGGCAGGTTGTATTGAGCTTCTGAGTGGGACTTTGTGAAGTTCTGCTTGTCCTGTTTTCCCCAGTGCAGTCCGGTTTGAGTTGGGTAGAAAGAAGGCTCTCCCACAAAGGGAAGAACTAGTCTGTTTATTTTGTAAAAATAAAGGTGTTGAATCTCTTTCATATGCTGTGCAAATGCCTTCTGCATACCAACCATGAGACATTTCAAAAGCAAATTACAAAGATATCTTTGAAGTTGGAAGATACTTAAAAGTCTTTTTGAAAAATGCTTCTGTTTTCTGTATGTTGGTATCTTAATTTTTGCTGCATTCTTTGTCATTCATTCCTCTTCCTTCACCAGTAGAAGGTTTTGTAGTGCATCTAGTGAAATGTCAGGAGGTGGTGCACCATTGAAAGTGTGCCAGGGAAATCTTTTACTAAAGGTCTGTTGAAAAATACCTGGGACAGTGCAGAGGAAGAAGCGTTGTCCCATTCTCACTGTTTTTCTTGACTCAAGAAATTCTCATTTGGAGCTTTCAGTTCAGAGAAGTTCTGCCAAAACATAGAAAGGGTGCATAAAGCCACAAAAATAATGGTTCCCCCTTTACTGAAATATGCTCCTGATGTGAGAAGAATATAGAGACAGCTACTTGTGGGCTGGCCAGGGGTGGCCCAGGGTCAGCCCAGAGCCCACATCACTGGGCAAATTCATGGTTACAGGTAGTGGCCAAGAGAGAACCACCTTTCATGTGTCATATTGCAGCCAGCTGAAATGTCAGATTCCCTTTTGAACAGAGCCCTCCCCTTCCCTCTGCAGCTTGGCTTGGCATGGGCATTTACAATTAGCTCTGAAACTTGCCTCTCTTGTTGCTCAGAAGCTTGACCATGTATTTGAATACTGGGCTTTAAAAATCTGTATTTAAAATACAGCATATAAAATCAAATTAATATGAACATTTTAAGTGATGTTTGGGACAGGACTACACTAATTACTTTCCTAGGTATTCATTCTGAAAGGCATAAAGAGTCCATGCCTACACCAGGTTATGAGGGCAGAAAACTTGCAAAAGTTGTTGTGTCTTAGAAATTTGACAACTTGTCAAATTTTTCAGACTCTTAGAAAATGGAACAAAAGCTACTTGTAATAAAAGCAAGATCTCATCATTTTTCCCATTTGGCTTTTCTGTTTAATTTACAGTGCATTAAAATAAAGGCTGGTCTGAAGTTCAGTAGTACCATTATTTTCCTCATGGTTGCTGTATTTTGAGCAAATACCAGGGCAATGTAGGTGAAAAGAAATATTATCTTTTTTAAAGGAATACCTCCTTTTCCTTTTCTCTCCACCAGTTCCATCTGAGTGAGCTTGATATATTTTCCCAAGGAACTAAATTCACTGAGAACTGAAGTTTACTCTGGAAGAAGTTCAGAACTTCCCTTTTTATTTCCCTAATGAAAAAATACTTGCTGCCTTTCTTTTTTGTCTTCTTTTTCCGGAGGCACTAAGGATCCAAGGGAGCTTTTAAAATAGGAGGTTATCCTGGTGTTTTAACCAGATACTGTTTTCTCCTCCCCTGCTATTTACTGTGACATTAGCTGTCTACACCTACCCATGCCAAGAAATGCCAGTTTTATACTTTTGCTATGATTTGTTTATAGTCTTTGGAGTATTTTAGACTCCCTCAGACTTCAAATAAAGTATTTATTTAAATACAGCATATGCTATTACCTTGCATTCCTTGTGGCATTACCAGATAATTCTGGCATTCTTTTGTCCTCTGTGTATTTATATTTTATTGTATTGCAAGTTCTATTATCTTTATTACATATTACCATGCACTGAGAATCCCTATTGTATTTGCAGATATGGATGTGCTATCTCAAATGGTTGTAGCATAAATAATAGAAATACTGACTTGTTTGTCCTCTCAGTTCCTGTACCTTTGACATTTAGTACTGATACACTGCTGATTTTTCTTCATTTTTTTCCTATTGATTAAATGACTTTGCCTTTATGCTGGTGTTGCTGTGGGGCAGGAAGGTCTGACTGCTCCTCCAGTGAAGGTTTGCTGGGAGCCCCCCACTGTCACAAGGCAGGTGACCATCACAACAAGGAGACAGGGCACTGAGGGTTGAGTCAGGGCTGGGGTTAGGCAGTGGTCAGGGCCAGAGTCTGAGCAGGGATTTCCCAACAAGTCCATGATGAGCTGGGGATGTCTGAAGCTGAGCCAGAAGGTCTGGGCCAGGGTGAAGACCTGGGTGGTGGGAGAGCAGGCACAGATACAGCTGTGGTGCAGCAGTGAGGCGAGCCAGGGGTACAGCCCCAGACAAAGAGCAGCTGGGCAAGAACCTCCCTTCTAATTTTCTTCATGATGATGTTTCTCAGCAGCATTCATGAGTTTGGACTCAGCTGCTAAGCTGGACTTGGTTTAAAGCCCTCAAGGAAGATGTGTTCAGAGCCCTCATAGGTTTAATTTCTTCTTCTTAGTGTGACTTCTTCACCAGAGCATCATGGAAGGGCTGAGGTTGGCAGGGATATCTGGAGATCGTCAGGTCCAACATCCCTGCTCAAGCAGAGCCACCTAGAGCAAGCTACCCAGGACTTTGTCCAGATGGTTTTTGAGTGTCTCCAAGGATGGAGATACAATGAAATTAAAAACTTTGTTGGAACCTGAATCATTGGTACCCAGGAGCTAATTAGCTCACTTCTAGAATCCAGATGCTTTTAAGTGGTGCATCCATGTAGTTTTCTGTATTCATATACAGCAATATTCCCCAGCCCTTGACCACAGCTGGAAATGCCAAGCAAGAACTGCAGTAGGCAATAATGTATTTTCTCTTTCTCAGCCCAAATTTTTTTAAAAAGTTTCTTCTCTCTTTTAGTAATGTCTACATCTTTTTCACCTCCCACCTCTGTTAGATGGCGTTAATGTGAGATTTTCTGTGCAATGATGAGCTATCTGTGCATCTACTTTCTCCTTAGCTGAGCTCAGAAACCTATGTGATCAAGAAAAAATATCAAATGTCAGCTTTATAGTATGACACTAATCTTGACTGTTGGATTAACAGCTTCTTAATTTTTAGGACATTGTGTTACCACAAGGTCAGAGACGTTTGTGTTTTTTCAGCTGCGTGTTTTAGAAACTGAAAATAAATATTTGATTAATTTCTGGTTACAAGAGATTCCATTTGAGCTGTATCATGGGTTTTTTTTTTCAACTGTGTGCAGTCTATTCCTCATACCATTCTCTTTCTACTTACTGCCCCTCTTACATACCACACATCAGCCTTTTAACCTCCTTTGAGTAGAGTGGTTGGCAAACTGTTAGACTTACAATGGATAGAATGGGTCTTTGTCACTGTCTAACTTGATGTTTACCTGCTTTTATCTTTGGATTATCTTTTTCTTGAAGACTTAACAAAATTACTATCCAGTAACAGAAAAAAATTAAACACTAAAAGCCACTGAGCCTGGTTCTCAGCACTGAAACTTGAGTGTGTTTCTTTTTTTGTCTTCTTTTCCAGCCTCCATCCAGTATTACATAAGGAATTTCTTGGCTTAAAAATAGTAACAGGAATTAGAAAGAGAATGAATATGCATAGGTTTTTGGGAGGAAGATTTTAAATATACTTGGGATTTTTTATCTTTATACTTTTAATCAAGTAATCTATAAGTAAATAATTGTAACGAGTCACCAAAAAATTCATAAGGAAAAAAACTGAGAGGCAAAATGCATGATAGATGCTAGAAGATCATGCTGGTTCAGAATTTCCCTTGTTAAAAGCAGTTTTCCTGAACTTTGTGTAGGAGAATCCTCAGTAGTCAGGCACTGTGAGATTGTAAAAGGGATGCACTATTATGCTGGGAATTTAGCTGCCATGGAATTTAAGGGCCATTTCTTGTGTAGTATTTTATATTTGCAATCCTAGGCATATGTACAAATTTACTTCCCATATATGCTAGAAAAGTTTAGGTCTTCCACAGCTGGAAAATATATTTTCGTCTTTATTATTTCAACAGACTCAGATTTCCATGAAAATAGAAGTTATATCTCTTATAACACTAACCTAGGATGGTTGAGAATTTTGTTTTTTCTTTGTTTTACCAGCATTTCACGTCTAGAGGAAGCCCAAACTACTACTGGAATTTAACACTTGAAAGGATTAGGACACCTTATGGTGTTTTGTTTTTATAGCATCTATTTAACTTCTGCATACATTTGAAAAAAAAAGTTGTGGTTTGTTAAAAGCTCAGTACCTCTCCTTCCAGTAATGTGTGACTTGCACTATGAAAACCTTAAAATTGATAATTGAGATTGAAATTTCAAATGCTTAAAATTTTTTTTAAGAAAGGAAGAACTAAAGCTAAGAGTGTTTCCTAAATAATTAAAGAAAATACTTTAGGCAAAAGTCCAATCGAAGAAAGCAAGCCAAAAATTGACAGTTGTCATTTAGGAAATATTTTCTAAATGGAGAATTGATGTCTATTTAAACAAAGCCATGATTCCTTTGGAGACAAGGTTGTTTTGACAAACCATTTAAATGTTATGACAGCAAACTTTTAAAAATGAAATGCTTCTCAGATGGCATCCATACAGATATCTGGCAATGATTTATGAAGCTATTGTGGTGTTGTTAGTTAAGCAAAAATTAATACTTGTCTAGCAGTAAGAGAACTAATTTGCATTGATTATCATTAATGCTGGTATAATTTTAAAATGGAAGAATGTTTGAACGGTCTTATTCCACACTGTTAAATCTAATCTCAATAGCTTGATTGTTTGTTTGTTTAATTATACTTAGATTAAATTCAAAACAGCCAGCTGATATTACATCTGGTAAATATTTACTGCTCATTTGCCAAATTCCTCAGAGCACAAATTTTTGCTTTTTCTGTGTCCTAATACTTAATGGATAAGAACTCATTCCTCAAAAGCTGCACCGTAGGAAGTAGCAGGGGTGGCAGGGAGCCCGGACATTGTAGATACTGCTCTCGCACGTGAAAAATGTATGTGGAAGTTTTGGAAACATTACAGGACTGGATATTCTGTATGTTGACCATAGAACTGGTCTCCCTTGAAAATGTACCAAGACTTGAGTGCACAGGTGGCAATTACAGTAATTTCACGAGTAAAAGGCACACTGGATTATAGGGCGCACTTTCGTATTGTTGACAAATTTCCAAACTTTGTCCACATGTAAGGCACACCAGTGTATAAGGCGCGCTTTTTTTTTTTTGCAGCAAGGATCCACGCACAACAAAGTAACGAGTTAGTAATGGAATCACGTGGTCGTGGGGTTCACTGGCAGGTGCTCAATTTGCAAACATTTTTCACGGATTGGTGTAGCCTTTAAATGCAGCCCCAGCCTCCCTCCCCATGCCGCGGGCCCCGGCACTCCCACCCGACCCTGGCGCTGGCTGCCGCGGCTCTCGCAGCTGCCGCAGGCTCTTGTGGCATGCAGCTCAGCTCACACTTCCAGGTTGGCAAATTTCCAGATTTTGTCCATATATAAGATGCAGCAGATTATAAGGTGTACTTCCAGGTTTCGATCAAAATTTTAGTCAAAAGGGTGCGCCTTATAGTCGTGAAATTACTGTATTTGTGTTTTTCTGGGGTCTACCTGTGCTTGTTACAGCTCTGTTTAGCACAGCTTCATCCAACAGGCTTGGTATTTAGGAAACAATAAGAATATTGGAAGAGATGTGAAGCCAGTAGGAATCATACGGCAGTGAAAGCCACCTGACATTTGCTTTAGAAAGTGCAGAGGAAGGACATTTACTTTTTGAATCATCTATCAGCCATCTGGTATATGGATGTATCTGTTTTAGGAAAACGTGATGGAGTGTTGTTAACCAGTAAAAGGTGTTACCTGTTCAGGAAGTGGCAAGGACTGTGTTTTGGGCTGTTGCACAGCACCACTCCAGGCACATGTCCCATGAATAAAAAGTATATATGTGGCCTAGAATGAACAATTTAGAAGATAATGTGATTGATTGGTTGGTCATTAGAGTCCAGCAAACCATAAAACTCTAAGCATATGCAAACGGATGTATGTGCATATTTTTCTTTTGTTTTGATACAGAATAAAATTAATATATGAAATTTAGGGGGCAGAAACATTCTGTCAGGAAGTAAAATAGTCTGCTAGGCTCCCGAGCAGAAGAAATGCTTCATGAACTTGAAATTCATATTGCATTTTTTGTGGTTTTGTTTTGTTTTTTCCCCACCCAATTATTTTTCGAGTGGGAAGCAAGTTTGGAACTTGATTAGGCATTTTTCACAGAAAAAAAATAATCCACTTGTTTATAGTCAAATTACCAATTATATGAAGTGAACAAACTGAAAATCTAGATAGACTTCTAAAAGTTTTAACAGTTTACCTCCTCTTACCTGCAGTAATATTAGATGCTGCTTTTAACACTGTTGGTTGGCAATACATAAAAACATCTAGCTTTCTTAGCAAAGGGAATTTGCACTTTTCAGTGTATCTTGGAATTCAAGAGTCTGTATTTCAGTGGGATAGATATTTTGGGGTCTTATTAATATCATCTGGAGTTGTGCATTAAAAAGAGAAAGGTAAACAGTTCCCAGACACTACAATGTGATAAAAGAACAGAGGGGACAACTGATCTCTTTCCTGTGGTATTTTCCTTACTAAGGGAAGCACAGGATATTTAGAATTATTCATGAGCTCCTATGTTATTGACTGAGTCCAATTCCCTGTCTTGCAAACTTTTCTGGTTTCTTTTAAAACATGCATCTCCTTTCACAAGATTATTTGCTTTTGCTACAGCTTGCTTAATTCTGGATGAATCTGGCAAACTCAGAAGAATGGTCATAGGGAAATGAAGGGTTATTGCCTTGGCTTAATATTTCATAAAAGAGTGAAGTGCACTGTACCTCTGAGGGCATGAAATTCCAGATCCTGCCTCTAAAAACATGTCTACAAAGAAACTTTCACTGAAGCATTCATTCAGAGGGTTTTTTTCCCCTTTTCCCTTTTGCTGTTTCCTTCATAATGATATGTTAATGCTGATCCTGCTCTCCTGACTGGCACTTCAGTGCCTCAAGGCATTTGGGTATGGGTTGTCACATGAGTAAATTACCACATGGATGGAAATTGCCCATTTGCCACTAACACTGTATCAGAGAGGCAGCAGGAGATCCTCACTTCCCTTCATATGTGCTCTTAAGTTAATGCTTTTATTAGCAGGGAACTGTGAAGTGGAATATCGGGTTTTATTCTCAGGCTATTTTGCTGTTATCTTCGCTGTCAACTTTTGCAGTGCTTTTTGGCACAATCTCAACATTCAGTGATAACCACTTAATTAGCTTCTGTTTAAAAACTGTTTTTGGGCTCAGGATACTGTGTTTCATAAACATAATGTTTTCAAAAGTGTAAAAAGGCATAATAAAAACTGAATGTGTTGACTTACCTGAAGTAAGGTATGTTTTACAAATGTTTTGTGTGTATTTAATACTTAAGTATTAAGTTCATGCTGTGCATTGACTTTTTAACCAAGTAACTAGAGTTCATTTTTCTAATTGGGTTTTATTCTTTTGTATGTCTTTCTGAGAAAAAAGTTATTTGAAATGATCATTAACAATGTTCTAATTTGAAAAGTATATACAAAAAAACCCCCAAAACTCTAGCAACATAGATGAGGAATTTGAATTGCCCCAGGTTTTTATATAACTTGTGTGCTTATGCTGCTTCAGACAAGGAGTAGTGAATCTGAGGTCCTCCTAAAGCACTTTATCACTTAAAACCGTAATTAAGCAGTGGCTAATGATTCATGATCTAATTTATTTTCTCCTATGAAACTCATATGTTTATTATACAGAAAATGTGTGATTGTCTTGTGCTAATTATTTTCTAGATAGCAAAAGAATATGCTGCTGGGGGGAGGAAGTTTTTATAGACTGGCCTTACTCTCATCTTCTGGTGTACTTTTCAGATTGAGTTTGGATTTAAAATAGTTAAAACAATAGTTATATAGTTACTAGGTTGAGCATTGAGATAAATAGCGGAATTTATCCATACCTATCTAATGGAGGAGAAAGGGACTTCCACTTGCAGAATACTGTTGGGATGGCTATTCAGGAAATCATGAGATCCAGAGGGAAAAAGACATAATTAAAAACATTGATGACATTCTTATGGCAGACAAAAAGCAAAAAAAAAAAAATTAAAAAAAAAAAAAATAGGAAATTGATAAAGAACTAGCCTGAAAAGATGGCACAGTAATGCAGTATCTAAAGGAAATGAACAGCACAAAATTAAAAAATGGGAGTTGGTAAAGTCTCTTGTTAATGCAGGGCAATGTGAAAGCCTAGGCTAATAAATTTGTTTCCAGCATTTAAAAATCTTTCACATAAGCAAAGATTAAAACTTATTTGGAATCAAATAATAACAACTTGTAGTATCTTCCCTTTTAAGTCCTTTACATGTGCATATGTCATCTAAAAAGATTTCTCAGGATGTTCGAGGGGTTCCTTTTGGAAAAGTTAACTATATTGTTAGAAATATGATAAATTATAGTTAACATGCAACCTGGAGATCTATGTGTATTACTAATGTAGAAAGAAAATTCTGTCTAGGACAGCAAATTTTGTTTTATATTGTGGAGGATGAGAGCATAGAGACTGTGAAAAATCCTTGCTTAGTACTTAAAATGTTAAATGATCTATAATCTAGAAAAAGTGACATGCAACAAGAAGTAAAGTGTGTCAAGAGACAAATATCTTTTATCCCCTTGGAACTGCTGGAAGAGCAATAAGCAGGGATTTGGTGTGCATAGTACCTTTCACACCTCTAGTGCTCTGCAGAATGGCAAATGGTCTACTACTAATACAGAAAACACAGAGAGCAGCAATTGTGGTTGGATGTTGGATTATATTTTTTGTATTTCAAGGGTCCCATTAAATGTTTGCGCAGACACACGGCCTAATTATGATCTAATACAACAAAAATAATAGAGTAGGTAAATACTAGGATTCCTTTGTAAGATGATGTGGCCAACTTTGTGTGCTTATATTGGTGATTGCATCCCTTCCTTTCTTGTCTTGTGTGTGTTACTACTTTGTGTCTTTGGAGAACAGCAGGCATTCCTGTGGAGATGGTGCCACTTAGCAGCCAATGTAATGGCTCACGTAAGCAATAACTTTGGCATGTCTGTAAAATAAACCAAAGATCTCCTCACGTGCCTTATTTACAGTGAACACACTATCCTGGAAGTGTGTTATACATCTCTGTTAACATGGATCATGGCAAGAATGGAAATCTTTCATGCTTGATGCTGTTGCTGTTTGTGAGCAATGATGTGATTCCAGCACAAACACCATGTTTTTGTACTAGGCTTGCAAGTTTTGGTAAAACCAAGATCCTTGAACAGCTGAATCATGCAGTAGCTGTTTTGCTTTGCCTTTTCAGTCTTTGTAGTGCTACTACTGCCAGTGAACTCTAATCTGCCTGCATTAAATGCTGTAAAACATCTCTATTGCCCTCCATTGTCACCTTTCCATCAGCTGCAATAGCAAAAACAGGAGGCATTATATACCATAACATTGGTTCAGCAGAAACAAATAGAAGGAATTCATGTAGGAAAAAATGTCTATTACTAATGTGCCTGTGAGCTAAAAATATCTCCATTCAAACAGGGTGAGCAAGTTCTCTCTGAAAGCATCCTAAGACAAATCATTGGCTTGAAAGACTGAGAAGCACATTGAGAGAGATCCCTAGGAATCCTAGCAACAAGCCTGTTACCTAAGATATCTGCTTGATGCAATTACACAGGTGTGGGTTGAGTACTTCTCTGCAATGTATCAATTCAGAGGTGAGCTTGCTAATTCTGGATGTTTATTCTCAGTTAAGTACATATCCTCCTTGGGTATAACATCTGTGCATAATTTCCTGATCTGTAAATAAGGGATGTTAAAATACCTTTCAAGGTTTGTGGAAAGTTTTTCCTCAGTTGCTCAGAATTTGGCAACAGACTTGCCTGGAATTTTAGTTCTTGATCAAGATTATTCTTATTTGTTTAACAGAGTCAAAATTATTGTTCAGATAAAATCTTCAAGTCCCTTTGTACTTCAACATTGCTGAATATTAATAAACCAAAAGTTTTGCTTTTGAAAAGGCTGTGTTCCTGTTAGTTTTCTATACAAAACCAATTGCTTTGAGTCTTTTAGTATGATGATGAACTAGATAAATTGCAATTATCAGAAGTGCATAAAAATTGGAAATAATTTGAGTGTGTTCTGTCATATGAATTATGACAAAAGCAACCTCTTCTCTTCCTTCTTCCCTCTGTCACCAAAACGGACTAATGTTAGACTCCTCAAACTCCTTACAACTAGGAAGTTACCAGAAGCTCATTTTGTGACTCAACTATATGTTATTTACGCTATGGAAGCAAGATAGCGGCTTCATTTTAATGACAAACCAAAATAAACCCCAGTCTTAGAAATGCTAGTGGACAAAACCCTATATGAATGGGTTTTAGTTAGCCCAGGGTTAAACTATCAGCACCTAAAAATAAAAGACATCCTATAGCATAGAAATTATTTTCAATCAGCTTTTCAATATATTCCATTTTCAAATAGAGCAATGGAAGATTTATCTCCAGTAGGCCTCTCTGTGGGAAAAAAAAAAAAAAGAATGAGAGGAATTAAAAAAAACCTTTTTATATGACTGAGAACTTTAATTGGGAGAAGAATGTGAAAGTTTTTTTCCCCCCTCACTAAATCTCTGGTTTTGCAGGACTTTTGAGGTAAATAAAAGCATTATATAGAAATGCCATGAAATAGTTTGAATATTCTAGAAACCCAAAAATGGAAAATGAAGATATAGTAGAGTGTGATTTGTAGATGAAATTTTAAGTAAATTTATTATGTTTATTCTTGTAGTTATTAAGAAGCAGCAGCAGAATAGGTTCATACTGAGAGGATGAATGTACTGAATTAATTTATGAATCTTAGGAGATTAGTGGATATCATTATACAATGGGTTGCAATTTTTCATTTCCTAGTGGTCTTTAACAACAAAGATTTTTTTCAAACTAATCTTTATAATTTGATGATAATAGCAGAAAATTGCTATTTAATTTTTGGTTTTCCTATTTTTGTTTTCCACTCCAATTTACTTTTACTGTTCTAATAAGAAGAGAGAAAAGAGTGACCTACAAAGAAAGAACTGGAACTTTTTGCTTATTAATAATGGTGAAAAACATATTTTTTGTTAACAGTTGTAATGCAAATAAGGTTTCATTTTGACAGTTCCCTTTTTTGTGATTGACCAGAAAGATGAAATGAACTTTTCCTTTATATTTCTGGAATGAATGTATATTCAAACCAGAAATGGTATTCAGAGAAGTGTGTTCTTTTGTAGTGTTTCTTTCTACATGTGTTTCAGCCAAAAATTCAAGAAGGAAAAGCATTTTATCTTTAAAGGATGCTAAGTTTTGTTTTTCATCTGGTAATGTCAGTATAAGGTGAATACTCAGTCTTTTACTAGGGTTTTGAATCCGTTTGTGAGGACAGTTTTGCCTGTGCCGTGTGTCTGCTGGATTTTACTGTCTGTGCATGGGCAGGGCAGTGGTGAGGGTCAGGCTTGACTCCAGCTTAAGGGGTGAGTATTGGGTGACTGTGGCTTTGGATGGTGAATTTCATTTTCTTCCCTCTAAACTCCAGGCTGGCTCTTGTACTTCTTGTCAATGTTGTGCAGCACTGACAGTTTTGTCAACAGCTTTTATGTTCTGGAGGCTTTTGCTCTTTGTTATTGATACTTCTCAAGACAGACTTTGAGCTATTTTGGAGTAGTATCAAAATGTTTGTACTGTTCTTCAGATGTTCGTTTGCCAAAAATACACTGTCTGTCAAAAGTCTCTTTAGGATCCTGGATTTTTTCATGGCTTCCCAGCCTGATGCAGATTGGAAGTGCGTGAGGTTTTGGCATTAGATGGGCTACTATGCAAGAAAACACAAATTTTGATCACATCCTCTTTTGTCACCTGTAGCCCACTGCAGACAGCACACCTGACATTATCTGAGTTCTTGGGAAGAGTTACAGCCCAAAGCTGTAAAGGAAACTATAAAAGAAGCAAACCTGACTCTGCTTGTGATAACGTTACTGCAGCCTGAGGATAAACTTGCTTTCGAAGCTTGGAAGAGATTTTCTTCTCAACAGCTCCTGGCCGGGGGGACAGCAGCCAAGGGGAAGTCTACTGGCCACTTAATATGTAATTACCTCCTTCTGCTCCTATGAAGGCTGGATACAACATTTTTGAAGACTGTTAAAGAACAAAGGTTCCAATTCAGCTCCTTTCAGGGTCCACGGTTTCCAGAGTTGCCACCTGTCCAGCTCCAAGTGAGTGTTAGTGACCTTGGGATACAGGATGTAGTAGGTGATGGTCAGGCTTATTGAGGAAGGCTGTTAGTACTGAAAATTAGGCCAGATACGAGATGTAGACAGCCCAATTTAACTTAATTTGTGACAAATTCATCAGGAATACATGCAGCTCTTAGTCCCGTGCTTTCTATTACATATTAATGGATAATGGATTAGGCCATAGAGATGCATTGCGACAAAGATCTTAAGGAAAGCTACTCAATTTCTGATTATATTCCTACTTACAACTCTTCCCTTGACAGATCTTCAGCTGGCAAGGAAAATGTGCAGAATTTTCAAATGGATTTTCAAGACTAAGCTAAACTAATCCAAGTTAACTATCTGCCACAGAGGCAGCATGTTAGTCCTCTTTCAAACCTGTTGTCTGGGCTCATATTCTAAAGAAGCACTTAGCTTGTCTGATACAGCCTGCAGTTTGAGGGAGTTAGAGTTGTGAAACTTGAGGCAATGGCAGTGGTGATGTTGGTTTTGTTTGGGGTTTTTAAAACCCCCTTATTTTGCATTGCCATGAGCAGATAAATCTGCCGGCGCTGAGTGCACAGCTCTCCGCAGCTGTCTGTGGTCATCAGGCTCACTTGGCTGAACATGGAGCTGTCTGCATAGCTACCTTTGTGCCAGGGAAGGGAGGTGTAAGGTGTGAGATCAACACCATGGGCTTCTCAGGATGAAAAAAGCAAAATTCAGCTGCAATGATGGTTGTACAGGGGGTTATCATTATCTTTTATTTGCTGGAGCAAAGGATTCCGTGTATGTGATACTGTGGGTTAGAGAAAGTATAAAACTTTTTCACGTATTGCAGATGTTTTCTTTTTAACTTACCTTGTTTTTCTCTCTTTTGTTGTTGACTTGCTGTTTTTAAACAGTTTTCCTTTTCATCTATCCAGCATTATCATCTTGCTAACCTAATGTTCCATTTTGCAGTTTATAATTATCAATCTGTTCCTTCATTGCCTGTCTTTCCTCCTTGGGATTCTAATTGACTTTTAATGGTCTATTTCTGCATTGTTTTTTGCTATATCTACTTCAACTTTTCATCTGCTTACTTTCATATGCATCTGGTCCTGCCAATCTGAAATGTATTCTCTGCCACCCCTCTTTTACTGATGTAAACACCCTTCTTTCTCTTTTATAAGAAGAATTCATGACTGATAGGTTCACTCTTTTTAGCTCTCTGGCTAAAGTGTATTAGTTTGGGGTTTTGCTCAGGACTGCAATGGATTTCTTGACTGACAAAACACCAATGGAGTCTTATAACTAAATGTGCCCGTCTCTCAGGTAGCAGTTGCAGCACGGTAGAGGTGTGTACCCAGGCATTAATGCTGCCAGAAAATTATCCTCATCCAGGGTTGCAGTGGAAATCTTTAAGGCAAAGTAAGCAAAAAATCTCTAATACTGATTTGGGTAATTTCACCAAATTAAAATTGCAATTTGGTTTTTTTAATCAGTGAAATTTCTACCAGTGAGAGCTTGCTGGATTAAATGTGGGCCAAGCTGGTTGTTATTTAGTTGTTTTCAGTGTTTCCTGTGGGTTTTTCTGTGGTCTCCATTAACAGTCAGGATGAGGACTGAGCTGCTGGCTGTGGATGGAGCCCTTGGGGAGGCAGCACTTGGTGACTTTCACTCCTCTGGGGATGGGGCTGGGGATGACCAGCCAGAGGGTCTGGTAGGGCAATGACAAAGTTGTGTGGCACCTCAGTGGGGGACACTGGCTTCCACTTAGGATCCTGCAGCACAAAATAGCAAAGCAGTTCTGTTACAGCTCTTGGAAATGACAGTAGCAGTAAGAACAGTTCTTATCTTTTTCCCAAGCCATTTAGAATAGCTTTCTAAAAATTAACTTTTTCAGGTTGTTTCACTGATTCTAGATTTAAATCCTAAAGTTCTCATTGTAAACAACAACAGAAATATTGTGTTTTGTTCATAATCAGAGAACATAATTTTCAAATAGTCTTCATGCTACAGTCAGCAAGTTCAGCAGTGGGCCTTGATTCCTACCTTTCCATTGACAGATACTTGTCTTTTCCAGTGGTGTGTAGTTCTCCTTTTGGTGGTAGAGGGGTCTTTGGTATGTTAAATCTGTCTACTACTGGTTCTGTATCTTGGACTGAAGGGATTTAATGAAGATGAGGGAGTAAAAATAAATCTGTTTCTGGCAGGGTTTAATCTAGGAGAAATTTCCCTGTAAGTAGTCAAAAAAAACCCCCAACCCCCAAAAATACAATGTTATGAGTAAGGTAGTTGTAAACCAGTTAAGGATGCACCATCAGGGCAATTCCTTTTAATTTATATGGTTTATCAGTGAGTATATGCATCAAGATAAAATATTCATATACAGAACCAAACTGTGATGTGTTAGATGAAACAGTTTGTATAGATGCAGTTTTTAATAATACATTTTCCTCCTAAATTTCTCTCTTGAGAAGGTGCTTTAAAATTGGTTTCTCCTTTAAATAGGGGCAGACTTGCTAAAAACTCTTGTGAGGAGGTAGTTTTGTGTGTTTTAGTAGAAGTATAACTTGTACTGAGTAAAACTGGAGAAAAGTCAGAGTAACTTGTTATTTGAGCATAAGGCTTTGGGTAAGGTGCAGGATATCGTGCTGTGCTGCAACTCTGTAATCTAGCGAAGTAGAAAGCTAATAATAATTCAGAGACTCTTTTTGTTTGTTTTAAATTACATAGAGTTCACTTGGAGCTTCCATTAGCCCTTCACTGTTTTGTGAACACCATGATCAAAATAAAAGTGACATTTGCAGGATAAGTGCTTCACTTAGAATATTCAAAGAAGCAGTGTTTTCATGTTAGCAGTCTAGTGAAGCACCCTACCTGAATGACTGAATAGCTGAGCAAAATGCAATCGTGGGAGCATTGTCTCCCTGATCATGCTGTAGCACTATCAAACTGTTGTATCCCTGTTACCTTTCAGACATCGTCATTACTCAGCAGGAACAAGCTGTGGGCGCTGTGTGAGACTTGTGATAATCTGATCAATTGTATTTTAATGTTTGCCAGATCATTTTGTTAACTCTGAAACTCTAATTCAAGTTTTCTTTCATTGTTGTATTACATCTTCTACCTTTATTCGCTAATAATTTGTTGAAAAGGAGAAAATTATCAGTATGAAGCTGATTGTGCCATCATGACTGGGATGTTAATAAGAAAATAAAAATCCTCTGGAGGTAGTTCTAAGCTTAGTGATATTTTTAAAGCTTAACATTTTGACAGCTGTCAAGTACTTTCTGATCAAAGGAAGTGCATTTGATAAAATTTAATGGTTTGGGAGTCACTTTAGTAGCAACATTAATTCTTCTTGCTTAAGCATTTCTTAAACACTGTAAGTCCATTTGACTGCTTTAACAACAGTCCTGTTATCAGCTTATTGGGGAAGCTCAGACAAGTGTCCCTGTTTAGCATGTGTGCTCTGAACAACTTATCTTTAGAGACATTGTTTTTTAAATGGGAGAAAAATTAGAATTTACTTGCTTGAAAAAAAGGTCTGTATTGTTTCTTCTCTCTGCACTGCACTTCCTTTTCAAGTTGGCTGGAACAGTTTGAAGGGTAGAGATGAGGGCAAGATTAGTTCACTTGCAGTTTATATAAGCAAAACTGTGCAAGCTTTTCTATAACACTGTAAAGTAATTTAATGGTGGTATTTATATAAATACAGAATTTTATATGTTCAATAAAATTTTGAGGAGTTGTCTAGGTAAGTCAACAAGAAAGCAATTTTCTTCCACTCCAGTTAATTTGTTCGCAGGGAACATATCTTCTGAATAAACAAGCAAATCTAATCACTATGACTTAAAACACAATAATCAGTTTTTAATATAGAAGTGTGTAGGAATCTGGAGTTCTGAAAACAACAGCACACATATCATCTTATATTTAAGTCTCAGGCTGAGAAGTCAAGCCTCTGAGTCTCATGTCTCCTATCCAGACTGAAGAAGATAGAGGGGGATGCTCAGGAGGTTTTCAAAATGTTCAGCCTAAGTGCTGATAGTCTCTTAAATTCACAGAATTTCGTGAATGGGGGGGACATATTTGATTCTTATTTCTAAATGAGGTTGTTTTTGTGTTGTTTGATAAAATAGAAAAGCCTTATTCAGAACAAAACCTGACATTCTTAGGCTTTAGATAATGCATGTCACTAGAAACATGACCTGTTTACTTCTTCCATGATTGTAAAGAAATTTTGTTGATATTAACTAATTATCCAGAACCTGTATCTCATTTCATAAGGTTTTTTTTTTCCTGCAGATGGTGCAGACCTGTGTACTTAGTTTCAGAGACAGAAAATTAAGTATAATACATATGCTGTGTATTTCCATTGGGTCTTGTCCTTTATCGACTGAGATAACGTGCCTGCTAAGCTACTGAAGTAATATTAATCAAAATAACATCTTACATCCATTTTAAAAGACACTGTTACAGAGTATTTGATTGTGACTCTACTACAACCACTCTGATCTGTTTCAGCACTTGGAGCAAACCCAAACTACTGCAAAATTTTGTTCATAGTTTTCTTAAGAGATAAAACATGTATTGAAGAGTGGTCTGGCACATTTAGAGGTTTAAGATCTGGTATGTCTGAAAATTTTAACAATAAATAGACTAATCTGCTTGGATTCAGTGGGGTGGGGGTGAAGGCAATTGTGATTTACTATAACAAGATACTAAATTTAATGAGTAAACTCTTGTCTGACAGATGTGAAGTTTTAGAAGACTGTGCTGAGTACAAAGCCTGTCTTTGATAAAATGTGTATGTTTTCTTATTTCCAGTAAACCTATGTGTCAGAGGAAGCAGGAACTCAGATTTGATGTGAGGACAACTAAAAAGTAATGTGACTTTAACATAAGATTTGCAATATTAATTTTATAAAGGCCTTCACTGTCTAGTGAAGCAGGTATGCTGGCAGTTTTCCCCATTTTTATGCCTGCAAAAAAATGTTTATAAAATCTTCTGGTTTTTAAGCCAATATAAAGAGAGGAACATACCTCCATGGCAGCAAACAAGAAAACCCCCCTCCCCAAGAACCAAACTCCTCAAAAAGATCTCTTTCCGTATATGTTCCTTATGCTTTTTAGATTGAGTGATTGGGTGTTGAATTTTGATTTCAGGATAATTGGCAACTATGCCAAAGTATATGTTTGGGGTTTTATTTTACTAATTGGCTGACATCCCCATCACTCAGTCTGGTCTAAACAAGCACATCCTTGTTTAAACACGGAATTTCGCAGGTCCAAAATGGTGACGTTTCTCCAGCATAGAAATCGTAGAATCACGAAGCATCAAAGTAATGTTAAATTACTTGCAAAGAAGCTTGTATTTAGTAGCATAAGTCTGTGTAAGATGTCTTGTAAATCTAGTGGTTGATTTGAGAATTGTATCTGAAACTATTTTATTTTCCTCCAGAGTCTGAAGGCACTTGCATTTTTCTGAGTATGAAATATGCATGTGGGCTTTTTTAAGAGGGTATTTGTTTGAAAACTTACCATCACTGACAGTAATTCAATGATTGCTCACTACAGGATTCTAAAAGCAGTAAAATAACAATTAGAGGCTGAATGTTCTCTAAGGTACTTCAGATGGAGTTTTATTGCAGGTGGTAGATAAGGAAAAAAGCCATCTTTGACATTCAAAAAGTAGTAAAATTTTTGTTTGACTTCTGTGGAATTTTATCTACTTCATAACCCACGACAATATCTTAAGGTGAAAATCTGTTTCCTACATTAAACTGCCTTTACAGACTAGAATCTAAAGGTTGTCTTGAAAATTGTCCATGCAATTGACCTTTTTAGGGACTACAAACACATGAGTGTAAAGATCTGTTTGTTTTGAGAAGTTACAGCCGAATTGCCCCTTCATGTATCCTAATTTAATTTTTTTTCCCTGGTAGCAAAAGAGCATCACTGAAACTCCTGTCTTAATGTTTGTCCATATTTAAAATTGCTCTCACAATTGCTCTCTGATCAGTAACATACATCTTGAATCCATGTTTTTAGACATGCAGAAATACTACTCGGTGGTATCAAGTATGCAATCAAGTTAAAGTTGCTAGAAGTCACTGCAGTGAACAGCTGTGCGTGCCCTGGTAACATGCAGCAGATCTGGAGTACCTTAACCAAATTGCCTGTGCACTAACAACTTGGCTAAGTATGGAGTAATCAGTATGGATTCACCAAGGAGAAATCATGCTTGACCAATCTGATGGCAGGATGGGTCAGTGAGGGGAGAGCAGTGAATATTGTCTACCTTGACTTCAACAAAGCTTTTGACATTGTCTGCCATAACATCCTCATAGGTAAGCTCAAGAAATACGGGTTAGAGGAATGGACAGTGAGATGGATCAAGAACTAGATGAATGGCAGAGTTCAGAGGGTTAGGATCATCAGAGTAGAATCCAGTTGGAAATCTGCAGCCAGTGACATTGCCCAGAAATCAACAGTGGGTCCAGTCTTATTCAACTTGTTTATCTGTGACCTGGATAAGGGGATAGAATGTACCCTTGGCAAGTTGGCTGATGAGATGAAAGTGGGGCAGTGGCTCATACACCTGAAGGTTGTGCTGCATTCATTGAGCGGCTGGAGAATTGGGCAGAGAGAAACCTAAATATGTTCAACAAGAGCAAGTGTGGGGTCCTGCACCTGGAGAGGAATAACCCCAAGTACCATTAGAGGTTGGGGGCTGACCCACTAGAGAGCAGCTCTGAAAGAAAGGAGTCTTGGTGGATGACAAACTGACCACGAGCCAGCGGTGCCCTTGCAGCCAGAGGTGCCAGTGGTGTCCTGGGATGCATCAGGAAGTGTGTGGCCAGCACGTCACAGGACATGATCCTTTTCCTCTACTCCACCCTAGTGAGGCCACAACTGGAGTACTGTGTTCAGTTCTGGTTTCCGCAGTTGGAGAAAAACAAGGAGCTCCTGGAGAGGGTCCAGTGGATTAGGTCTGATTGGGGGTCTGGAGAACCTCCCATATGAGGAGAGACCATGGGAGCTGGGCCTGCTAATTTGAGAGAAGAAAAGACTGAGAGGGTATCTCATCAAGACATGTAAATACCTGCAAGGATGGTGCCAGACTTTCTTCAGTGGTGCCTGGGGACCAGATAAGGAGTAACTGCTGTAAGCTAAAACATAAGGAATTCCTGAACATGAGGAAGAACATCCTTACTTTGAGAGCACTGGAACAGGCCTTCCTGGAAGGTTGTGGAGTTTCCCTGTCAGGAGACATTCCAAACCCACCTGGATCCTGTGCAACCTGCTCTATGTGATCATGCCTTGGCAGGGAGGTTGGACTAGATAATCTACGGAGGTCCCATCCAACTCTGTTCTGGGATTCTATGCAGTGTCTGTAAAAGCTTATAATGGCTCACCTGTCTGGTGATGACCCATTTAGGTGTTCTTGGCAGAGTTTCTTAACTCTAAATCCTGTTAGATTTCAATTAGAGTTTACAGCCTTTATATCTGGATAATTTTTACTAAAATAGAAGTTTGACCTTTATACCATTGAAGCACTGTTGAACATGAAAGAATGTTAGTTATCATACAAAACATGTGTTTTTTCTTAATGTTGGCTTAATGAACAGTATGTGCCAGGGAACTCTGAAGAGATTCCAGTACCACTATGTTCCAAATGGCACATTTGAGTGCACCTATTAACACTTGCTTAGCCCTTCATTCCTCTTGGAAAAAGTTGTTTTCACATAAGAGTATTCTGTGCTTTTTTTGTCCTTCTGTTTGTATAATGAAATGTAGGACTCTGCTAGGTTTCATTCCAGTGGGGATCTTTGGGCCCTTTAGAGCCATTAAAGAAGAAAAAAATGTCTGAAATTTGGAAGTCCTGAGGAACTGTAGCACCCAGACTGCTGTTGATTGAGGGACAGTTTCTTGGAACAATTTTGCACTGATAAACAAATGTGTGATTGGTCTGGTAGTCCTCTAGTACTAATGATCTATCACTGTGTAGGGGAAGTTTCAAAATGCATAATGAGTAGGGCTGGAAATACTGAGTCATAAGAGCAATAATCTATGTCTAATGCCCTAGAAATTGGTAGAATATCCAAAAAGGCCTATTCTAGTTTGAGTCTGATGCTTCCGTCCCTTCTGTGACCTCTGTGGGGCTCCCAGAACATATAGAAGCATCACTGAAATAAAGTTCAGGGCAAATTTTGCCTTTTAACAGAGTACCCAGGCAACTGTGCAGATTTTGCTCTGCAAGAACTTGCCATTAAAAATGCATTTAGTAGGCTGAGACATATGGAAGCTATAACACATCTGGTCCCTAAAGCCAAATTGTGTATGAAGCACTATTGGTCTTTTTTCATTCCTAAATGTTCTCTACTCTGATGGTAGATTAAATGGTTTGTAATGTTTCCCAATATGTTGACGTTCATGTAAATCAACACATAATCTATCAGCATTGTATCATTTTGTCTGGTGATACTTCTCACTATTGATTTCGTATAGCTTTGAATGCAGAATATACTGGAGGAAGGATTACCTTAGTTACACCACTCTTTTAGTTTTAAAATATGAGGTCATTCTGATGCATTTTTATTTCTGGTTTAAAAACTCCATTGCCCAGAACAACAGCTGACAGTCGTCTTAATGAAGAATTAAGACTGAGAATATGAGCACTTGCACGAGTATAAAAGATACTTGATGATGTATTATAATGTTCCCCAAGCAAAGCATTCCTAAGAAATAAAAGGGAGTCATAATATAGAAGATAGATGTAAAGGATGGTAAAGAGAATCTGCAGACTAGATATAGGGATATATGCTTCCTCTTGCCTGAGGCAACCTACCAAGTATAACCCTGAGTAATTGTACTATTTCTGTTCTCAGAAAAGATTGTATTAATGATCAAATTAAATTTAAAACCCATATTTCTACCTCTTGAATAACTGTGGAAAGCATTTTTGAGGTTGTTGGGGACTGCAGTGGCACTTTATAGAGTCATAGAATGGTTTCAGTTTGAAGGGACTTTAATGAGCGTCTAGTTCCAATGCCGTAGCCACGGGCAGGAACACCTTCCACCAGAACAGGTCTCCAAACCCCATCCAGCCTGGCTTGGAAGCTTCCAGGGTAGTGGCATCCACAACTTCTCTGGGCAATCTGTGGCTGTGCCTCACCACTCTTGTAGTAAAGAATTTCTTCCTAATGTCTAATCTGAACCTGCTCTCTTTCAATTATAAACAGTTACCCCTTGTCCTATCACTGCATGTTCACCCTGTATGAGAACATGTGCAGATCTCTCCTCAAGAAATCACTTGGTTCCTGGCCTAAGAGGCAGTGTAGCTACAGCAGGAAGATGTAGCACATGAGGGTTTTTTTCTTTACATCAGCTATGCCGAGGGCTTCAGATGTAGAGATGTAAAGTGTTATAAGCCCCCATGACACTGACAGATTTTGACCTTCTTAAATAATACTATTTGCCTACAGTGTCTGCTCAAGAGCAGATGTAGCACATTAGGATACGAGCTTGTTGCGAGTCTAGGATCTTATTGACAACGTGGCTTTTCATCTCTGAAAGGGGACTGATTTAATTCATTTGTTAATTAAATCAAGGTTAATTAATGTAATGAAAAGACTGTCGTTTGATGCTGTAACATGTTCTGGCAGGATCAGATTGATGTTGCTGCTCCCTGATGTCCATTCCCACTGTTGACCAGCTTTACTGACGGAAGTGTGGTGTACTCAGTGCAGTGACCAAATTAAGGGACTGATCCCTCTGAAGAGCAACTTGGTGAAATGAAAAAAAGTGTTTCTCATCTTTTGGTATTTCTTACACCCAACAAAAGCAGCTTCCCAGCCTTGTCTGCCCTCATGGAAAGCTAGAAATTATGAGAGGATCGGAAAAGCAGCAGGCAGAAATTTTATGAGAAGTAATTTTGTAGTAAGAGACCACAACTACAGATGGTGGGGAATGCAGTTTTTTCCTAGCTCTTCCACTCAAGAGTTGAGTAACTTTGAATTTATAACTTTCCTGTTGTTTGCAATTCCTTTAAAGCTCTACTGGAATCTGAAAGAAGTAACTTTTTATTGGAAAATGTTAGGTTAGAGGAGCACAAATGTTTCAATTTTACACGGGCTTTTTGATCATCCTAATTTTATGCTTTTACTAAGACTTCTGTCTGTTTTTAGTATGTTTTTGGTTTGTTTATGTTCATTCATTTGCTTTCAGCACTCCTACCTGGAGAATGTTGTATAAAGATCAGTTCTGTAAGAGCATACTTGAATAATCCACTTTCGTTATACTGTGAGTTATAGACCTTTCAGGTTACCACTGGAGCTCTTCCTTTAGCTGAAGTTGACGTGCCTTAGTCTCTGCACACTATATGTTTAAAATATATGTTTGGTTTTCTTTTCCTCTCAGATGTTCATTGTTATGTTTCTGTGATATTCCACTACTTTGTGGGGTTTTAAAAATTATTCCATATTGCATATGGGTGACTGCAACCATGTTTGACAGACCACAGTTTGACAGAACGTATCTTCTATATGTAATATTAAAAAAAAAAAAAAATCAACAGATTTTTTTTCTTCTCTCTAGTCTAGTGCACCTGCAGACTAAGTAAACTGCACAGAAAAGGAGGGATGTCAATAGTCTGTCTTTGTGTCTGTATGGAGATCTTGGACCCTGGCATGCCTTTTGTAGATCGGAAGGTGACCCTGTAAATGCTCACTCTGGGGCAGGACAGTAAGATGAAAGTAATGGACCATGGGCCTGATCTCCTGGTAGAACATACACTGTGTGTCCTGCAACTACAGAGCCCAGTGCTTGTTTCTTAGTTCTGGCATCCCAGCTGAGATGTAGCACTTGCTCGTGAAGTTTCTGTGGTCTGTATGAGGACAAGGAATACCAAACCCTAACTGCAATTGAGCTCTTAGGCTGTCTGTCCAGCTTCTGATTTAGACTGAAAAATGCTGGCCAGTTTGTTCTGCAAGGTGGCTAAAAGGGTTTCTCTTCATAATTTTTTGACTGTTTGTAGACCTTCTAGCTGAGATGAGAGGTAGTATTGGACCCACAGTACACAAAACAATCAAGTATGAGCATAAGACTGATGCAATAGGAGTTTGTCATGGAGAAGACTTAGGTAAAGTATAGATTTGGGTACTCCTACAGAGAGATTTTTATCTTGTTTGGAGATTGTTTAGTTTGCATATTGAAGGAGCTAATACATTTCTTCTGTGGATTTTAATGGTTTTATATTTGAAAATTTCAAAAGTCTTGTAGTAGGATTGCATGCTGTCTTTTTTTTTTTGAATGCTAGTAACCACTGCACAGAATGGGTTATGAATAGATCCATGGAAGGACACAGATTCATTGTGGAATATGGGAGGATAAGTACCCAGGCTCTTTTGTGCAATGATTGAAGCAGTAGTAATTTATCACTTTGGGATAAATTAATTTTTTTTATCCACACATCACTCAGAATTGATTTAGCATAAAAATGTCAAACTTACTTTATAATCTTGCTCTCATCCACATTACCTTGGCTGTCCAGTGTTACACTGACCTTCGAATAATACATTCTGTGTGAGCGATTGAGCTTGATTGATGATGTGTGGATTTGTAACAGCAACTGGGACTAGGAACGATGTATAACTGGCCACAAATTTGTTTAGTGGTGGAAACAGTAAGAGATGCATGAACAGTGTGCATACACACTTTTTTGTGGACTGCTGATACTGAATTTGTCACTGTTCAGTTTATCACAGTTGCAGTTCACTTTCTGATATTGACATCACAAATAAGTTTGTTTACTATTTTATTAGTTAGTATATTATTATTTAAGGGATCTAAATACACTCAGTTGCATTGTCTTTTTTTGTAGTACTATGGATTTTGGATTGAAAGGGTAAATTAATTTAGTAAATTTCACTTTTCTCTCTGTCCCCATCATTTTTTCCCCATCTTTTCTGCCAGCATTCCCTTTATGCACTTTTTCTGTTTTTTGATCTTTGTTATCTGACATCACCTGAGCACAGTAAAGTGAGTTGCTTTCCACTGCTGCTGAAAAAAGCATGGTTTCTGGGTAGTTCTAAATATTTACAGAGAATGGTCATCACGTAACTTTGATTTTAAAATTGAAATTCTATGCTGATAGGCAATTCCACAAAGTACAGTAAGTTCACACTGATAAGCCGCACCTATTTCACTGAAGAATCGAGCCGATCCCAGAAGTGTGGCTAATCACCAGGTACAGCTTATTTATGGACAAATTCCAGCGAAATGCCAACCTGGTAGTGCGAGCTGGCCAGGTGGGGAGCTGCCGTGGAGCCAAGCCACTTTGCTGCCACTTTGTCGCCGCTTAGCTGGCTTCGCGCTTTGCCGAGCTGCTGCTGGCTTCGCGCAGTGAGCCCGCCAAGCTGCCACTTTTGAGTGGCGCGGGGAGCCGCAGGAGTGCTGGGCCCACGGCACCGGGAGGGCGCCTGGGCTGCATTTAAAGGCTTCACGGGTCTGTGAAAACTGTTTGCAAATTGTGCACCTGACAGCAAACCCTGTGATTGTGTGATTCTGTTACTAATCTGTTACTTTGTTGCACATAGAGCCTCACTTAAAAAAAAAAAAAAAGTGCGGCTTATTTATGGACAAATTCCGTGGTCTTCCCGGCTTATAACCAGGTGTGGCTTATGAGTGTGAAATTACTGTACATTGTTCCCCCTAAATGTGTTCATTTTGTGAAATCATGTTTGTATCTGGGTGCTTTAGTTTATTTTAAAAAGTAAGGAAAATAAAAATGCTTTATAAAGACAAACATCAGTTTTGTCCAACTGTTACCTGTCAAAAGCTAAGAAGCATGAGAGGTGACTGAAAGCAAGCAAGCTGGATTTAGTCCAATTTTTGTATAGCTTTTAGTGACATTATATACATAGCTGCAAGTTATCCCTGTGCAAAATCTTTGGAGGCTTTTTGTGCTGATTAAATGGAGAATACAGCTTGAATATGATGAAATTACTAGACAGCTGTGGCAGAGTAACATCTTTGGAGATGTATTTTCTTTTAATTAAGGATATAAAGAAGGAACTGACATTCTGTGCAAGATCCTGAGAGGAGCTAAAAGATCTGGTGCTTACTCTTTAGCAAATACTGTGTTTTCATTTATGATTGATGGATCCTTAGGAGGCAATAAACACAGAATCCCACCTTTGGTGTCATTTTTTGAATTCATGTGTGAAGTGCGCTTCAAGACATGGTACCACAAACACAGCTGCACGTCCTGTAGAGATCTGTAGAGGTGTGTATTCCCTGAACTGTTGTTTAAGTCCTGGAAGCTGATCTTTGGCAGGTTTCTCAACTCTGTGAGATCTTACATTGTGATTGTTATCCTTGTTTTTAAAAGCTAAGCTATTTATTTATTTATTTTACTCTAAGCTTTGAGCTAGGCAGCCTAGTGATTTCTCTAAGCTGCACTGCCTCTAATGTAAGGACCATGATATTTGTGAGGTCTGGAACACACAGCTTATGTTTTTGAAGCAAGTTGTACAGTCAGTTTCTTTAATCCTTTTGGTTTTTAAGCTGCTGTGTGTCTGGACCCCTGGTTTCCCTGACTTGGGGCTTCAAAACTTTCTGCTTCCCTCTGGGTGAACAGGATATCAGTGAATTGGGATAAAATTGTTTTTAGCTTTCTGTACAACTAGAAAGGACTTCCAAGTTTACCTCAGTTCAATTGCTTCTCTGGCATCTGTCAGACTGCTTTTGCTTTCATTTTTTTTAGCTTCCCAGCCAAGTTAGTAATAAAGCTTGAAATCTTTCTCCTCATCTGAACCCACTTGCTGCTTCTATAGTTGTAAAATTAGTGCTCTGTACTAAAGTGTCTCTGTAGTGCTTTTAAATTTAAGTGTTAGTCTGTAGCTATAAAAAAATCCCTTTTGTGCCTGCCTATGCAAAAAAAAAATGGGCAGAATTAATACTTCACTGATTGCTGCAAAAGACTGGATTAAAGACTTCTAATAGATGTCTTCCTTGTTGTTTCCCCACTTCTGGCCACAGCTAACAACATAATCGCTGGCCTTTTGAACACAGGCTGAGATTACACAGAGAAACCAGACTAAGCAAATGGTTTGCTACTGCTGAGCCTGCTGCCTCCTGGCTTTCTTACTGGGAACTGTGAATCTGATCCTGGGTGAAACACAACAGTTCACTGCACTGTTAGAAGATTAATCTGTGGAAAAAAAAGCAGGGGGAAAGTGAATTTCTTCCTCATGATTTAAAAATCTATATCAGCTTACTCAAGAGAATTGGGCCTAAGAAAGATCCTGACTGCATTCCTGGGAGCTGAGGACTCCAACAAGGCGTGGATCACCCCTGACAGTGACTACTTGAACAGCATTATAGAAAACCCTTGCTCTTCCTCAGCAGATTCTTAAGATGGCCAGTATGACAATATGGGCTGAGATGATGCTATGTCTGTTAGGTACTTGGGTTTGGCGGTGTGCTTGCAGCAGTTTTCTACCTGTTTGATTTTCTCTGATTGCAGGTAACCAGACATACAGCTGTGATTTGAGAACACAAAATCACTATCTCCTCACACACTGGATTGGAGCCAAGAACACTGTGCTATCCCTGTGTGGTGAGAATGAATTCTTTGGTTGTAAACATGGTATGTCTTTGTGAGTGGCACATAAAAACTGGTCACATTCTAAACTGCACTAGGAATATTTTAAACTGGTTTTACTCCCCACCATGGTAAAAATACAGAAATAAAACATAATTTGCTATGTCACTCTGTGAACAGTGGATTACTTCTTCCTACTGGGGAAAAAAAGAAGCCAAGAGCTGAAGTATTTAAGCCAAAATTTTTTAAAATTGAAAGTATTTTGTCTTTTAGTATTAAGTACCACTGCCATGATCTGGCCCAGAACTGTCTACTTTTTTATTGGGTTTCATCAGAAGCAGAAATCAGAAACGCTTCCTTGCTCTCTAATACTCCAGCATAATAATCTAGGTTTAAGAATTTTATGTTTTAACTTTAACTCACAACAGCATTCCTTCTATCTGTCTCCTCTGTGTAATGCTACTAGTAAGTGCACTAACAGTGTGACCTGCAGGCTGTCAATCAGGTGATCATCACTTAAGTCCTTCATTTTACCACAGGAGCTCAGTCTATACCATATTTTTACAAACTGCTGGTATTAAACTGCTGGAATTGACCCTGTTCTCCTCGTGGATGAAAGCAGGGTTTTCACTTCCTTGTCTGTAGCTCTACAGTTCTGCTGTCTGTTGAGCATATGCTGGTGCCATATGTGAGAAAGGGAGGTGTTAGCTTTTCCCTCCTCCCCGTGCATAACCTGGGAAGCTCCGGGTGATGTCTCGCGTACATGTGCGAAGTGCCGGCTGCAATCCATGTGTGATCAGAGCTGGCTCAAGCTCTGTGCTGCCATCTCACAGCTCTGTGGATGGCTACTTAACAGTCCTACCCTACTGTTTTCTTCCTTGCTGAAGGATGGGTTTGTGTTTTGGTTTTTTTGTTTTTGGTTTTTTTTTTTCTACAAGTTCATTAAACAGTGTTTTGAGCTACAGTGTTATGTCAACTGCCTGAAACTCATTGATACAGAAGTGGCTGAGGAGTCAGTCTGTGATCATGATTCAAAACAGACATTCTTCAGAATTCCTTTTTGTCTTAAGAAATAACAAATATGGAGGTATGACAATAAAGGACATTTTTCTTTAACTTAGAGGGCAGTACAGCAGAGGGAATGAATTTTGGTGGTGGGAAGGGGAGAAGGATGGTGGAGGAGATGAAACTCTTGCAACATGCAGTGCTGAAAGAAATGTCTTCCTGGTCTGTGAGTTCCTTAAGTAGATAATCCATTTGCTTAGCAGGTGGCTGGCACTTAATGAAGGAAGTTTACTAAGGTGTGGAAGGTCCATTACAGTGTGATCAGCAATGAAAGGCTGTCCCTCGCTCACTTGGGGAAAAAGGGATTTGGCTTGGAGCTATGTGCTGAAGTCTTGAAATTCCTCTCACCCCATCCCAGCCTGATCGACTGGAGGAGCATGTGATGTTTCAGTTCTGGCATTTTGTTGAGTTGTCAAAATACTTGTTTGATTGGTTCTGTTTCTTAGAAGGCGTATTTCTGAGTAGGGGTTCCTACCCCTGCTTAGAAGCAGATGAAAATGAAAAGTGTCTCTTCTGATAGAGAGACCAAAGCTCAACGTGTCCACACAGGAGGATATTTAGGGGATGGAGCTGTCGTTTGTGTGCATGTCTGCATATTTCTACCCTTTGTTTTTTTGTGTAGGCTTTGAGGCGTAACAAGTGTTATGTATAACATTTTATTTGCTTTTGAGTTCCTGTATGCCACTAACATATTAAGTAAATGATGGTAAAATTTCTTCGTTGTAAAGCTCTTAATTTGAGGAGCTGTATAAATGCATTGTGTTTCTTTTTTCTTTTTAAAGTTAACTAAACTCTCAGTCTAATAAGCAGGCAAACTGCCTGAAGTATAACTGTTTAATTTTCTTTGGTTTCCCTACACTGTCAGGCTTTAGTGCAAATAATGCTTGGAAAAGTATGTAGCAAAGCTTCTTTCAAATAGATCTTACAAATGATTTGACAAGAAAATCTCTCTCTCTGCACCATAGAAACTCTTGACTTCCGTCAGTGAAAATTGTAAAATGATGATAATTATCTGGAACTTTTTGGCTGTGCCATAAGAGAATGATAGTGTCACTTCACTAGTAATTTTATTTTCAAGCTGATGATGGATTTTATAGACAAGAATATATCCTTACCATATGATGCATATAAAGTAAATGATCATGTGCATGTATTCAGCTATCTGTTATAACTCCTGAAATTGGAAATAATTAAAAAACACCTGTTTCACATCTTGGCAAAAAAATGTGTGTCTAACTTAGACTCCAGTGAAAAGATTTTGATGTTCTTAGGAATTCTCTACATTCATAAAAGAAAAACTAAATAGATTTTCTTTGTGGGAAGGAGCCCTGATAAAAAGAAGATGGTTTTGATAAAAATCATGATGAATGTCTTTCTAAGAGAATATAGGAATGAAAAACACCTTCAAAAGTCTAGGAAGAATGGTGCATCACATCACAATCCTTTTTTTTTGTTCTTTTTTGTATTGTTTTTTTGAATGTTCTATATTAGTGAATTTTGGGCAGAATCTAACCATGAAAGAACATATTATACATTTTAATAAATTCTCTGATTCATTGATACTTTTGAATCTGTTGAAAGTTGTGCCTGCTAAGGTTTTAACATGTTACACGTTGAACTTCTATGTCCTCTGCCCCTCCCATTACACCTGAAACTGGCGAGGGTGGCGCAGAGGAGGTGGAGCTGGAGGTGGCAGGCAATTATGTTAAACTAAAACTGCTGCAGATCTGTGGCAGTGAGCAGCTATCTAAAAGTCTTTGAACTTAATGGAAAGATGTCCACTGGTTGTTTGCTTTGGATGGGTTGTTTTGTGCATTCTTCATTAGGTCGTTTTGTATCATTTACATATTGCCTCTTTGCTCATATCTGTTACAGGGCCAAGAATGTACTGTTGGTACTTGTCACACATTAAAATGAAAGTATATTTTCAGAACAGGTTGTTCTTCCATTTCAGTGCATTGGAATTCATGAAGATTTTGAAAATATGGATTAATGTGAGCCTGGGAGGTTTTAGGAGGAACTTTCTGCACTTTTCCTCTAAGAGTTTAAATAATTTATTAGTAAATGGTAATAAAGCTGCAGTCTTTAGGCCATAAAAATAATGCTTGACATATGCTGGTTCTGGAAATTTTTAACTGTTACCTGCTTTTCATTAGTGTTCTTTCACCTGGAGATATATGTATTGAAGAAACCTGACCTTACAATTAAAACTCAAAAGAAGGAAAAAGTAGGGAAAACAAATACTGGCCAATTGTCTTGTTAGATTTAGGATATTTACTTTAATAATGCCCATAGACTTAATTTTAAAATGTGGGCAGCTGATTTTATTCTACCCTCCTTCCAACCGTCACATGAGGATGTGATGTTTCATAGATGATTCACATGTGGTGCATGATCATGATTTTACTGTCTCCTTTTCTCATCATTATTTTCTCTACTTTGTGAGATTTAGATTTTGAATTATGTATCTTTTGTTGGTGTGTTTTATTTCTCATTTTGGTTATTATTTCATTAGTGTTCTGATAGAGAAAGAAAAGTTTTTCAGTTTGAAAGAGTGGAAAGTAAAAGAAAACAAGTTCCATTTGGAGAGATAACCTGATGATCAAGGATAGATGGGATCTGTGAACCGTGGAAGATAAGAACTCAGAAAACTATGAAATTTGTAATCCTGCTGCTTGTAGCATGAATAAGGTGTCATGCTGCCCAATCATAACCTAGAAGTACGTTTTAGTAAATCAGTATTTGGTAACTAATGATCATTTAAAAAGAAATAATCTATTTGGTGATAAAGAGTTTAAAATATTTCTAAAGAAAATCTATTTTATGAATTTAAGTGCAATTTTAAATATGTGCCTCATAATACAGATTACCTTGCAAGCAACATGAAATGCATCCTTTTGTATATGTCAGTCTTCAACAAAGCGTTGTTTACACCATGGATCAAATATGCAACATTAAAATTCATTATAGGCATATTACCCACTCTCATTATATGACAGAAGTGTGTCAGTGAAATTAGCAGCCACAGGAAAGACAAAGATTTTCTTACCTATTAGTTGGAAGGTAGCAGCTGTTTGAGTAATTCCACAGAGGGATAACAATGACCAACTGACTTGCACGTTTTAAAGAAAAAATGATATCAAATCCTTTGAGGATGCCATATGTTCTGGGCTTTGAGGCAGGCTGTGTACGCTATCACAGCAATTAGACAGACTGGAGACTCTGCTAAAATTTTATCCAAAATGCCAGCAGAGAAGTATTTCTTGGGGCTTTTTAATTGTGAACATAGACATACTTGTGCTTCCTTTATTTATTAGAGGATAGGTTAGTTAGAGCGTAGAATTTTTTTCCCCTATCTTTTCCCATAAACAACTATGTGTAAATGAGCTGGTTTGGGGTGTGGGGTTTGGGTTTTTTGTTTATTTTCCTTTGTAATTATGCTTGAATTTATTTAGACTTTTTTTTTTAAGTGCTGCATGGTGGTTATCCTTTTGCTTACAGAAAAGACTGTGAAATGTTGCTTAGAATAATTCTAGCTTCCTTTGTCATTTGAGAATGGGGTCTGAAGGATGCCAAGTCTCCTCAAACAAACTTGGTAATTGCCACTGAGAGTTGGGCCATTCAGATGATCAATGGATCCATCTGTGTGTTCTCTAGTTTGGTATTGAACTTCTGTAGTTTGATGCGACTTCTTGCCAGACCTATTGTGATTTAAGAAAGCTTGTATTGACCAGTTTACCCAAACTGGGCACATACAAATAATCTGTGCTGCTGTTGTGGAGATGGGGCACCCGCCAAGCATCGGCTGGCAAAAAGGAAGATGCCTGTGTCAGAAAAGATCTATTTGAAGCCATTAGGAAGCAGAAAGGCCTGTTAGCTGAAACTGCTGTGAAGATGTGTTGAGTCTGTGCAACACAGTCTCCAGAGACCCACCAGGACACATAACCCTCCGTTAACAAGCTGAGAGATGGTTTGTCTGTGGATACCATATGTACTCAGAGCTTCTATGTCCATTTTGAAGCAAGGCCTTTTCCGCTGGGCAGGTTGTATTATTTCTTCGCCTAATAGCTGTCAGCAAGATCCACACTGGCACTTCACTCTTTTTCCAGTATCTTGGCTCTGTGTGGCAGTTCACAAAGAGCCTTTCTGTCTCTATAGGCATTTTGGCATTCAGCTTTTCTTTTATTAAAGCACAAACCTTGTACATGTACAAAAAACCTCCTCAGAGCTTTATCATTCCAGGTCATGGTACTTTTTAATGCAGCATTGCAGTATTACTGTATTGTGTACTGTAGTTCCCAGGTCCACATGCAATCCCTCCCCTCTCCCTGACCCTCATCCAGAACTGTATTGAATCCCCAGATCTATCTGTGAAGTCAACAGAATTATTTGGGTTTACTGTTTGATGAATTGAGGGACTAGGAGGAAAGCAGTATAACCAAAGGCTTGCCTAAGAGGCAGTGCAACACTACGGGCGTGGAGTATGGGAGAGTTTGAGGTCTGGAATTTTGTGATCTGTTAGATTTAGTAGCAGGAAGAGAATGTGAAGGAATTATAGTTCCTGTGTTTTTCTGTAATACAGAAAGAATATTAAAATAGAATCAATAGTGACCATCCAACTCTAAAGGCAATACAATACAAGGGTTAATTTATGTATTTGAGAGTAAAAGGAAGCGTACTTTCTGAATGGTTTAGGTTTTGTTTTTACTTTTTGTGGTAATTTTTCCCCATAGAAGCCGATGTTTGAAACTGTGAAGCTTGCCATCACAGAACCAATATTGATCAATTTAAATGAGCCTGTTAATAATAAGTAATGAGGCCAAAGTCACATGGTGAATACAGTTTTAAAGATACTTCTGTACTTTATCAGGCTTATTCTGCTGAGGTGCATGGTTATATACTCTGCAGAAACTCAGTAAGTAATGCTGTACTCTAAGATTTATAGATTAATTTTAGGTTTTTTTTTCATTTGTTTGTTTAAAAGAAGCATCAAGTAATGTTTGAAATGCCTGGTATAACAGTGTAATTTTCTGTGACCTCGGTATTATGCACCCAGGTATTTATCTGCTGTAAAGGGACAAAGGAGAGATTCTTCCCTTTATTTATATGTTAGGAGTTTCTACATTTTCTTTCCTGATTCTCAGATGTTGTTAGCACTGACATTTCTGGCAAAGCCACAGACTGTCGGTGACTGGGAACATGTGATGTCTCTGGATCTGTCTCCATGACTGTGGCATCAATTCTTCAGGGCTCTTAATAGTCAGTCAGGCTGAATTAAGGAATCTGCTATTAATTGCCATTCCTTTGAAATGCCTTTGCTGCTGCTGTGGAAGAAAAAAAGACGGGGATGCAGACAGTCCTTGAGCACTGGCATTGCTATTGCTGGCTTCATTGAGCCATGGAAACCACAAGGACAGGATCCTGGGGCATCTCTACTCTGAGGGTGCTGCCTGCCATGTTTCATCCAAAAAAGCATTTGACAGAAGGGTGGTGGCCTGAGATGTTTGCTCTTGAGGAAAAATGCAGTCCCAAAGGGAAAGGGGAGGAAATAAAAATCCTCTCTGTGCTGGAGGCATTGTGAAGTGAGAGGATTTCTTCCCAAAGGGATTTCTTTCCTCTTAAAGAAAGGTTATTGCTGTTTGTCTCAACAAAGTGATGGTGGACTATCTCTTTCACTTTTTACATAAGGTGTTATTTGCCAGTTATACATCAGTCATTTTCATCCTCAGGAAATTGCATGCAGTCACCTCTTACTCTAAGCCATGGACCCAAAGCAATGTAGGGCAATCTGGTAAAAAGGATTAAGTTTAGGTATTGTGATATCTTCTTTGTTACACCTGAGAGGTCTTTCCTGCTGAAATTAAATGTAATTGAAGTTGCTGCCTGGATACCTCACAAGTACTGTGCATCAGGCTGGGAGGAGCTGTCTGCAGCACTGCTGGTAAAAGGGATGTAGGAGGAATTTTGACAGCTGGAATCTGGGAGTCATGATATTTAGGGAAAGATATTTGTACAGGGATACTGGGTAACTGAATTTGGTGAGGTCTTAGATTTCAGCTTTACATCTAGTTTGGAAAGCTAAATGTAGCCCAGGATCTTTCAAAGGTGGATGATCTTTAAGAAACTAAGCGAGTAAGCACATAGAGTACTTCATTGTCTCCCATTTTACCAGGTGACCTATACAGAAGCAGGATTTTATCAATAAGTAGCTGGAAGGGACTTTGCTTTTTCTAATAAACCCAAGGGAGAAGCAGCTAGTTGTCAGTACAGGGGTAGGGGACAGGCACAACTGGGTACACATCTTACTCTGCATAAGAGCTGTGTTGCTTCCAGTGCTTCCTTAAAACTTCTGCCCCTTTGCCAAGAAAAGATAATAAACCTTACAATGAATGAAATAAAAAAATTATGTCAATATCTAAAAACAGTAGCAAATTAATACAGAGAGAGATGTACCTATACAAATATAGGTGTAGATGAAGAGAAATAGGCACAGTACATGTGTTATATAATCTGGGAAGTTTGTGATTTGAATTATGGTGTAAAGATGCTGAGAACATTGGAGTTCAATATGTTGATTCTTGTAATTAATCTATAAGATTTTTTTCCTAGGATTTTTAATACCTTGCACTGTTTTACTTTTGTTGCTCTCTACATCTGCTGCTTTAATTGCGGCAGCAGTTTATGCTGTATATAAAAGCATTAAATGTTTTTGCTCTTAGTGTTTGCTATTGACTTTACACATGCTTCTCTATGTAAAACAAAATTAGATTTCTTAATATATCAATAGAAAACTCTGTTCAAAAAGCAGACTGATTAATAAATGGTCTAGTATTTCAGCACTTATGGATACAATTTCATTTTATCTCACTGTGAATTGACAGGTTATGACAGGCAATTGCGAACAGAATGCAGTTCAACTTCTTTTGTGCCAATGATATGTCTTTTAAGAGGTAAAATACTTTAATTGAAAAGACAGTTGACAGCTTAAATTTTCCTTGATGTGTCAGATTTTTTTGTTGCAGTCTTAACCATTACTATTCTTGTCTTTATATGTCTATTTTAAAAAAATTATTTTGATAAAAATTATATTTTAAAAACTTTTCTTCTAGATGTTATGTTTATTTTACTGATCTCAGGAAGTAAAAAATGTCAATAGTAATTCCCTATCTCTTTCTTGTTTCAAATTTAAGCTAGCTTAAATAGGGCTTTCTCTTGCACACATTTAAAGAAAAAGCTTACTTCTAGACAGTCTGGTCATAAATTAATCATTATATTATTTTGGTATTGTAGCTGGACATGAGTACTCTAAGAATTGTTGTAGGTTTTCTAAAATTTTCGTATTAATTAGAAGGTTTATTTAGGAGCTCAATTTGTTTTTAAATAGGTAAAGCTGGTGAATTTGCTATCAGATAACCTGTGCATGAATTATTCCCTATATTTGGCTTGGATGTCACATTTTAATTTTGTTCTCCAAGAATAATTATTTTTAAAACGTTCCTTTGCTGTGGGACAGGTAATCTGGGCACTAAGCACTATAGATCATCCTCTTTGTGTCATCTACTGACAACCATGTCAGGCCTCTTTTCTCTCAGTGTCTAGATTGATCCTTTCCTCAGGTCACCCATCATCTTTCTTTCTCTCTTTTTATGTCTGGGAAACAAAAGGAGAGGAGAAGAAAACCCTCAAACAAAGGAGGAGCAAGAAGGCCAAGACTGCAGTGAAGGGAATGGGTAGAAGGGCAGTGGGAAGGGCAGAGCAGGCTTCTGACAGTTTGTCCTAAGAGACTATTCCAGCTCATTTTCACAATCAGGACGATCCAGTGCCAATAAAAAAAAGTGGTATCCAGATTTCAGGGAGTCAGTTTTTCCAAGTGTCTGTTTATCCCATAGTCTCCTTCCAAGCAGTGGGCTTCTTAGCCTTGCAAGAGATGTGTCCTGTGTGTTTGGCTGTTTCCCTATCTGGCCTTGCATCTGACAGCAAATAGGCGTGCTCATATGCGGACCATCACTGTTATTTTCAGTACGCATCTTTCCTTTAACAAGGTTTGCTACTGGGTTTGTGGACAAAAGCCCAGCCACCCATGTTCTGTCTTTTCACTGGCTCTTTGTGTTTAGGCAGAGAAGTGTTTCTGAAGTAGGCAGTTCAGACATCAGAAAAAATGACACTGGTGATAGAATTGCTTCAGCTGCAGTGGAAAAGATCATTGTACTTTGTTTTGAAAGCTACAAGAACAAAGAGTCCTTTCCCTGTAATAAGGCCTGTGGCTCCTTCATTCCTCTGCACATCATCACAGAAGGTCAGGCAAGACAATGCAGTGGTTACTTCTCTGGGTCTTTGATAGTTCTGTCACCTTGGTTTCTAGAAATTGATGAGTCTGGCAGTTCATTCATTTCTGGACACTTTAAAAGACACTGAACATTTGTTTTAGTGCCCTGTTCTTCAAAATCTTAGGTGACTTTTGAAGGTGACTACAAGGAAGATGAGTTGAGCTGCTTTGTGCAGCCCGAGTTTTTCAGCTGTTGCTTGATTTAACAGCAAGAAGACACTGACTTTGTACATGAATTCTTTCCTTTTGCAGATGAGAAGATGGTGTAGCATTGCCTGCTTCCAACTTCCCCTTGAACAATTGGAATTTTTTTTCTTTCGAGACCATAAAAGTCTGCATGCCCAAGATACTCTCCCTACTTCTAGCCTTGCAATTAAAAAAGAATTTGAAAAGAAGGAGAGGTTAACATCTCAAAGCTTGCAGAGCTCTGCTTTTGGTCCTGGAACACTATTGTGGGGGCTTTGCTTTGGTTTCAGGTTCCTAGGAAACTCTCCATTGAAAATGCTCTGTGGCTTTTTATAAAGTGTAAGAACTCCTGTTATCTTATAGCAATAGTTTTAAGGAAGTTCTGTGCTGTAGTAATTTCCCTCTTCATTTTCCCTGAGATTTCTATGTTTTAAATTTATTGAGTAGATTTGCTTTTCTCAATCATTATTTTATCAAAAATTTTTTTGTGAATTAGTTCCAGTCTTGTTCCCTCCTTTTTGTGCTGGCAACTTTTGTAGCTGTTGTCTGTGTGACTTTTGAAAGCTTTAACTCTTGCTTGGCTGCTGGGAAATGTTTTTTGGTTAATGGCTATGGCAAAAGTGATTGGATTTGAGGTTATTGTTTCAGGATGTGTGTGAAGGTGTTGCTATCAGGGAGTCTTTGATAAAGGCTGGGTATCTTTTGGCTGGGGAAAGCCCAGGTGTAGTAGCTGTGCCTGAGGGCAAGAGAAGAACCATGTGAGTTGTGGGGGCTCCTCCTTGTTTGTTGTGCCATTCTGTGGTTTTGCCCCATCTTACTTGGGGTCAGACAAGAGGATTCCTGGGCTGTTTCTTTTCTGCCAGCATAATTCAGTATTACAGCAAATAAGTGTTAAGCCTGCATCTCTAATGCTCTGAATGCTCTTTTATCAATTTGAAGACTGTAGAACTGTTGTGTGGAGAGAAAGGGCTTTTTGCTCAATCGTTTTTTTGTTCAAAAATTTTATCCATCTTGGATATGAGGTCTGTTCCCAGCAAACTGTAAATCTCACCGACACGAGAAACAGAAGGGACCTGGAGGGAGGGGATCACTAAGCATGTAGGTGCATTAGAAAAGAGGTTTCCAAACTGTTTTGCCTCTGTGCTTTCTGATAGATGGCACCATATTGCTAACTCTCTGAACTGCTTGTTTGGGGAGGGAAGGGAGCAGACTATGACAAACAACTAGTGGAAAGTAATTTTTCTTTGTGTCAGTAAAATTGAGTAATAGAGAAACATAGCAGAAGCTCCTTTTGTGAGTGGTTGGTTTCTAATGTGCATTTGTTATTTTAATTAACACATTTTTTCAGCAATAACAAAACCCAAAAGGTCCTGCTGATGTCCAAGAGAGGCATGAAGAGAGACAAAGCAATTAATCCTAATCTTGCCCATTGTGAAAGATTTTTTATATAGTCACTGTGATCTCTACTCTGACTTTTTAACCCAGGGTTGGGAGAGGTGAATAGCAATCCTCCCTGTTCCAGAATGCTTCTGCAAATCCATACTGATACATCTTATGCAAAGGCTCCCTTAGAGCTCCCTCCTGCCAGACTTCTGTAAGTCTCTGACTTGCACAGTTATTATCTCTGAGCTACCTATAGCAGGTGCCAGCATTGTTTGCATTTATTATTGTATAGCAGAATAGTAAGAAATGTGATTACGGACTTCCCTGGTGGTGGAGGGCATGTTACCTATTTCCTTGAGCTTTGCAAGCAAGGCTAGGTCAAAAGTAGCTTTGTTGCAGTTGAGATTTTTTTGGGTTAGGCTTTGTTTGGGTTTGGAAAAGATGTCTGGTTTACTGTATTGTTTGGGGTTTTTTAATAATGAGGAATTGAATAGCAATAGAAATGAAAGCTGTTTAAACTCCAGTTAATAATTAAGGGAAGAACAGATCCTATAGTTTCCAAAGATTTTAACTTATCAGAGAGTATCCAGATTTCCTCTGGTTATGTTGACCTGGGATCTGTTTGAGATCCTTGTAAATGCTGTGTCATTTCTATTGGTGTGTATGTGTCAGGGATTTTGTTCGTTCAATATCACCAGCTACATTAGCATTTAAGCAAGTTTGCCAGATGGGATGGAAGGACAAAGGAAAACATGTAATGTGTTTCTTGTTCTGCCTTGCCCTCTACAGGGGTAGCAGATCATAGTTTTCATTTGGGTTCATTTGAATACTGAAATTTATACCTTGATTTGATAGAGACAGTTAAGATATATTAGCTTAGCTCCCCATCTGAGTGCTGGGATATTTCTTCTCATGCAGTAGAGGAAAACAATTTTGTTCCTTTCCTAGGACAGAAAAGGGAGATATAAACATTAGAAAGCCTGTGAAACAGATGGTGATTTAACTGGCAAAGTTATTACAGATAGGATGGCAGTCATTCAGACAGAAGATGTGCAAATCATAATAGCTTCTCAGGTGCATATGCATGATACGAGCTGTGTTACAGAGCAGGTCAAGCAATCAGTTTTACATTCATATCCTGAGCCTCAGTCATTTTTGTTAGATCACTCTCCTGTGAGCTGCTTATTCCATCAGGGCATGGAAATTTATTCTCAAATGAAGAGCGTTTGTTTGGCAAAAGAAACAGGAAATTCAAACTGGTTTGACCTGTTTCTAGATGACCAAGATGAAATTATTTTTAGTCTAGTTGGGATATGGTGCCAACTTATTCTCTGAAATACAAATGGAGCTTTTAACTTTAGTAAGGTAACAAAAATATTGCAGGTGTTTTTATGTGAAAAAGAATATCCATAATATTTTCCCACTGTTCTTTCATGTTTCTAAGATGCTTTTCATTTGAAATATCCTAGTTTTCTTTTTAAGCTTTTATGTATAGTTATGGACCTGCCTATTTTGTCATTCTCTGTAGAATCTATTCATTAGCACAATGTCATGTAGATGAGTCTTAAAGTTCTTCGGATAAAGAAAGAAAAAGAACATTTCCAAACATTGAAACATGTATAAATGGATGTGCCATCATCTCCTTGAAGGTGCAGAAAGCCTGTAACAGGAACTTTGATCTTTTGGACCGTTCTCATTATCTCTTTGGAGTGTCAACACTCAAACTGTGTGATAAAAATGTCAGTGGCAATGTTATCCATTTTTGTGTTGATCACTTTCACAGAAGTATTCACCAACTGAGCCTGTTTCTCAAGCCCAGGTCATATTTGAAGCACTAAATCCTTCATCCGTTTTTTCTATGCAACTGCCAAAATTTTCCTCTTCCTGCAATGATACTGACAAGTCACTGTTAAAACCAAATTCACTTATTTAATACAAAATGTAAAGCAGGTGTATTTATGCATTTGAATATGAAGTTCTGCTTAATTTTTTTTTTCTTTTAGAAAAAGGAGATTAGCAGTGACCTCTGGGATGAAAGTAAATTGAATTTGATACTCAGGAAATATTTTATTGGAAGTCTTTTCGACTCACAGTTCAATAAAATTTGTCACTTGCTGTGGAAGTATTTCCAATTTGTCAAGTAAAGTACTCCAATTATAAAGGACTGACAAAAATCAGAGCAGAAACTATATAGACAAGTTCAGGGTCAGAACCAACAGGTGAGAGCATCTGTTTTAAAGCAGCTGCTGATCTAGAAAACCAGAGCAGGACTTAGATGTCTGGATGCCAGGATCATGAGTATATAGCTTCTCAAATGCCAGCTCTGGTAGGGCTCTGCTAGTGCTTCTAGGTTTGAAACACCACAGACACAAGGGAGTACCACAGCCAAGAGACGCTTCCTTGCCTGTGAAATAACTGCTGTACTTCAGGGGGAGGAAGCACCAAGTGCCCAGGAACCCTCCAGCCCATGATGCCCCTCTAGCTAGGGGTAACCAGCTGCAGGGGGTGGGAGGGGAGGATGCACTAGAGGAGGCTTAGGACAGTTAGCAAGCTGCCTAGGACTTTTATCCCAAACAAAATAGGTACCTGTGGAAGTGACAATGATGAGCAAACACGACAAATGAGGTGCGACTAGACTAGGCTTCCACTTAAATAAGTGGAAGTCAGGAGATTGGATGTATAAGTTAGCAGAAGCAAAATGAAACTTACCTGCTTTTTCCCCAAACGTTGCCTAATTTTCATCTTTGACTTTGGACATGAACTAGTATGTTATTGTAGGAACAATGTCATAAGTAGATATGAGCATATAGCAAATCTGTTATGTATGTTCTAAAAAGAAAAATCAAAACAAGTCCTTAGTAGGATAAAATGACACATTTTACAGAAAATAAAAATATTTGGCACTTGAAAATAATTCAAAGTGGAATAAATGCTAGAATGGTTTTTACTAAAGGTGCGTTGTGCCTGGCAGAGACATTGTCTTTGCTAAAATGAATGAATTTCTAGACCAAGGAGGTCTGATTTATATCATCTGACTGCACTGGGGATCTGGTAATTAATATCTGGATATTAATAGTTAAAAGTAGAAAACTTGGGAATGCATAGGTAATGTAAGTGACTAGCTAAGTGAAAGACAGCACTGGTTAGTGCTGAATGATCAAGTACAGGGTTGTGGAGGTATCCCTACTGGAGCTCTTGGAGGACGAGTTCTGTGATCAGTCTTAAATTTTTCAAGTGACTCACTTGGACACTGTAAATGAGAGAAAGTTTATTAATTTTTCTCATGACAAGGAAGAGAGCTGACTCAATTTGTTGAGAACTGAATGACTAAGTCACCATTCTTATACATCAGTTGGAAAGGGAAATAGAAAATAATAGGATGCATTTGGATTTGATTCTTCCCCACTATTTTATACCAATTAAAGCACATCTTTAGTTTTTTGTGACCTAAACTGCAACTGCGGTTAGGATTAGTTTCATAATAGATCCTTTTCTTTTGCCAATAAGAACCTTGCAGATATTCAAAAGCATGTACTTCATATACTTGAATACTTTGCATTACATGCAAATGAACCCAGCAACGCAGTCATATGAGGAAAAAAAAAGGACAGGAAAGTGTTTTGGGAGACTTTACCCTGCATTCATGATGGCAGGAAGCAAGAATTCTTCTGGGAATTAAGCTGACTACCTCAGATTTGACACAGTGCTGAATGGTTTGCATTGCCGGCTTGCACACCCCTGCAAACAAGAACATTTTTCCTGTAGAATCAATTTGTGAGAGCAGATCAGAGAGAACTGGAGAGAAATGGTACAAAGGGGAGCCTGAGAGAAGAGTGGTGCAGATAAGACGACAGAAGGAACCAGAATATCAAAAAGATGGAAGGGAGAATAGTATAAAGATGAGCAGGGATAAGAGGTGCACGAAGATGAAAAATAGAAGAGAGGGCATGAGGGAAGGCAGGTAGAGGAAGGTGAGTGAATGGCATTAGGAGCTGCTGAGAAAAGGCTTATGTGCACTGCAGAGGAAGATGCAGGATGGATGCACGCACTGGGGGGAGGGGGAGAGGCAGTGAATACTCTCAGCAGGAGGAGGAGAGAGATAGATGGCAAACATACACAGAGGAGTGGTGGGGAGAAATAGTGGATGTACACAGCAGGGAGAGAGCAAGTGAGAGAGAGACACAGCAGATGCACACAGCAGGGGGGAGAAATGCATAGAATGAGGAGGGGGCAGCACAGGGAAAAGTATCAAAAAACCTCGACAAAATTTAACAACAAAAGAATAAGAAATAATAAAATTCTTGATTTGAACATTTATCATTATTTAACACGGGAAATCAAGAAGAGAATTGAAGAGAATTGACATCAGTTAAAAATTTTAAGCACTTCAAATGGTAATAGCGCTTGGTTTGGAATAAGACTATGCTTGACTTAATGAATTCCTCTTTGCATTTGCAGTGAAGCAGATGTCTGCTTTCTGTGTGTGACAGGGGACCCAATCCATTGCTTTTTGACGTCAATAGGACCGGGGCTTTTTCAAGGGCATGCATTTATCTTGTCAATGCGCTCTAACCAGCCAGCCTCGCTTCACTGCTCTAGTCTCACACAGGTGAGGAAGGTGGCTGGCAAGTGTGGTCACTTAAACTTTCCAAAATCTAACAGCTGTCACATGCTTCTCAGTACTCTTATGCATGTTTAGGCACTGATCTCTGTTGCTCAGTGCAGCTCTCGAGGGGAGGTTGCTGTGATGTGCCTCTGTGTGTGGCTCATTGAGGTGTCTGGCACCAGCCCAGTGGCACAGATAAGGTTAGACCACCTTGATGAGTGTAAAGCAGCATCAGTAAGAGAGCAGTCAAATGGTGAAATAGGTTAAGGAGCAGTTTTTGGAAGATCCTTTTTTCTGTTTTTGTATTAAATGATGTGGAACTTTTCCCAGATTCTGTGGAAAGCAAACAAGAAAGCACCAAAAACTTTTATGAGCACAACATAAACTCCACTGGTACGCATACAGAGAGAGCACTGCCACCGGAGTGACTTTGTTATTACGCCTGTATGCAAAGTTTTTTCTCTGTGACTGAACTGGCGCAACTCAATGAAAAAAAAATGACATGGAAAAAGGGACTCAAAGGGAGACAGTTCTCATTCGTGAGGAGACAATGTCGGTAGAGCAAAAGCATGAGGAACTGGAGGTTAAAGATGCTGTTTCTTAACAAAGAAAGGTTTCCTCCACAGGAGAGGGGGTGTGCCTGTGGAAGAAAAATACATGGATGGAAATTTTGGTTTGTTTTTGTGGGTGGAATCAAAGGAATGTACTGCAGCTGGGCATCAGTAAGGGCTGTTAGGAAAGTCTCTTTCTCCTTCAAATGATTTATAGCCCCTAAAACTATTTACTACCATTGCTGTGAGGATAGCTCTACATAGTGCTGATAGCGTGCTTTTGAAGGGATGAGTACCAGTGTCCAAATTCAAGGGACAAAGAGAGTACAGCAGGCACACACCTTTGATCAGGGAGCAGGAATGTGAGGTTTGTATATCTTCAGTGAAAAGTAGAATAGTGATTGGATTGCTCTGAGGTGGAAATGTGATAGAAGACATGCTCAAAACCAGTAACTATTCTTATTCATGTCACTCTTTTCCTCCCTTCTGAAGTCTTACTTACTCTGAAATCTCCCAGAGAAAAGATTTATGCAGGTTTCATTTAACCTCTGCAATATGTTCAGTGGTTGCTGCTGTCCTCCTACGATGCAAGGAGCTTCACGGAGTGCTGTGCTCTCTGGCCAAGCAGACACAGCAAGAAGAGAGAGAAGGTGGGTGAAATGTGTGGGTTTCAAGAGAGATGTTTATATCAAAATACCAGTGTTACAGATCATACTGAGAAACTGGCAAGTTCTAGAAGGGTCTGTTTGTCTTGTCCAGATTTGGAAGGATCTCACTGCCCGTTTCCTTCTGCCATGATGAAGCCTGCTGTGATTTGACAAACAGTGTGGAAAATCAGGGAGGGAGAGTCTCCTCCCTTGTCTTTTTGTGCAAGTGAAAAACTCCTTGTCTTTTTGTGCAAGTGGAGCCAGCAATAAGTATGGTGGGACTGATGCATTCAATTCGATTTCAGTATGTGTGCAAGGGCAGTTTGGAACCAAGCTGGCTGCTCTGCTTCTGTGTGCATTGGTACCTGCTCTGAGGGTGTCTTAGCGATCTTAGTGTCAGTGCTGTATGTATTAATTGCCTGTAAACGTACTTCCATCAGTCTTCTGCTAGCTCAGGATGATGAGTTTATGCTCCTTTTCCTGACCTGGATGAACAGAAGAATTTTCCTTAGGCATTGCTGGAGTGGGGAAAGGTTCGTTCATGCCGTCTCAGCCATCTCCATCCTCAGAGGCTCTGGTAGCATCAGCTGAGCTTCTCTCATTCTGTGCCCTGATGCTGTTTTGAATACAGCAGGGCATGGCTCAGTCACCTGAGTGACTAAAATGAGTGCTGATGACTAAAAGCTCTGTCTTGCACACTTTTGCAACCACGTTTTCAGAGTGCAGCTGGGGTTGAGGCAGAGGGAGGAGCTTGAACTACTCCTGGGAACTCTGTGAAAAGCTGTCTGAAGTGGATGGGAAGATGCATCTTTAAGCTGGGCTCAGTACACATAAAAGACTAATTAATTGCTTTTTGAATGTTAAAAATAGCTAGGATATTAACATTGTCTCTTTTTGTGTTGGTAGAATAAGTTTTGTCTCTTTTCTTAGATGCTTTAAATTTCTGCATGGTTTTCAAATGAAAAAACCATGTTAGTCCAGATGTTTGAGTGGGACTTGGAAAAAAATCCCCCTTTACATTCTGAAAACGCTGGTTTGTGAGCAATGTAAGCTTGGGAAAGCAGGGGTTATCTTGGGCAATTCAAGTGTGACAAGACGAGCTGAATCTTATTATCAGAAATCCAGCAACAACAACAAAAAGACTAAAATACAGGGAATCAGTAAATGGTGGTGATTTAAAAAAAAAACAACACACCAAAACAAAAAAACAAACAGTAGATACAGCTTCAGTGGGCCTATTCTAAAAGCAAAAGCTTAGCTGATAGTATCAGGTGGGTGACAGCTGATAACTCTGTGAAGGGAAAGTTGCCACTATATAGAGCCCATGTGTGAATGTTGTGGGGACAGGAGCATCCTTTGGACCCAGGTACCACAATTGCTTTGTAGTTCTCTGATTAAATCTTTGCTTTTCAATAGCTGTTAGTTGAGTTTCTTTAAGATATATGTCAATAGCACAACAGAGTTTTGTGATATATTATCCTGCATATGTAAGTAACACCTCAAAAACCCTGAATCTTGTTTATAAAGTGACTGCTGTGCGGATTTAATTCTGGAGGGACAAGCTTTAGTAATGCCTATACAATACTAAAGCCTTTCTCCTTTTCATCAGCTTCTCTATTGAAATTAATTTTGCAGAATATCAAATTAGGTGCTGTTTGTTTAACTACTTGAACTGTAGGGGTTACATGCCAGATAAAGAAAAGCATTTTGAATATAAAATAGTACAAAATTAAGTCACTTAAAAACGAGAATGAAAACTGTGAGAAAAGCTCAGTCCCCTTCAGCTCTGATTAGTGACTGCGTGATACTTAAAGGATAGGCTTGAATATTAATATGGTTGATGTGTCCTATCTTCAATCTATTCTATAAAAAATAGAATTAAGTATAAAGCATAAATCACCTCTGGTCCTGTCATTCCATTAGAAATCCTGGGCTTTCATGGTTTAGAATTTATTTATTTATTTTGAGGCATTTGTGTTGCTTGTTTTTAATGTCAGCATTAGCAGTGTTGTGATTTAAATTATCCTTCTCATATTCAGAATTAAATTAGGGGAAGTTCTGGCTGCTGATTGCATTTTTTCTGATTTTTGTTCAGGACCAGGTAGTGTGCAGACATTATAGCCTCTTTTTCCCTGTCAACAAGCAGAGGAAAAAACATTTAATTCTCACAGATGATGAAAGATTGGAAGGAAAAGACAGAGAACAAAAAGTAAAATGGTAGGTAGGGTAAAGAGAGGAGTGAAATGCAGCTGAATTTCTGTGCATTTATGCAGCACAAGCCAGGACTTAACACAGCAACGTGACAAAAATGTCAATTATGACCATTTCACTGCTGTGTAACTAAAAGGAAAGGCCAGCTCAGCTCTTGATATCTTGATTTCAGTTATGTTATTGAAGCTGAATTTAGGTAATGTCATAATTACAGATGTGTTAAGAAGAAAGAAAAAATGAAAAGTTTATACATGTTCTTTTAAACCTATCTCACCATCAACATCTCACTTGACAGTTCGAAGCAGTTAGAACATACCATGCAATTTTCAGAAGTATTTTTTTCTTCATTATTAGTAAAGGTTTTCTTAGTGTATATTTACTTCAATTAATGATACAGTATGCACAAAAAGTATCATAGTGACCTTATTTTTAAATATTGTTTGGATATGTCTCACCCTTCAACCCACCCCCTTCCCCCCCCCCACCCCCCCAAATTATTAATATTGTTTACAGATTCTGAGAGCATTTTTCTATTATATTTTAATATTTTTCTGCATCTAGTCATTGTATTCAATCAGTAAGAACTTTCCTTTCTAGTATCTTTATGTCTAGGGTCTTGGGCCATGAGGGTATGATGAGAGAGTTCAGAGGATCATCTTGCTTGATTGTTGTTCTTGTGGCAAATCTCTAACAGACTTGGGAAAAAATCAGTGTATTTGAAAAAAGGAATTAGATAACTCTTCCCCTAGGATTTTTCATAGAAGATGAATATTGACTTCCTGGTATATGTTAAATAGGAAAAAAACATTTTTACACTCTTAGAAATGCATGTTGTCTATGTGATCTGCATTAGACTGGAGTAGGATTATTGCAATAGATTGTATTTAGTATTCCTTAATTAATGACTTACACCATATTAATTTATCATATTTTATTATGATAAATCAGCATTCCTTATTTCCTAAATGTACTTCCATTTAGGAAATGAGTTAAAAATAAATACAACAGTTACAGATAAACTAAAACTCTGATTTGGGGTACACTTGGAAGAGTATATGAAATTAAAGAAATCTGTTACTTGAGGGGAATTCTTCATACCTGTTAATGGACATGTACTTGGGCCCTCTCTTGAAAGATGCTTGTGATGGTCTGGGAAGAAAAGGAGCGGCCCAGTGCAATACATTGCTTTTGTGATGACTTGTGGCATTCAACTTTTGAAGTAAATTTGTGTAGTGAAACGAGTGTTTGTTTTCAAGAGGCTGAAAATGCATTGCTATGTTCAAAAATTACTTTTTGTTTGTGTTGTGAGAAGAATTAGCCACTCATTTTTCCTCTACACTGTGTGCATGTTTATTTATTTACTCATTTTTGCAGATGGACACCCTAAATTAAGAGATTCCTGACCAACTGTGAGGTCTCAAACAGGCAAAGATATAATGTCCTGTATTATTTCCTTTTTTTCATCAGTCAGAGCAAGTCATTTTTCTGATTGCAGGGTGAAAAGTTATATGTAGAGTATAAGACATAAGAATGGATAATAAATAAGGGAAAAACTGTCAATACGTCTTTCTACATCAGTTAATAGGAATTGCATTTAAAATGCTCAGTGCAATATTGTATAAGCAATACAAAAATGTTGAAGGGAATACAGAAAAACCTGAGCATTAAACATGTTTTTAAAAGGCAAAAGCATAAAAGGCTGAAATTTCTTATCATCAAATAGATTCATTTGGTAGTTATGGTTGGCATTTTTTAATTTATAACAGATTATGCAGTAAAACAGGAAGGTGAGGTGGTAACTTCCAAATGTTTGAAAGAGCTCTTCCAGAAGGCTTCTGTGGCATAGTGCAAAAAACATTCAAGTTAATCAGATGTGGTATAGTAGGAAATAGTTAACAGGATTTTGACTTTAAAATCTATTTTACTTTGAACTTCAGGCTATTTGTCAAATTCTTTACCAAATGGTCTTCAGAAAAAAAATGAAGTAAGTATACATAAATGACTTGGTCTACAAGGACAGGCTGAGCAGACTGGAACATTTAAGAACAGAAGGGGGTATAAATGTGGGAAATACTCTGGTAGAAGTGAATACAAAAATGATTGCTGGAGAGGGCATAAGCATGGACCTATGAGCTGGTACCTAAGGCAGGAGGAGGAAAAAACCTCTAACCCACAGCAGTTCTTTTTTCCCTCTGTTTCTGTGGAATGCACCTCTACTGTTTTTGGATGGTCTAAAGTACAAACTGATTTTAAAAGGAGCTGGAAAAACAAGAGAGAACTGGCTAATGAATAGCTATTGAAAACAATTGTGTGGACACGACCTGTGATTTGTGAGATACTATCCATATTTATTATTGACAGGCAAGGAACTGATGTTCCTTGATGGTAGCAGCTATGGAGACAGACTGTGTACTAAATGGACTAATGTTCTGATCTGCAGTTGCATTTTTCTAGATTTCCAATTTGAAGATATGTACAAAAATCATCACTTTATCTTTTTCCAGAGCCTAAGAAAGATCCAAAAATCACTTGCTGTAGTGTATCCCTGTAAAACACTCTGCATGAAGTATGGGTTGCTGTGTGGTTCATTGCCTGTGTTCTACTTGATAAGGGTGCATTACAACAGCAAAGGTGATAAAGTTTTGCTAAACTGGGTGGGCACAATAAGGTAAACAGATGTTCTTGCTCTGGAAAATAGTCTAGGATGTGATGAGGAGGAATGTTTTTAAAAGTCAGCCTTTTCTGTATAAGGAGCGCTTATATTAAAGCTTCTGCTGGTGATTACACCCCAGTTATGTTCTGCCTGGCTCCTGTTGATTTCATTACAGAATGACAATTGAACCTCTGGGTGCTTTATAATGTATATACTCTTGGTGCATGACATGTGGTGGAAAGCAATATCCTTCTGCATCCCAGTTTTAGACTGAGGAAATAAATGCACTGTGCAGTTTTGAGTAATTACTTGTAGTCTGTTCATGAATCTGTGTCTCTGCCTTTTATTTAAGCATAAGGAACTCTCTGGTTGCCTCCAAGACTTTGGGTTTTTGTTTAAAATTCTTTGGCAGAGGAATGCTCTTCTCCTTCAGCAGGTTGCTTGCTTGTCCATCTATTCAACTTGTCATTTCCTGAAAATACATTTGGGAAGCAGTCAGAGCTGGAGCCTCCTACTGGGGGCCTCCTGCACAGTGTGCTACAAATGAAAGGAATGTTCACTTTATGTTCATCATGTTGTATGTGGTGCTAAATTTGTAGCTAAAAGGGTTTTTTGCCTTGTTTGATTAAAATATTTTTTAAATTATTTGTTTAAATGTAAAATATTAAAATGTTATTCAGTCAATTTATATATAGGTCAAAGTACAGCAGTCTTTGAAAAAGAATTTATTTTAAACATAGTTTAGAAACAGTACATAAAAACTGATACACAACAAATGGATATGGCTTTTCAGAAAATACACACAGTTCTGAAATGTTGGTGAATTAACACTTTTGAAGAAGCCAAAAGCTTAAGGAGTCATCTACTTAATACGCATTGCAAGTAACAACCTGGCTGCTGCATATGACTTCAGCAACAGAGCCAAAGGTTATGGTTTTGTGCAATTTTTCAGCACAAAATTTAGGCTTACGCTCAAATTTTCAGCATACTTTTATATTTCATTGGTTTCTGGACTGAAAGTGAAACCTATGCCCACTTCATTAGTGCTGCTGGACCCCAGTTCACTTGAATGCTTTTGTGTGCTTAGGCCTAATCAAGAAGTATCTGGAGTATAGGGCGTTTCTGGCAAAGTCAAATATGTTACTGGGTTACCAGATCTCAAATTCAACCTTTTTTTTTTTTTTTGACATAACAGGATGTTTTTGCAGAGTGGTCTGCTTTTACTTGCAGAATAATTGTGATTGTGTAAGTACTCTCTTGTATGTCTTTTCTTTTAAAGAGGAGAAAAAAAATAAAAATGAATCTATAAATACATATACATCCCGAAACCCAAAAAAGACTGAAGGCCTTGCATATCTCTTAATGGAAGAGCTGTGCTTTGTTCTGTGGTTGAAAAGGAAAACTGAAACAAAAGAATGGCCAGTTAATGGAATGTAGGATGTTTACGTAAAATAAAGACATTTCATCCATGATGAAGAAGGTGCCTACTGTCAAGCAAGCACAGTGTGAAGAAGGCATAATAACTAATAACTTATTTGTACCTGGGTTATTAGGATAAATCTGCAGATAAGGATACGTGTATAATGGAAGCTTCAAAAGCTGCGAATCTGATGTGATAAATGATTCAAAGTGCAACATATTAGATTAGATTTTAATGTTTGTAAAATGAATGAAACAATACATCTATATGCCAAAACCATATTATCATAAACATATTTGCCAAACTATAAGACATAAATTGCACTTAAATTTAGTAATCTATGATGGTATGCCTGAATGTATCTTTGTGATTAAATGTGAACAATTGCTCCTTTAAGGTAAAGGTCTGTGTATGTGTGATTAATCAGATTGAAATGACAAGGCGGACAGCTCATGCCATGCCTGGTTATCAGAGTGATTGATTTTAGTCAACGCTGCTGGATGAAAAAAAAATCTGTTAATAACTACAGCTGCAAAACTCCTGATGTCACTGATAGCACAAATCACTTCTCACACTCCTATTATCTGGCTCATTTGCAGATACGAAGCACACAAACCGAGCCACTGGAACGCAAAATTATAACGTACAGATTTATGCAAGAGGGATGACTGCAAAGTGCGTTACATGAGCAGTGTAAGAAGCTGAAAATTGCTGCTGTTGTAGCTGTCATAGGCACGTTATTTTCTTTGGTATGTGGGGAGATTTTGCTGTCAGGCTTTTATCCTCCAGATTGTTTGTGCTGTACCTCTCTTCCTGCTTAAAATAGAAAATCAGTCACTGAACCTGGATGCTATTAAGTGTTCTTAGAATAGTTCTTAACTAAGTTGGCTGATTTGCACTTTCTGATGAAGGAACATTTGGTTGTTTATTGCAGGCTCTGAACAAACATGTTTTTTCCAAAATCAACTAATAAGATTACTAATTGCATTTCATCAACAGAATTTTTTATCGTAGGTATATTCTTCCATCTAATATTTCTCTTTTTAGTTGTGTTTTTATTTTGAAAGATCTGGACTTTATCTGCATCAAATATTGTGTCTTATCTACATTTTGCAAGGGTTAACAGGAAATGCTGATGTCTTATGGATTTCATAGGAGAAGGGGGACGACAAATAGTCTCAAGTATTTGGTAGGATTGTTATCCTAAATCCAGCCCCTTACGCAGCCTTTCTCCATTAGCTTTTCATCTGCTATTCCCCACTGGCCTAAAGCAACACATTTGATATACCTCCAAAGATAAAAATCTTTTTGAGTTCTTATAGTTCCTTGTCCCCCCCAGAATTCAAAGATGCATCTATTTTCAGGAAGCACATACAGTTATGGTCTGAAATGCTGGTGCTCTTGATTTTTTGAAATGATAAAATAATCCTTTGCTTTTTCAAGCTTCTCCCTTCTGCTCTGTAGGCAAGTCATTCTACTGCAAAAGTATTTATATGAAAAACCCCAGACTTCCTAATGTGCATGCTATTTCATCACATTGTTCTTTAATTCTGTCTGGTATTCTGCAGAAGACCAGAATGTACTCATAGGGGTACCAGTTTGGTCCAATATTTCATGTATCTAAATGATAGGGAAAAAAATATTCATTTCAAGAAAGCAGAGATGATTCTTGCTTAGTTGGATATGAAAGTCCTACTGTCATTATTATTTGTTCTTATTTCTCCAGAGGATCTGTGTCTTGATTAGGATTCTGTTGTGGTAAGTGCCTCTATCAATCACAGGGAGATCAAGTCCTTGCCTGAAGATGTGCATATAAAGATGCCACATACAGTCGGATGCCTTGAAGGAGCTTGATGGTAATTTTATAGGTGCCAAATATATTAATGTGAGTTTAGGTAGACCAGCATGTATCTGAAGTCTGAGGTATTTCCAGATAAAGCCTTCTATTTATAAATTATTGTAATTGTTACTGTGATTCTCCCAGGAATAATTGTGATGCAAAAACAAAGGACTTACCTGACTTTGAGATCTGCGACTTTCTGAACTTTGGATTATGTCCTTTAATATGTTGAGTAAGGTTGTGTAGGAGTTCTGTGTTACGTATTTTCATCAAAGGAATGAAAAAATGATGAATCCTTGCCACCAGTGCAGTTTACTTAGAAATTTACTGAGGATTTATCCCTTAATCTAAAGGTCATAACATTTTAAATAACATGCTTTTAATATTCAAAATGGACCCAATTGCCTTTGTAGCAGCTGATAACTTTGAAATGCTGTTAGCCACAGATACCCATACATTACCTTCTCTTACCTTCCTTTCATAGAAATAATGAATCTTGAACTTTACTGCAAATATGCTTTTGTCTTTTGTTCAAGCAAAAGAGTAAGAGTTGACTATAACCCTGCTCATGTGTGGTGATCCTGAGTTCACTGCTGGATTTGTTTGCAGATATGGCAAACTGAGAAGATATATTTAAAATACTGCCAGTTGTTTTTATGTGTGAGAAGAATCTCATCCATGAGGGAATCTGGACTAGGAGGCCAAGACAGGAATTCTTGGCTGCACTCTTTTGCTAACATCATTAACCTACTGCAGTAAGATTGTATGAAGATGCACCACCCAAGAATTCTAGATAAAATGTCACAATTTGACACCGAATGCATGGCATACATATACACATCCATTCCATTTCACAGAGCATCCACTCTGTCTCCAGGCACAGCTGCAGGACTCCTCATAAATAAATAACCTCGCGTAAGACAGATTATGTTCCTCGGATATCAATCACTGGTAAATATCGTGTTTCTACTTACGACGTAAGAATACTAAATGGAAACTCATGAAGATTTCAGATTGCCATTATATTTACAGTCCTGGGGCTTACTGCTGAGAATTATTGGATGTCTTTACCTCTGAATGTGGGCTGAAAGCTGCATTGGGATACTCATTCCTAGCCTGCCTCTCAGATTTTCAAATCAAGGTTAATCATACTTCTTGAAGTCTTACCTCTAAATCACTGTAAATATTGCAAAAGGATTCCAAACTTTGTCAGATGGGGGTCAGCGAGGGAACCAAAGCCCAAACTTATCCTTTCCTGATTCCATGTCTGGCAAAAGTTTTGGACCAAAGTGTTCTTATTATTGCGTGATTACAGGGACTAAGTGTATTGGGAGAGAGATGGAGGGAGAAATGTCAACAAAACACCTGGAGCATTGGAATGCCTTCTAGTATTGCACAATGAAAGGGCAGGTATTTCACTCCCTTTCTTTTACTGGGCTATCAGCTCTTTTTCTGTCAGTGGTAAGACATTCCCCAAATCCAGCTGCCACTAATACATCTCTCCATGTAGTTATATCAAGAGGCAGGGTTGTTTTATCCCTGAATTCTTGCCATCTTTCAGAGGCAGAGAGTCTTATTTCTTTGCAGTCTGAATGCTGCACTCATCAGCCACTGTTGTCCACTGGCCAAAATAAAGGTGAGAGATTGTTTACAAATTAAGGAATTTTGTGTTGGAGACTGTCAGTGGTTTTTTTGAATGAAGCCATAGTTGAGTGTACTGGGATGACTCTAATTCTTTTCAATATAAGTGTGGCTGCTGTTTCATTCCTTATTAATTTTGACTTATTTATAAATAATCCCAGACATTTTTCAGTTTTTATTTCTCATATTCTGTTCTATTTTGTTTATTCTTGCAGGGAAAAATATAGTTAGAATATTCAGAATCCTCTCACCCCCATTATTTAGTATAGCACAGGTTGTGATCATTTTTATCGAACTCAGAGAGTAAGGAAAAACTCAAATCTTGCTAAAGACTCTTTATTTTAATTGTTGTTTTTAATTATTGGTTTTTTATTAGCGAATATATAAAGATAAAGGGATTTTTTTTTTTCATTTACCTTCTTAGCAAAATTGCTCTTATTTCAGGATTGGCTTACTTTAGTTCTGTAGCATTCTCATTAAACAGCAAAAGGACAACCAAAAGAGAGGAGTAGCCCAGCAGAACAGTACGAGCAGAGCCAAAACCACTCTGGCCAAAATGTGAGCTAAAAGGAGTGAGTACACAGCATTTCAATGCCCTGCTTGAGTCCAGGTACCCTGAAAGTATTCCTGTGGAGGATATCTAGCTGAGGCAACCAACCAGGTAAGAACAACACTGCAGCTTATTGTGGCCATCTTTATCTTTAATGAGCTTTAACAGGATGCAGTAGAATTCAGGCTGACTAAAATTCAGATGTGTGTTGAGGGATGACAGTTTTCAACTGGCATATAACAGGTACGATTTTTTCCCAAAGGTGTTTTTGGCATTTTTTTTTTGTTTGGTTTGGTTTGTTGGTTTTTTTGTTTGGTTTTTTATGTTTGCTTTTTGGTTTGGTTTGGTTTGGTTTGTTTGGGGTATTTTTGTCTTTTTCTTAAATTTTTTAAATTTTTTGTTTGTTTGTTTTGTTTGGTTTGGTTTTTTTGTTGTGGTTTTTTTTTTGTTTGTTTGTTTGGGATTTTTTCTGTTTTGAGTTAAAGCTAGAAAAAAATAATTTCAATGTACCTCTTAATTTGTAATTTTTGTGGTAATGCTCTACTTCATTCAGCATCATGATTAGAACACCATGTGCTTCATAACACAGCCTCCTGAATTTTCCAAGAAGATTGCTTCAGTGTATGGGAAAGCTCATTATTTTGCCATTAGTTTCTATTAGAAAATAAATAATTTCCAGATAAAAAGCATTTTCAAATATAGAAATCAGAAGCTTATTTTTATTACTTCAATGAAACAGTCACTAGGAGAAAACCATTTATGCATTGAGAAAGGGAGGTAGAGACTTTTTAGAAGTACATACAGCCAATTTTGGTTCTCTTAAATTATCTTAGGTATTTTCAAGCATTTTTCTTCAGTGGATTCATATTTCAGACAGTATTTCTGACAATCTATTTTATGCTTCATTGACCAAAGGGTTTGAAATTCTAGTTCATATTGGCACAGTAGTGTCAAATTTGTAGTGATAAATGGATAACTTTTTTTTATTTTAAATAGGTCTCTGTTGTTTAATTTGAGATCTGTAATTTTTTTTTCGGTTCATTACTTCTGCTATTTTTCTGTCTAGGAAAAAGTGATTAAAAGAGACAGAGGGATCTAGGTGCTTTAAACTTGTCCATGTGAAGAAATGGATTGTCCAAGGGAGGGTAAATGTACTCATGCCTTTTATTAATTTTGCTTTAACAGAATTAATGTTATAGTTTTCTGAGTTTATTCTGTTTTAGTGAACCAACACCGCTACTCTTGGGAATATGTTTAAAATGTGCAACCCATGATTCATTATCGGGTAGTGTGCTTGCTAATGTTATTTTCAGAAGCAGAGATCTTTTATTTAGGTGTATCATGAATTGATTTTCTTGACTTTCAACAGAGTAATATTATTGCTAAATTATAACCTCCTTATACTTAAAGTGATAATGCCTTCTATCATTATTTAAGTGTGTTCCACTACCTAATTGTAAGGAGGAGGAAGCTGAGGAGGAAATTATACACTGAGAAAATGCTTTTGTTTTATTCTTTATTATTCTTTACCCATTTAAAAAAAAAATTCTCTTCAAAAATGGGCCCTGAATCTCAGGTAAGTGATGTAGCTTTCCTAAATCTACAGAAATTTGCATTTTATATTACTCATATAAGATACTTCTGATCCAAGTCCTTAAGATTGTGTAGATTTTTGTTTTCGTTGTTTTTCTCTTGAAATTAGCAGAAAATATTCCTAGATTTTCATATGCTATAATGTCTGGAAGAGTCCATTTTTCATACAGAATAAAATTAAGTAGAGAGGACACTGAGTAGGATTATAATATGTCAAGAGGCAAAGCAGGGAATTGCTTACCTGTGGTCAATGAATAAAACAGCTGAACAGTACTGTGTTATATCTAAAAACAATACAGAAAAGCAGCTATTCCTTAAGGTGGAATAAAGAGCTTGCTTCTGAAACCAGTGAGAGACAATTTTATGGTGTGATGAGGAACAGGACTACTCCCCTTATTTGGGTCTTTGGCTTATATGTGCTTATGTGTATTACATTTACTTGTGTAGATTTTGTGCTGCAAACTATTCAAGTTCCTGTTTTTTTATGTGTATCAAACCTGTGTTTTCACCTGGAAAATCTATTTGGCATGTGTTTTTGGTTGCCATTTGTCCAGGAAGCCATGATAGTGAATTATAGGATCATAGACTGTCCTGAGTTGGAAGGGACTCAAGAATCAACTCCCGACTGCACATTTTAGGGGCAACTTAAAACGGAAACCTAATGTTTGGGAGTTTTGTTCAGACACTTCTTGAGCACTGACAGGCTTGGATCCATGACTCCACTGGTGAGCTTGTTTCAGTTTCTAATCACATTTTCAGTGAAGAATGTTTTATGACACAGAATCAAAGAATACCCTATTGGAAATGTTCTCAAGGGTCACCTGGTCCAACCATTCTTAGCAAAAGCACTGTCTCAGCCCAGCACCATGTCCAAAGCATCCAGTGTTGGGGAAATCACCACTTTTCAGGGGAACTTATTCCAATGCCTGATTGTTGACATTGTGAAAAATTTTCCTTGTGTGAGCAATCAGAATCTCCACAGGAGTAACTTGTACCCATTACACCTTGTCTTTTCTGTGTGACTGCTCGTAAGAAGTGCTATAGAAGATAGCACAGCCACTTCCTTTCACAGTAGTTTCAAAAATCTGATTGTTTCTAGAAATACTAAACTGTTATGTTGTAGTACAAACAGAAAATCTTTTAGTGAAGTAAAGATGGAGTGTTTCAACTGGCACATATTGATGTGCAAATGTGTATGTATATGCATATTCATATATGTAAACCACAGTCTTATGTACTTATATCATGAGTAAGTGAGAAATATAAAACTTACATCATGAACTGTGACAATGTGCTAAAACTTGAATGGAAATTCCAGAATAACCAGTGACGTTTTGTCCTTAAAATTCTGGTGGAAAAGCTGCTATTTTATAATTTTCATTACTGTTAAAAATTCAAGGAAGTTGTCTTTTGTTAAATAATAAAGAATAATGATAAGGAATAAGAATAAAGATTAAGGAGAAATGAAAGTACACAAACCCTTCTCTTTGGGATTTTTTTTGAGAGGGCTTACTGTTGGATTTCAGAAGGCATGTGCATTTGAGGAATTGTTGGTTTGTATTCCAAAGTGTGCTGACCTTAGCACCATAAGCTATTGATATCATAAATTGCACCTAATACTACAAGATCCCTATCCCACACTCACATTTGATTATCTTTGGCCAACAAGTTAAAAAATCACTGTGCCTAGGAAAAACTCATGATCTCATTAAGCCTAATTTCCTAAGAAATCAGGCCAAAGTGTTAAGACTAAAAGATATGCTGCTTTTAAGAAGGAGCTGTAGGAATGTGTTTAGCATTTAGTGTTTTCAAAGAGAACTAAAGATTTTTTTGGGCTGGGAGTGAGGATTGATTGCTGGTGAATCACATATATAATTCGTCAGTTGTCCTCATGTATTTTGATACTTGTGAATTTGCAACATAGGCAATGACACTTTAAAACAAAATGGTTCTCCTCCTCTTCTTTTTCTCACTGGTTTTCTTTAACTTCATCTGTGTTGACAGAAAGGAGTTGGAAGAAAGTGAATTTGGATGCATTTATCTGTCATGATGGGAGAAGAAAGGCAAAGAAGAGCTTCTTATGTTTTAGCATGCATTAGAATGTTAATAGACAATTACCATAATTAAATAAAAACATTCTGGTTTCTGAGTAGTGTGCCAGTTTTAAAAAGGCAAGTATTCCTTGTTGTCTCTTACTTGAGAGATATAAATCAATTTGTCTACTAATTCCAGGAGATGTCAAAGCACATGTTTTATTTATCATGGTGTGTTCATCTATTTGTCTTTTCCTCTATTGAAAATGTGGGTTGGTTTGAGGTTTAAAATTGTTAATTTTCTACTCTCTCTCTTTACTTGAATGTCCTTTATTTTCATGTGCAGTCAAAGAAGCATGAGTATAAGCCTCCATGCTGTGCGTATAAATAACTCCTCTAGCAACTGGAAAGAATTAAAACATGGCATTAGCAGCAAAAACTGCATTAGTTGGAATGGTTTACCCAGGATGTGCTAACTGATAAACTTGTATCTATTTAAGAAAGATCTAATTAGGATCCTTATTTTATATAAACTAAACCATATCATTGTAATGAAACATACATAAAATAATGAATAGAACATAATTTTTTATAATTTCATTCAAATGAGATGACTTAAAGGTAATTTCTACATTTTAAGCATTTAGTTTCATGACATTTCCTAGCAATTCACCAATTATAATGACTCAAATGTTTGCCATTATTAAGAAACATTTAATGTAAGATTAGATTAGTCATAAATATTTTATAGGGAGAAAATATGTTACTTCAGGTACATCCCAACATCTTTATGCCTGTAATTCTATGCATCTGCATACAAATGAAAGGGATGCTCTGTTAGCATATTGCACTCCTACTACATCCTTCTGTTGTGGGTGAGTCAGTCTTGAAACAATCTGAAGATTGTCTTGATTTTGCATCCAAAATCTAAAGCTAGATACATTTTGGGATGACTTTTCTTCCTTTTCTCTATACTGTCATCTCAGCAGCCTTTGAAGTTAAGTTATGGCTATTCCCAGGCATTTGATCTGTCCTTGACTGTCCATGGTGTGGTTCTGCCTGGTGCAGTAAGAGACAGGTCTGGCAGCCTCCTTGTTGTTTTTCTGTGTCACTATGACAGATTTGCCATTTTGGCTTATTCTGTAATTAAAAACTGATGTAGGGTTTTGAAGGACTGTGGCATGGAGGTGCTTTGCTCAGGATCTTTAATCACCTTTGAACTGTAACGCTGCTGAGGCATTGGTTTTCCTTCCCAGAGAAGACAAGATTTACATCATGGCTGTCCCATATGAGTAGGAAAAAATCAGTCTTCATGAAGCAAGCCAGTAAAGGGGAAAGTGGAGAGAATGAAACTATCTCATTTCATTCCCTCTTCATTCTCTTTGCCTTCTGTGTGAACAAACTACATACCAACCTGCCGCTGCTGCGTTGTTCCCACATCCCTCCTGACTGTACTCTCATTTTTATGACCCAAACAGCAGTCCCAAAAGTTCCTTTCTCAGGGGCTTATGATGTGTCTGGGCTGTGAATCACCTGCAGCATCCAGGCATCCTGTTGGCTGGTGCCCACAGAGCTGAGGAACTCTTGATATGAGCCCTAGGCAGGAGCTGGGCATGGGCAGCAGCAGCAGGAGCAGCCTGGTGTGGAGCTTCTTAGAGAACACTCACAGTTATCCAAAGCAATAACACACCTCAGAAGAGGTGCTTGGTAAGATTGCTCTGTTGTGTGCTTTAGGGGTGTTCTTCACTGTAGAGGTTTAATAAGCTTGAAGGAATCATAGTGTCTGCTCTGGAGCCTGCCTGCTCCATTTATGCTGTCTGAGGACAAAACAATGCTGGGTGATTCTATTTGGATCACACCTTAACCAAATTTCTACCAATGACTTAAAATAGAAACAATACTAGCTGCTAAATAGAGAATAGTGTTTCACAGAACTGTTTAAAACTGTCTAACCAAATGAAATTAGCAATAATTTCTTAAAATGTTGTTTTTTGGTTTATGTCTATCCTATGCAGTTTTGTGCATCTGTAAATTCTGCCGAATCTGTATTTGTTGACAGGCAATATTGGTATTCCTTTGAAAGTTTAATTTGCTTCCTATGAGATTTTTTGATACATAGTAGAAGTTTAGTTATGACTTAAGCTTTAAAAAATCCAACCTTGACTGTTTCATGCTCTGTGATAACCTTAAAAATCTATGTGATTCACATGCTACCACCTGTGTACTCAAGCAACAGCATTTATTTTAAAAATGAGCACAATTATTGAGAAAGATATGGGACTAAAATAATAAAATATAAGTATATATATTCTTATGTTGAACATGGGATTCTTATGTTTTCAAAATAGTTTCAGATGTATACTTGGCAGCAACTTAAAATTTTATTTTTATTTAGTCATCTATACTAATGCAAGCAGCAGTCCCCATTCAATACGTAGAGGGCTTTTATTAGGTTGTAAAAGTAAGAATAGTTCCTTTGCTTTTTAAATTTTCCCTTTTGTTGGCAAACATGTATTGGAAAGAGAGGGAATTTTGGCTAGCAATGTCCCCTCTTGGTGTTTAATGAAATGCTGTTAAAAATCAAAAGTATGACAGAATTTATTTCCTTCCAGCAGATAGAAAATGAATACAAAGTTGTTTACAATAGCACCATTTCACCATTTATTTCCCTTTCTTCACTATATGATAAACACAGTATTTCTTGTGCAAGAAGACCATTTCTCCTCCTCATACACCCTGGGAAGTAATAACAGCCATCAGTTCCTTGGTGCCAGTTCTGCTGGAACTAATGAAATCTCTTCTACTGATTTATCTTGTGGTTAATTTTACTTTGGAGCCTTGGAATGACATAAACATTGATTGAAACTTTTCATAGGTTTTGTGCCTGAGCTCTTTCCCATGTTGTCTTCTCTGGTGCATGCTTTCAGGCCACAGCCTCTCTCCTTAGGGGTGTCTGTTCAAGGTCTCTCCCTTCCACCAGAAGTATCTTTTGACAATACCTGTGGGAACAGTGTGTTTAACCTCTCCACCCCAAAGTTTAATTTCAGCAAAACTAACAGTCCAGAAAGTGATTAATGAGGGTGGTAAGCAGGCTGACAGGGCAGATAGTATTGACTTCATTAACCTATTTAACTTGGGAACTGGGTAAAAAAAAACCCATAAAAATTAAATGTAACCTCTAATGCTTCCTTGTCATGTGGTATAGGAAGTGGGAATCACTCACACTAAATTATAGTTCCAAAGAAAATGTATGCCATTATGATAAATGTGATATAAATAGGTAGATAGGCTGGCTTTCACTGCTGCCTTTTACTAAGTCATTGTTCTGCCCCAGATTGGCTGTACTGTAGTGATTCATAGATAATTTCTTGTAATGAATGAGCATAATTCTGGTGGAACTTGGAAACTAGTAGTAAAGCTTGTTTTTAAAACATCTATTTATTTTAGTGATACAGCAGAAGCTGAAACTGAAAAAGAAGTCTTCTCCTTTTCTCTTTCAAATTGTTTTGGGAAGAGTACATTTGTCTCTCACATCTTATAGAGGTATATAAAGGCAAATGTCCCTCTGGTTGCAAACTCCATCTTAATTAATTAAAAAAACTAAGGTGCTGTTTGGGTTTGTACATGATTAGAACCAGAAGTAGGAGATTAGCAGTTTCATCTGTGGTGGTGCTGGTCTTGATGCATCTTGGAAGAGAAACAGAATTGAAAGGGCTCTTAACTTTTGGGTTAATTTTTATAATAAAAGTAAATATTTTTGAAACTCAAATCAGGAAATGGAAAAATGAATGTTCTCAGGGTAACACTAGCTCAGCCTCTTTGAACAAATAGATTTTTTTTCCCCAGTAGATTTCTAAAGCTTATTGTATTACCATTTGTTTTGTTCTGCAAGGAAGAAATTCCCTTCCTTGCAAGGTATACACTGCCTTCCGTACACTGTCAATAGCTAAACAGTAATAATAGCAATGATTAAAGGATCAGATGTACAGTCCAATTAGTAGAAGTGGGTTTTAATTTCCTGAGTCATGATTGGGTATGATATTGATGCAACCCTAATTTTAACTGTGTATATGTTTTGAAATGTAAATATAAAACAATACATCTGGAAAATGTCATCAAGCACGAGTGAGATGTGCTAGGCTGTGTATCCCTCTGATGCAAGAGCAAACAGCAAAGAAATAAGCAGCTAAGTCATTCGATACCCTGTGCTTCACTCAGCTCTGCATCACAGCCTTATCTTTTATCTCTTTTATCACACACAGCTCACATTATCATTACCCCCACCCCTCATCCAAGCAATTTTGTTATCAGCCGCAATTATTATTTGCCAGCATGCTGAGTAGAAATTATAGAACTGTTATTTATAAATTGAAATTGTCGTGTAGTTCAACTACACTCTGCATATTTCTGCTCATGAGTTGTGCTGGCCAGTGCAAGCTTGGCCATGAGATCATGTAGAAGGACTTTTTAAAGTTCTCCTTGTTTTTTTTTCCTGCACTCTTGAGGTGCCCTGAGCATTGAGTGTGCTGCCCTCTGCTGCTGCCTCCCTGCTCCTTGTACCTCTGCTCATGGGGACCATCCCTCACCAGGGCCAGGAACCTCTGGCAGGACCAGGGCTGATGGAGATGAGGCCAAGACAGAAGCAGCAAGGGGCAGGTGTACCTAGAGCACAGCAGGGAGCAGGCTGGAGGTTAAACACAGCTGCTAAGCTGAGGGGCAGCGCTTTGCCCATCTCTGATCCTGGGTTACCCAGCAGTGGTACTGGAGCTAGCTGTGAGCAGCTAAAGCCCAGCATGGGCCAGGAGAAAGGCTGCAGGATGCCTCTGTGCATCAGGCTCTGTCATAACCTCTCTCTCTAGAGAGGAATGTATCAATGTAAGAAGAGTTTAATTACAGTAATTTCACGATTATAAGCCGCACCCTTTTCACTGAAGAATCCAGCCTACCCCAGTAGTGTGGCTTATATTCAGGTGTGGCTTATTTATGGACAAATCCCAGTGAAATGCCAACCCGGAAGTGAGAGCCGGCCGGGGAGGGCGCCTGGGGCTGCCTTTAAAGGCTTCCCTGGTCTATGAAAACTGTTTGCAACTTGAGCACCTGACACCAAACCCCGCTGGCAGCGATTCTGTTCCTAATTTGTTACTTTGTTACACATGGATCCTCACTTTAAAAAAAAAAAAGCGCGGCTTATATTCAGGTGCGGCTTATATATGGACAAATCCTGTGGTCTACCCGGCTACCGGGAGGTGCGGCTTATAATCAGGTGCGGCTTATAATTATGAAATTACGGTACTGTCTCTTTATTCCCTGTTGAGAAATGGTGCGAGAATGAAACCAGGACGTGTGGAATTGGCACCAGTGGGAAATTATTCCAAGTAGCATTTGTCTCTTACTGGCCACTTCAGAAACCCATACAGTCAGATTTACCATCATCAGAAAAGAAAATGTGAGTCTGAACGTTGCAGATCTGATCTTAGTGACTAATGCTGTCAGGAGAAAGGGAAGAGGTGATGTCTTGTATGAGAAAATAGAGGTGAATGAAAACTGACCTGGAGAAAAGTCAACCTTGAGAATGCTTTAAAATCCTCAAGTCTTGTAATAGACCTAATGGCGACTCCAAAACTTCTGCTTAGATTTCAGAAGGTAAGCTTTAATCTAGTGTTTGACACTTCTGCTGCTCCCTGAAATTGTAAATTGTCCCGTCCTGTGTTAAGGTTCATGAACTGCAACAGCTGCCTAAATATTTCACCTTTCTTTTGTCATTTTGTTTCTGTAGGAGTTGGGAAGCTGAGTTGTTTAACATATGAAAAGGGAATAATTAAGAGACCTCGATTTGATTACTTCCTTAATGGCTCTGAATGCCAAGAGTAGCTAATAATGAGGAGGAGACTTGCATTTGTTGATTTTTGTTAAGAAATGCGAGAAAGAAGGGAGTGAAAAATGGTTTTCTCCTTTGTTTCCACTGGAAAAGAATAGCAAATAGGCTGCAATGTAATATTACTAATATTGGTCAAAGAAGAGGCTATATTACAACCATTTAATTCCACAGACTCATTAAAGCATGGCTAATTGAAGGTCAACAAGTTTAAAAATGTGCCCTCAGGACATTTTTGGTCCCTGCAGTTCATCACATGGAATGGTAACTTTTGCTTCTTTTCAGTATTAATAAGATGATTCATTTTGTTTCCTAAAAATGAATTAAAGATGGTGAATTTTCCTTTTTATAGGAAAATAGGAGAAAAAATATTAGAAAAGAACAAGTCCAGAACTGTTATTTGGGTATCTTTCTGTCTGTGAGGAGGACCCCTGTGGTGTTATATTCAGAGACATTTATTCACTGTCTCAAAGTGAATCTTTTCTCAAAGATCTAAATTTCAGTTGTCAAAACTTTCTCCTTTCAGATACAGCAACGGAAGACTTTAAAGCCATGGGAATAACCTTTGGCTTGAATTTGAATGCATATCTCCAAGGACTTTAAACTCAAGTCAGGCTGCTTTCTACCCAATAGATTTTGCAAGTAATACAATATAGTTCAGAAATTCTTTTCAGAGCCAGGCCTTGCCGAATCCACCACCACACACACTATGAGTAAGCTGAAAGAAGAACCCTCAGTACTCCAGGCAGACACTTGAAACTCCTTTTGTTTACATTTCCTTGCATTGGTTCTTTTTCACTCTACATCCAGTTGCGTGTCTTTGGCAACTGGTGCTTGTTTCCATCTCTCTTGTATACTGAGCAACTCAGAGCTGTCTCTTGGTTTCATGGTACGCAACACTTTTGCTCCAGCTTTGCTTCCTTTGTTTTGGCTGGTGTGCTTAAGGATTCTTGAAGTGTTTTTCCATTTCAGAAGAGGAGATCTCTGAAAACACAGGCAAGTCATCCCAGCTGGGAGCAGCATGCCAGTTGTGCTGGCTGTGAATGTGCTGGGGAGCTGTAACACGAGGATTGTACATCTCTGTGTAAAGCGGATGTGTGTGCACAGCCCCGGCCATGTGTGCATACGTACACAGTCTTCTCTGTGCAGGCTGCTCTAATGCATGCAGCACAGCTTTTCTCTTGCACAGCAGGTTTCTGGGGCCATGACTGTTCATAACCATCATTAAACATTAAAGAAGGATAACCCAATGTCCTTGCAGGCATTAATTCTCATTTTGGTTTCAAATGTGTTGTGGGTGTGTTGTGTTCGTCTCAGTTTAAGGACTTCTGTAGCACTGACTGCTGTTGGATATCAGACAGAAGATGGCCTTCACAGGTGATGTGCTTCTGTTTCTCAAAAAGTGAATGTTCTGAAAGAAGCTTTGCTCAGCCTTCCAGCTGCCATGCCACAGCAGTCATATAATACTTCCAGAGAATTGAATACTGTGGGGAGTCTGTGTTAAAATGCTTATGAGCAGGACACATAAGTGTCATTAACTGAAAGAAAATAATTGGTTATTTTTACATGTGCTGAAAAGGAGCAGCCTAAAGCAGCAGTTCATCACAGACAGCAGTGCAGCCATGATGTACTATTCTTCCAAACCAGAGATCTCATCCTATCCAAGTCTTCACTTGTATCATACTGTGCAGTGTTTTTTAATCCAGCATATACATTAAAAAGGAACAGAAACAAAACAAAAAATCACAAACCCTCAAGGTCAGTCAGTCTAAATAATAAGAGGCAATACAAATGCATTTTATACATAAACAGAAAAGGAGTGGGGAAGGTCTTTCTCATTATGCCAAATGGCAGTCTGGCTATGATTTAATGCATTTGAAATTAAGTCTGTCTCTTCAGCTGTACATTTTTACTAGGTCTGCAGAACAGACTGGCAGACAGTATGAGCAGATGCTTCTGGTTGGAGCAGGATAAATTTCTTTGTGCTGGCTTTTTTGTCTGATAAAAATCTTTTGAATCTTTTTGCAGCAGTGAGCTTTAGGTGTTTTCCAGATGAAGTGTTGGACCAAATAAGCCCACTGGTGTATCACAGTAAGGAGTCTGTAAAGGCAGTTTCTGTTTAAAGATCTCTGCTTACTGCATAGGTAAAGAACAAATATGACTCTATGAATTCAATATCTTTCTCGATCTTTCCATTTTCTTGTGGCACCTAAAAAATGTCATTTTTCTTGAGAATTCTTGTGGTTTTTTTCACAAGTGCAACATCTGGTCCTTTAGGGATTTACAGTATGTGAAATCGATCTCTTATTTCATAAGTAACCCAAAGAAAGGGAGACTATGGTTTGGTGCTTTTTTTCTTCAGAGTTAGGAGAAGTAGTAACCTACTCTTTTTCGCGCTGCCTTGTGTGTGGAAGGGTGTTCCTGGACAGTTGTAGTGGTAAGATATTTATCCATAGTAAAACTCATAAAGTCACGGATTCCTGTTTCTATCCCACAAACAGATCCTGACAACAATGCCCTTTTCCTGAAGAGTGGGGAAAACACATTATGCAACCATTGATTATGAGCTGTCATCTATCATACTTCAATACATAACTATAAAAAAACACCTCTAGAATGACATGAGGCACAGTATAGACAAAACCATGGCTGAGTACCATTGACTGAACACATTAGATGTGTAATTCATTATTGCTGTTGTGAACAGTTCAAAAACTTAAATTTTTACTTTGAACCAGAAAATTATCTAGAATCTCTGAAAAGTGATTATGCTTCCTGAAAAATTCAAATAATTTGAATTTAATGTAAAGGAACAAGAAACAAAACAAAAAAAAAGAAAAAGAAGGAAAAAAATAAAGGAGTTTAAATTGCCCTTCTTGATAATTCTCTATATGCATATTTTTCTTTGTTCCTCTTTTTTGTTCCTTTTCTTTTTTTTTTTTTTTTCTATTTAGAAGCTTTGTTATCTGGGTCTTTAGTTCTTCCTGCTCCTTTCATATCTTAGCTACTCTTTCAGCAAGAGTTTATGGCCTGTGAGCCAATTGCCTTTTTCTTCTTTAATTATGGAAGCTGAAGGCCACTTTGTCTGCCCTGAGTGCTTAATTGAAGGAGGACCATGCTTGCTTTTTTGTTCCTGCCTAGCTTGCCAAGAGTATGGTGCACTGCACAGAAGGGACAACAGCTTCTTTGGAGATTTCTTTTTAACTAGCATCCTGAAGTAAAAGGGGGAGCCAATAAGGAGATTATAGTACTCTGTCCCTTATTTAGGAAGGATTGTGATGGCCTAGTCTGGGTTAAGTATATGTAGAATGTTCTTACGTGTTTTTTTTTTACCTTGGTAGATGTGGCGAATACTTTTTATTAAGGAGTTCACTTAACATATCTTGTGGCTCTCTCTTTTTCCCCACACTGAAAAGGGGAAGGGGTTACATTCACAAAGAATTCCCTTACTTTCTGCTCTTTCATCACTAAGTGATATTTTTCTCATTAATTTATTATGAAGGAGGAATATGTGTGGTCACTGCAAGTTGGTTTGGTTTTTTATATGCCATTCCTATGAATCAGCCAGAATGTGACTTTGAACAATAATTATCTCTATTCAAGTTTTATTATTTATTTGCATTTGTATACTTTCCCAATTTGATATCTGAATGAGTCATTGTTTTATAGAAGGCATGTCTTTAAAATTATTCAATACAGCGATAAGACTTCTAAGCAGGGAATTTGAATTATTCTTACAGTATTTATGCTAAAATGACAATCAGACACTCTAGTTCTACCCTGAGATACTTGCTAAATTGGTAGTGGGATTGAACTTGGCTCTGACTTTTCAGAACATGCAGATCTTATGACTGAGTCATGAAGGGTGAACTGTCACATATCAAAGCTTAATTATTGCTTAAGTTTATCCTTCAATCATTCCTTGATTTTCTCATACTAAAGGAAAAATATTTCCTGTTGTGATGCCCTTTATTTTGCCAGGAGCAAATCCAATGATGCCAAAGGAAGCTGCGGTTGCAGTTTAGTGACAGAATACAAAAATAAAAGTGATAATTAAGTTATGCTATGAATATTGGTTATATATTATGTTGTCTTGTGTAAGCACTTGGGACTCCTGTTGTCTTTTTCTTTCTAGTGCATCATTTTTCCACAATATTGGAAGCCTGGTCATGTACAGAGATTTTCTTATCTAAGGACACCAGCTGTTTACTGGAGGATGAAACTAGTTGTTCCTTTCTCAAGCAATGTCTGTCACAAGGAGACAAAAATGTGTGTATGACTTCATTTGTTTTCATAATGACAAATGTAGTTTAGTTAGGAAATTGATTATAAACATAGAAACCAGGCTTTGAAAAGCAATTTGAAGGTATGGTGTAGATCTGCTAGGATCATTTTAAGGCTACTGAGAATATTTCACTTACGTAGTTAATCTGTTCAGTGTCTAGCAATAATGTTAATGTGGGAAGCCAATGTTGAGAGTATGATGCACGCTTGGCTGATAGGCACCCAAATTACATGCTAACTATTTAATGCATTATTTCCATGGAATGAGTACATAGAATGCAAATGTAATGTAAACCTGAGACATTAATCTTCTTCAGAAAACACAAGTATCATCACAGAGGAGCAGTAATCTTGTTTAGGCTTTCCTCAAATAAGAAGAAGATTTTGACTCTCTACTGGTTTAGAGGCATAAGGAACAATTTGAGAGTCAGGATCTGTCAGATTCAGGCTACCCTTGAGCCTTGAAATATCTCAAAAGCCTAGGCTGAAAGAAATATTCCTTGTATCAAGGGAGTACTCTCTTTGTATGACCCAGGCAAGGGCTGGGCTGTGTGTCATGCTGTTCCTCCACTCATTCATTGTGGTCATTGTTACTCACTGTTACTCTGTATTAATTCTGACCAAATTAAGGAACAAAGTACTTGGTGTTTATTTTAAAAAGTGTATTATGCATATTGCCTAGGAAGACCAGTTACTTCAAATTTCCTCAAGGTTTTGATAATGTTCTCAGTACACTGCTGCCTTCTTTGAAAGTTCTTCCACCAAATGAGGAAATTAAGCAGGTGTTATTTAAACAAACAAAGTAAAATTAGCTAGGTCTTAAATACATTTGTTTTCCTCTTGGCATGCTACAATTGTAAATTTTCAAGTTCTCTTGGTTCAATTTTGTATTTAAACATACACTTCTCTTGTTGTTTTGCTCTCTTGGCAAACATAAGACAAGGCCAAGAGGTGCACTGACAGCAGCCCAAGGAGGTGGCAAGTACAGTAATTTCACAATTATAAGCCGCACCTGAGTATAAG
>VRYO01001878.1:21929302-21970942 GCA_009812075.1 Sialia sialis
TGCAAAGGGAGGCTGCAGTGGCACTCGCTCATCTGCCCGTGCAAAGGGAGGTGACGGAGGTGCCTGTGCGAAGGGAAGCGGTGCCCGCTCCAAGGGAGGCAAGCCGGTGGTGCTTGCTCGCCCGTGCGAAGGGAAGCGGAGCCAGCAGCACTCGCTCGCCCACTCCAAGGGAGGCAGCGCCAGCAGCAGCGCGCTGGCCACAGTGAAGGCGGCTCGCTTGCCCGCGCGAGCGTGGCAAAGGCGGCTCGTTCGCTCGTGTGAAGGTGGCAAAGCCGGGCTGGCCTCGCCAATCCACCGGCGGCCGGTTGCCCGCTCGCCAGTGGCTCCGGCTCACCTCCCACCCAGCAGCAGCTCCGCTGCAGCTCTCTCCCTGGCTGGCTCTCACTTCCGGGTTGGCATTTCGCTGAAATTTGTCCATAAATAAGCCACACCTGAATATAAGCCGCACTGCTGGGGTAAGCTGGATTCTTCAATGAAGAAGGTGCAGCTTATAATCTTGAAATTACTGTATGTTTTAGCATGAGACTTGCTTTCTGTGATTTGGTCTAATCAAAATCAAAAAATGCCTATCTCACTTTGAGTTTTATTAGTCCTTATAAAACGTTGCTATTTCACCTCCTTACTTTGCTTGACATATTTCATGATTGTGGCATAAATGAGTCCGTATCTTTAACAGACGAAGGTATTGTAGATTATTAAAAGATTCAATTTCCTTTAGAAAAAAATCCCAGAATTTCTGTCTTGCTTCTAAATCCCAAGTTATGTGTGAATACATTGGCACAAATACCACTTTACTTTAGCTGAGGAGAACAGCATGTCTCCAAATCCTTTGCAAGCTGAGTCTCATTCTATGAAGACCCAAGATTTTGCCAGGTCTCTGCACTTCTTAGGTGCTGCAATACCAATTTTCAAGGCACTTGTTTTGGGATACTTGGATACCCATTGATGGAAAATTAGGACCTGGGATGCCCCGTGTTTTTTGGGTTTTTTTTGTTTATTTGTTTCCAATTCCATGGTACTGTTGCCACACTGAGTACAAGACTTCTTTGGGAGATGGGAGGGGCTGCAGGTAGAATTAACAGAATCACAGGTAATTGCCCATGTTTTATTAAGCAACAGTTTTTAAAATCGTTCTACACAATGTCTTTGGAACATGTCGAAGAATTTAGTTAACCATGTTTAGCTTTGCATGCAAGTGAAGATCTGGTTTTTCATAAAAGAATTTAAACAGGATTGTCATACTAACATTTAAATCTTTTTTTTCCAGCACAGCAGCACTGTGGGTGTGCTACATAAATTGCCACAATGGAGTGTATTTCAGATCCTTCATCTCAGAGACCATCTGTCATTGAAAGTGGCACATTCACCTGCCCATCACTTCTGCAGCAATGTGTGCATTAGACAGGGCATATCCTCCTGAAGTTAGCAACTGGAGCAGCTCTTCATACAGCTGACTTTGGAAAGACTTGGTAATCAAGTCACTCTCTCAGATGGGAACAAACACCACAAATAGATTGTTCTTTCTGTCTAAAACAACAACAAATACTTTTTGTTGCGCTTCAGAAAAGAGCAAACTAGTTCCTTGAAGGATATTTTTCTACTTGGCAGAATCCAGCGTTGCTTCTGTGAGCTCTTCTCTACTGTATCTGACCCTTGACAGGTAATCAGAGAGTTCTAATAAGAAAAATTATCCTCAAGTCCTTGAATGGATCTAGACAGGATTCAGCATTTTAATGATTGTTAATACTTATATATTTCTCTCCATTTTCCTTCAACCTTTGTGTTTCCTTTAACTTGATGAAGCGGAAGTAAGACAGGCATGATGTCAGCCATTTTAAATATTATTTGTCTGGAGTGTCTTTTGGTTTGAGAATATGTATGCATTTCTGTATTTCTCTAACTTTTCCTTGATCTGTGTTTAATGCAAACTGTTTTAGTTGTTGAAGGAGGAACTTGACAGTGTGGATGTGTGCTCACAATTTGCTCAAAGAATTTCAACTATGGGTCAGAGATTTTTCTTTCTAATCAGTGACAATGTACATAACCTTTCTGTCTGCTGTAAATGTTCCTGTCTGTAAAATGAGGTTTTACTTGCCTGCCTCACAGGCATGTTGAAGCTTAATTAGTGTAGGTAATAAATGCTAAGAATTATTTTGAAAGATCTATTGCTCTCTAAAATGATCAAGTTTGGATCTTAATTCATAGCTTTATAAGCTAGGGTTCAGTATTGACTACCTTGATTTTCACAAAGCCTCTCCTGAATTTATTAAGGGATTTAACAAAATAACTCTTGAAAACACTTATGATTCTTCTTAATAAAAAGATAACTTGTACTTGCATAAAACTCATAAAACTGTGCATATTATCAGAGTTTTCTTGAATGACAGTCTTTGAAATGCAAATGCTGTACAGGTCTTCCTCATCTGAAGAATATATGGTTGTTATTGAATTACCATATGTAAAATGTTTTTCTGCAGATACTTTCTTAAATTATTTTCTTCAGACTCCAGAATACAGAAAGAACATAATTTAAAAATCACATTCATATGGCATTCTTTCAACATTTCACAAATAAAACCAAATTACACAGTGGAAATGGATTCTATTTTTTATGTTGGGAGAGCAAAGAGTAAAATATTGGAGTTTTGGGGTGCCTGGACTTGTGCCTCATCATGTGTAAACCCTTTCTCAGCATTTCTTGGAAGATAAGAATTGCATTTTTGTCTTCTTGTTTCAAACCTGCTCAAAGAAGTCATACTTTTTTTTTAATATCTATCAGAGGTATTTCTGGGAAATTCTATCAATAAAGTTAAAATATGCAGCATAACCCCAAGGAACAGTATGTATTCTGCAAAATTTAGAGAACAGTAAGAGAAGCTTGCTGGAGAAACTTTTTCTATTGTAAAGTTAGTTCTGTGTGTGTTTTGAATGTGATTTTCCTTTTTCTGCTCTTGCACTTTTTCTTGAGACCGCTTTTTGCTACTGTGGCATCTAATTAAAATTAACCTTACTTTAATCAGGGATTCTGAGAAAGTTCTTCCCATGAATTCTTCTAATCTAAATGTTGTCTAAAGCTCCAGGATGGTTGCAAGTGTAATTCTTTCTGTACAATGTAAGCTTTTGATAGTGTTAAAAATCAGCTCAGGCTTGGGGTTCATCTCAAGGCTCTGGGATTCTCTCAGAAGCTACTAATCATAATTTTTCAATGTTTTTTTTTCATAGTTAGGAACATTTTTGAACTTGTAAATACACAACAATATGTAGAAAACAATTAAATAAACACCACCACAGGTCCCTTCATTTTAATCATTCAAACAGCAGTTTGCTGTGTACTTGCTGATGTGCTGAAATTCATGGTGGTGTTTGTTGTTTACAATGCATGCACTGAAGTAACTTTAGATAGTGGCATTCACAGCTGTGCCAGATGATCTGCAGCAGTGATCTTGCATAGCTCACACGCATGTTCAAGTGGACATGGCTTAAAAAGGATTTATCTCTCGGTGGTTAGTTGTTGATCTCCAGTGATAAGAAGGCACCCTTGTACACTGGTGCAGTTTTAGGTACCACAATAATGGCATTCAGGTTAGTTGCTTTCTAGCAAAAATTTGCAGTGTCTTTTTACAGTGAAGAATGAAAAACATTCAAGGATTTTCTATGTGGCACAGTTCTGTCTCTCTATCTACTTGAAGGGGAAAGTCTGCATGCAAGATTTCTGCTAAAATGTCATAAGCAGTTAGTTATTCCTTGATTTATAGCTGATGCTCTTCTGGATGTGTCTGATCTTTTCATTCAATAAGGAAGATTTCCAGCAAACAGTTTTATATCTTTATCAAGTTGAGATGTCACTGAAAACAAAGCTGCAAGGCACTTCTGTATTCTGACCTAAATGCAGTAAGTGTTTAAATTTTGGAGCTTTAAACTGGCTCTGAATGACTGGTTTGATACTTCCTGCTTCACCTCCTGTACTTTGGTATTTTTTTTTCTTGTTAGGAAGCAAGTGACTTCTTAGTCACTTCTTATCTTTGTGATCCCAAAGATGGTCTAAAAGGCTGCCTTATTTTTCTTTCTAAATTTATATTAAAAGATCTCTGTGGAGATTTTGGTTGTCTTCCTCAGGAAATGATACCTTAGACAGAGAATTCCTCATGCTACTGGCATTGGTTCTGACAGAAAATGTGCTACTGGCTTCTCATGCTGTTGGGTAAATAAATCAGGAATTCATTTGGACAACAGGAAATGGAATGAAAATGCATCAGGAGTAGTTCAGAGTTAGCACTAGGAAAAGATTCCTCATGCAGAGGGTGTTTGATCACTGGAATGGACTTCCCTGGGAAGTTGTTATGGCACCAAGCCTGAAAGAATTCAAGGAACATTTGGATGAAGATCTTAGTCATATTATTTTGTTATAGGTAGTCCTCTGAGGAGCAGTGAGTTGGATTTGGTGATCCTTTTGGTCCATTCCAACTTGAGATATTCTGAGATTTAAGACTGCAGGGATTTTGACCGATTGAACTAGGACTGCAGACTTTAAAACATTTTGTATTTCATGTCTCACAGTAGGTTGCAGATTTTCAGTATTTGATTAATCACCTTTGTGTGGGGGATGGTTTTGGAAAATCAGACAAAGTAGCAAATTGCTTTCCCCAGAAGGAAAAATTAAGAAAATACTATATGAGTGAAACAAAGGATGCTTCCTTTAGCCTTTAAAGAAAAACATGATCCCTCCTTATGTGTCCAGGAAAAGTATTTTTAATTTCTTTTATGGGTAGTGTTCAGGCTGATAAACCAATAATTATATAACCTGTTTCTTTAGCTCTGCACTCTGCTCCTCTGCCCCTTCCCACTCTAATCTGGAGTATGAGAAAAAGGGTCTCATTGCTGAAGAACTGTTGAGGAAGAGGAATTATCTGTAGAATTTTTTTAAAGTATGAATTTCAATGAATAAATATGAGCTCTAAAAGTGTTGGCCTCTACTGCCTAAGCTAAAAGACAAACAGTGTCTGTGTGAGGTCTACCTGCAGAGTGTGACAGGAGGAAGGATTGTCACACTCTGAGCTTGACCTATTTTCCTTGTTAGATGAAGAGAGTGAGTGAATGTCCTGGATGTCTGTCAGCTGTATGAATGTAGAATCATTTGTATTAAAAGAGATTTAACTAGAAGAGTATAACAACAAATATTTACTTTAGTTGGCACATTCCTGCTGTATTTAAGAGTTTTCTCCAAGGAGAATATGCAGAGCTATGTGCAAAGAAGCATGAAATTCTTTTTTTAACGTGGACTGCTAGTCAACTCTTCATTTCAAATGCCCTGTTTACTCTCTAACAGTTAAAAAGAAAACAACTTAGTTTGTGTTTTCCTTCTAAAAAAGTAATTTCCTGAGTGTAATTTGGCTTAGGGAACGACTGGGGATAAATTCAAGTTTTGTGCAATCCCCAGAAAGTCCTTGTGAATCTTGCAGAAACCATTTGAACATCTTATATATGTAGAGTTTGGAAATAACATACTATGAGACATACTATGTTTTTAGGTAGAATGAAACCTACTTCAAAGATTTTTTTTAGTAAAAGACAAATTTCTCATCCTTACCTCTTCATAGAAAAAGCTTTTCATATTTCTTTTTATCGATGAGTTATTTTTAAGGATCTTCATTTCCCCCTTGCATACTAATTCTCCTCCAGTGATTCAGTTTTGTGTTCATATAGGATTTTAAAATAACTATAGTGTGTAAAACAGGGAGTGTAAAAACTCTTAATCCTATTGGAAAGTCAGGGTTCTACTCACTGATGTTTAGCATGGGTTATTTTTTTTCCAATGCATGAAAAATCTGCACGCAGACAGTATTTATCATTGTGAGTCAGATAACGTTGATTACTTGAACGCTGTGCTTAATACACTCATTAAATGATCCTTGAGAGAGTTCTGGGGAAAAATAGATATGAGGTGTACGTTCTGATTCTGTCAGGTTTGCTACCAGGGACACTTTAGTGGCTGCTTGCCAAGGGGTAACAGGACTTTAGGGAGCTCATCTAGCCCACCCTTGTGTCCCAGGGCAGCAACAGCTCTCTCTGCATCTTTCCAAAAACTGCTGTACCGATTTTGTCCAGGACCGCTTGTGGAGTCTTTCAGTAACCAACAGAATCTTACTAACTCTCAGCTTTTTGTTTACATTTATTCCTTCACTTACACCTTGCTGTAAATTCTTTTTTTCCAATAAACTTTATCATAACTGCTAACATACTTCATGCTCACAGTTAGTGCCTATTTAGAGGCTGTGGGTCCCTACTGATTTTAATATTCCAAAAGCAAAACTGTAAAAATAGATGACAATAAAATTGTGAGCTTTCTGTAGATAATCTGTTTGGAAATAAGTAATTAATTGTAATAAATGCATCCAAAAACAAGTTGTCTGTTTTTTCTCTCTCTTTTTTTCCTCTAAATTAAAAAATCTTGTAAAATCTGTTGTTTTCTATAGGGTTTTAAGTTATTTTTCCATGTGAATTTTGCACTAACTTTTCCACTATTGTATGAAAGTAAAGAAACTCATCATTTTTATAGTCACCTGCAAAATTTCCAACTCAAAAGGTTTTTGTAGAATATATATATTTACATGATAAGAATTCAGTATTTTGAACAAGTTAGACCATTTCTGACTCACAAGATTCAGAAACTCATGGATATAGAAACTCACAAGTGTGAAGGAAATGTCTGGGTTTAACCACACACCCAGTTTCTATTAAGCTGGTTAAAAGAGGGGTAGGGAAATACTGTTCTTGCATTCTTCAATCTAAAGACTATGTTTTTAAAGGATGATAACTGAATAGAGGCGTTTACTTAGCTGAGTTCTGTTTTGTTGAGAAGATGATGGTCTCATTTGTTTAGCAAGGGGTTAAACAGAAACTAATCCTTTAGGCTTACTTTGAAAGGTGGTTATCTTTCCAGCAAGAGAGAGCATTGTTTGCTTTGCCAGAAACAGTGTAAGTCTTTCTTAAATCATCATGCTCTCTAAAAGAATAAACTTCTTGGAAGAAGAATATCATTGGCATAAGCAATGTCTTTAGAAGAGTCCAAAAATTAATGAATGCTATTTCATTTGTATCTGACAAACATAGGCATTTTGCTTAATGTACGTCGGCTGTTTTAAAACTTTTTGTGAAGAAAGTAATTTTTTTGTGTACAAGTGCTCTAATAGAAGTATCATAGGTTTTGAGAAATGGAACAGAAGGGTGGTTGGCTGAAGTTAATTACATTTATTCAAATGAAATACTATTCTACTGAACTCTCCAGGACAAGCAGAGAAAGTACCAAAACCTTTTTCAGCCAGTATTTATCTATTTCAATTATTTTTGACAGTTTGTGTTGCTTGTGTGCTTTAGCTACAGTGCCTTTATATCGACAGTTGGTAGCACAAGCCTTTTAAAGCACAAAGGGTAGCAGTACTTCAGCCAATCTGTGATAAAAGGGAAAAAATGAAATCACTATGGAAACTGCAGGAAGAATCTAAAAGCTTTCTTTATAAAGTAAACGTCTGATGTTTGTGACTGCGGGGGCAAAAAATTCATAAATCTGTACGATGCTATCATCTCTGATTTGTTATCGCAGCAAATGCCAAGTCTAAGCAGCCTGACCTTAGCCTTATTAAGTGCTTTCTTTTCAGATACAGTTATTATATGACAATAGAGAGACTGCAGTGCTCCAAGGGGGAAAACTAATATATTTAAAATATGTGTGTGTGTGTGTGCGTGTGCGTCTCTGTGCGTGTGTATATATAACTATCCATCTTTTTCACCCTGCAAAGCTTGTAGAGTTGAGAGCACCGAGTGTGGGAACTCAGGGACTGCTATTCTGAGCACAATTGAGAAAACTACGTTTCGTCCCATTGCATGTGCTTGTCTTTGATCTCAAATTGAAAATCTCTCAGCCTCTTCCTCCAATCCAAAAGCAAATAAATACTGAGAGAAAGAAACCTCTCTCTTCTCAGCACATAGGGCCTCCACAAATGAAAAATGAAGGTGGCTGTAAGAGCTCTGATGAACCTGTTTGGACAACAGACAGAAAAAAAAAATAAAAAAAATACCTGTCTTGGTGGAGGAGTTTAAGAACACTGCAGAGATCATCAGACAGTACAGAATATCTTGGCTCACACGGGCCATTCTCTTTATCTCAAAACAATACCAGCCAAGCTCCTCCGTTCCTACAACTGAAGAGCTGCGGGAGCAGGAGGACAGTAACTAATACAGCTTTTAAATATTAATCTTCTTCTCTTATTAAGGAAAAGAAAAAGAAAATGAAAGATAAATACCTTAATTCAAAGCAAGGCAAGATATCTGGTAAGTGTTTTTATTGTATTTGGCTGCTTGAGGTGGAAGATTGTTTTTAGTCATAAGTATCTGTTATAAGCAAGATTTGAATGAGTGCGGGGCTTTTGTGAAGTTTGTTAGTTATATAAAAATTTTTGCCTGTTTTTGTATCGCAAACTTAGATAATTTTTTGATTTCTTTGTTTTGCTGTTGTAGTTATTAGTGTGCAAGATTTCCAAGTCTGATGTTTCAAGATGCTCGAAAGAGCACTGTTCCCAGGCTCTTGGAATACAAAAATGCCCATGAGCAATACCTATTATTGTATATTATATATACATACACAAAACTAGGCTTTAATATTTTTTTTAGTATGACAGTTTCAAATATACTGATAATGACCCAAGCCAGGCAAGTATTTTCTGACTGTTTCAAGTTCTCAAAACAGTGTGAATACTTTTAACTCTTATTGAATAAATTTTTATATGAAGATTTAATCTATGACAGCTGACAGCATAAAGTTATTTGGCTATGAATGTGAGAGGCCAGAAGAATTCTTGATTATATTCGGATTTCATAGTACATTGGTGAATGCTGCTATAGAGTGTGCTTGTGCTATTAACAGAAAGATTCCAGGTTAACAGTAGAAAAATAGAGACAATACAATTCTGTTGGGAGCAGGTCAGTTTTTCAGTAATAAATATAACTCTAAGAAAATATATAGTTTGACTTATTGGCTTCATTGCAGCTTTTTATACATACAATGAAAACCAATTATCTGTGGAGGAAATTTGACTTTGTGGAATGGAATTAAATTGCTTTTTAAAGGCTTGCTTAAACAGCTCTAGCTGGAGGGAAGTCCAATAACATTTTTAGCTCTGAATTGTAATGACTTTGCTGCATTAATAAATCAGGTTGTGTTCTGGCTTTTATCAAAAGATTCCAAGGAAGAAAACTATCCACAGCAGGTTGAAGCCACGGTGGCAGTCCTGACTTGCCTTTCTCCATCCAACTGCTTTACTTGAAAAAGTGTCCCTTCCAAAAACAACAACTCCCAGGGATCAGTGCTGAAAACGGTAGGTCCAAAGCCATCCAATGTGATGGAAACAAGTGATAAGTATATTTCCTGCTAACAAGTGCATTGTCAAACTGAAATATCTGTAATGTATGTGCCTACTTAAATCACTGTTCTTAAGGAAGCAATGGGAAAATTCCTATTCATTTTCAGCACATTTGGGGTGGTCATGATATTGTTGTGGAGGTTTGGGGTATGTTTTGTGGGTTTTTGGTTTGCTTATTCTTGTTCTATTTATTTACCTCTTGTCTTGATGTGGAACTTGGGTACAAGATTGACTTAAAAGTAAACTTTTTCAAAAGGGATGGTTTAATTCACTCTAAAGGTGTGATTTTGCCCTGTTACTGTAATTCATGTACTACTAGTTAGCTAGGCAAATGTTTGGGCTCATTGTTGAATGCATGGAGGTTTTACAAAGTATGTATTTGGGGCTCAGAACCTGAAATTTTACAAAAAGAAAAGGATTTATTTGAACGGTGCTTTGGTCTGCTGATGTTAGCTATAAAATAATCAAGGGAGGAAAAATGATACTGTCACCTTCTACTCATTTTCTCTCACAGATCACATATCAAAAATGTAATCTGTAGGAAGAATGTGAACTGGTGAAATCTACCTCTGATGTTGGTTTCCTATGCCTTTATGTAGAATGTTTGTAATTATCTTGCTGAGTCGTAATCCCTGACATTTGCTTTCACAAAGCATCTAGTGGAGAATGCAATACTCTAATTATGTTTCTGTGAAAGAGTTGAGGAGGAAAAAAGTTGTGTTCTTTAGAAGAGCATTTTAAAGAAAACCAATTCTGTTAATAATATACATACCAAATTTTGGGAAGGTTAAAGATTCTTTATTGTCTGTAATTCCAGGTGGTTTATGTTGCAGTATACAAACATAGTTGAATGTATGTTAATTGTAAGTTCTTTCCTAAACTAAGTGCTTTACTTGCCTACATCCAAAGCAAAATAGGTACTGGCTTCTGTTGAAATATTTTTATGTCTTTGTGTTTGCTATCTTACATTTTTCAGTATTTTCTGAGATTAATGGAGTTAAATAAACATATTTTGGTTAAAAAACCCCCAATGCTTCTTTATATGATGTTTTGCAGTAGCTTTTGTATTAAGGAAATGAAGATTGAGAATAAAAATGAGTTAAATTTAAATTGCACTTCATGAAGATCACCTCCTGTTACTTTCTTTTGTATAGGGAACTAGCCACAAACAATGTGAAGTTGTAAAACTGACTTATGATCATGGAGGGAGCTCACTTTTTATTGATAGGTTTGTCCACAAAGTGAGGCAAAAGGTTAATTGAGGTTGCATATTTGAATACATTATGTGCATTTCACCTTTGTAAGACATTACTGAAACGCTCTGCTTTTTTCATGTCTGGTATGAATAATTTCTAAATACAAAGGTATTTACTACAGAATCGTTAAAATGAAATCTCCAAAGGAAAATGGATATGTGATACTGGTGTGTGCCTTTGTTTGCCAAAGTGGGGCTGTGTGGGTTAGCTGACAGAAATGACTCCAGCAGTCTGTTCTCAAGCAAATTTCTCAGATACAGAATTGTTATGCAGGACATACCTGGTTTTCTTTGTGCTCTCTTTTTGGGAAATCAATTCAAACTGTTCAAATACCTGATGGTACGTGAGATTAGTTACCCAATGTTTTGCCCATAATGCTTGCTTTTAGTAGATGACTTCTACAACTAAAAAGAAAAAAAATGGAAAAACCTTTTTTCCTCCCCCTTAAGTGGCCCCTTTTCCCCTTCCACTTAGTGCTTGTGTGGTTTTTGCTGTTTAAAAAAAAAAAATAGAGTGAGAGAAAAAAACAGGGCCAATCGGTGTAAGCAAACATCCTTGACATAAATTCCCATAGCTTGCACTTTGTAGGAAGACATCTGTTACTGGTGACTTGGGGTAGACTTGACTGGGAAGAGTGGACGTTGTCCCTAGCAATGGTGGCCTCCAGAGTCTGTGAAAATCTTTGGGCAGAACACTTCTCTCCAAAGTTGAAGAGAGATGTTTTCCTCATGAATGCAACCTGTGGATTGCTCCAGTAAAAGCAGGGAGGGCTTCTGAGGAGGAGGAGGAAGTCACACCTTCACAACAAGCACCAACTTTGTTTTCCGTCAAAGTGCCCAGCTCCAACGTGAGCTCCCTCCAGAAAGTTTTCATTCTCATCCTCCTGCAAAGGGGTATTTACCAATGCCTTTGAATGACCTGAGTGCCATTGAGATACCGAGCCAGCAGCAGGTGAGCGTGTACCAGGATAAATGGCGCTGCAGGATGTGTGGGATCCTGGACTCAGGGTGAAATACCCCAGGGTTGTTACACTGAGCAAGGCTTTGCCAGAGGTTCAAACCAAGTGTGACCATGCTCAGGAACTTGTCACATGGTCCTTAGCAGGGCTCAAAGCAGGCTTCCCATGGCATGGTACCGGTGCTCTCCATTTGGCAGGGAGTGCGTGTGCTGGGCAGGGCAGTGTTTCCTGACAGTCACACGTGCTCAACAAGCTTTTGTTGCTGCAGCTCCATGGCCATGTTCTCACCAGTTTTTCCATGCTGTGCACCGGCAGCAGAGGATCTTTCTGGAATATATTTGTCCAGAAATTTTAAATTCCTTTTAGTGGCAGGAGTGACTAGTTTGCTCAAATAGAAGGGAAACTGGTGCACAATACTTTGTAATTCATAATAAATTAATCTTTTGTCTAAGAACACCATTAAATTGCAAACACATTTATAACTGAAAGCTATTTTCCTACATAGCGTAAGGCATTTGCGTAAACTGATGATAAAATGTATAGTCCAAAGAATAAGTCTGTCATGAAGGACTGATATTCCAATTGATATGAAAGAGATACTCTGGAATTAAACAGCAACATGATTTTTGAATGCAAAGTCCTGGTTCTTTAAAATGCATTGGGTAGGCTAGAGCCATTCTGCCACACAGGGTGTGTTACACTGAATAACACTGATTTGCTTTCCTGTTTGTCTGTTTGTGTCCTCAGTGCACTGGAAGAATTTTGAATGGCTCTGAACGCCTGGCATTTTGGTAGGAATGTAATTAAATTCTCAAACATGCAGAAAAGGTTGCTGTGAAACACTGCAAAGTGACCACTGCAACTTTCAAATTAAAACACATGCACTTTTTTTAGCAAGTCTTTGGAAGTTGCTGATAAAATGATTGTTTATTTGTGATGGGTAGAAAGGCTTCTCTGAGTTAATAGGTTCTGCTGGGGTAAAATACTGCTTTTGACGTCATGTCTCTAATTTGCATTTGTGTTAGCAGTCTTGATTTTAATTTTGTTTTTAAAACTGTGCATTTTAGAAATCTGATTTTGTCACCTGAAAATGTTGCTGGTAATCTTCAACCTTTATGCCTTAAACTTGTTTTAAAGCAACCGAAATGACCCACCCTAAGGCAAGCACACCCATGCATATACACATCCTACTACAATCTGCCTGAAATGAAATTAAGACTTACTTAAACAGAAGGGAAAGAAGTGTTTTAGAGCTGAAGTCTGCCCCTGGCTTGAACTTATGCAATAGTTTTACGGAATAAAGAGTCATTAGTTTTTTATATAAAAATGCATTATTTCCTAAAAGTCAAGCACGAAGTGTAAATGTCAGGGTATTTCCTCCAACAGCTTCATTGACTGCATCTTTGCAAATAAGTGATTAAGCACTATGTCTTAAAATTTAAAAAAAAACAAACCAAAACAAAACAGAATTTTTTGTTCAAGTAAAATGTCCTTATAGAAATATATAACTGCTATGAGATTGATATGAGTATCATGCTTTTTATGCCAGCTAATTGCTATCTACTTGCTCTAGCACAATTTGCTGCTGGAGATGCTAACTTCATTTTCAGTCTATGCTTAAAACGTATATCTGTTGAAAAAAACTGCTGAAGCTTTTGCACTAAATTTCTCTGTTTCTTAATACCTAGATTATTCGAGCAAGGATGCATTTTATATATTCTAACTGTTTTATTTTCCCATGGATTATGAAAATTCAGAGGAATGCAGAGCAGGACTTATTTCCCTTTACAGGATTGGAATCCTGTTTTATTGCTGAAGCGTGCTATTGCTGTGTTGCCCAACACTAGTCTAGATGAGATTTCAAAATGAAAGTCAATACTCTTAAATTTGCATAGGATTACTGCCTATGTACGCGAAACATTTTTCTTAACAAAGCCAGAACAATTTGCTGATTTTCTTTTTTTTAACCTTGCCTGTCCCTCCCTCTCCAGGGCAAAAGGAGATCTTTGCAAAAAGTGAACGGCTAGTAAATAAAGAGTTAAACCGAAGGCAGGCTCACTGGTTTGTTGAGATCTGTCAGAGTCTGAGTGGCTGGCTACATATCTGTCTCAGGAACAATAGCTACCTGTATTCTGCACGGGCTGCTGGGCAGGCACTAGCAGTCTGGAGAAGGTCTGCCTCTGTTAGAGGCTTTTTAGTGGGAATCCCTAATGACAGCCCTACTTCTCATTGGGAGGGGGGAGAGAAACCTTGTCTGCTCTGCTGATGAGGGACAGAGCTTTGATCATTTTCATTCAGCCTTGACTTGGCCTGAGGTTGAGGTTGCAGTCCTGGAGTCAGCAGGCTCTCTTTTCTCACCCGCACACGCACACGCACCCGCACACGCAGCCCTGCGCTGGTCTGTGCGGGCAGAGCAGTGTCACACAGCAATAAACATAGCACAGCCAATCTCCATGGTGGCAAAAGGGGGCACTGGAGGTGACAACAATGGAGAAGGATCTTTCTTCTGACAAGTTTTAGGTAAGAGACACTATTTATACCCTCCGCCAAGTGTTTTATAGCCTTCTAAATAAGTTAGATATTGGTAGATTGCAAACGTGCTTTTTTTGTAGAAATATCTTAGTTTACTGCCGTATCCAGGCTGTTACTAGCGTTTAATCTGTAATTGACGTGCTTTGTGCTATGAGACTGTTTGCAGAGAGCAGACAGGATTTCTTTTTTTGTGGAAGTGGTGGCTATTACAGTTCTTTTCTTGAAAATATTTTCATTTTTAAAATGTATTTTTTGGCTGTGTTAAAATTATGCTTAGCTATCATAAATATCTATATCTGATAAAATGTTGTGTAGCTGATAGCAAATGCAATAATAAAGCAGTGCTCCCTCAACCCTAATTTGTAATTATTTTTACACCCTTAACTGCACTAGGGTCAGAGAGTTTTAAAAATTAATGAGGTTCCCTGCTGAGTTCACATAGTATAATCTACATGAGTTGTTGCTGTAGAGAGCTGAAATTATTCCTGCATGTTTTTAATTAGGTGTAGAATTTTTGTTTCTATATATTTCTTTTGAACACTCCTTTAAACATCAATTTATGCAACCTGCAGTAAGAAGGGAATGACAATCTATTTGTAATAATGACAAACTGAACATGGGAAATACAAGGCATACAGTGGCAATACAACACAGACATTTGCTGGATGCGTTTTTTGATTTCATGTGTTAGATCTGGGTTAGATTCCTGCAGCTGTGATCAGCTTCACCTATTTACAAATAACTACTGCTCTAGGGAGAGGAAAACGAGCAATACTTAGTGCTTTGTGTGAGATTGGAGTAATAGGTTACTAATGTGTTTGGAACATTAGAAAGAATTGTACAAGTACTTGAAAAGATACATAAAAGAGAAGAGGAACAGTGCGAAAAGAGGCAGCAAAAATGAAATCATGTACTATCCCTTTTCCTGGAAACACGAGGCAGATAGTTATCACCAGTGCTCCTGGAAAGTAGAATTTGCTGAATATCCTCAAATGGAAGGACTCAAAGCAAAGGGGGAGGGAGCTGTTTACTATGGAATTTCCGTACTGAAATTGTCAAAGTTTCATACCGCAAGATTTAAAGTGTTGTTTATTATTTATTATAATCTACTGTGCATTATGTTTAAATGGCAAGCATTTTAAAGCTAAGTATAGTGCAATCAGTGCTAAAGACATGTCTTCCATTTGCAAGACCCACTCTGAGCTTCCTGTGATATATTGTTATGTAAATATGGTGCAGCAAGGGAAAGCAGCACTATGGAGATTCAATTTACTTTGAAAGTTGTTCATTATGGAAGGGATGAATGTTATTTATTGGATGTGAATCAAAGGCTAGAAATGACTTTTTCACTGTGAAGTCTATTGTGATGGGTGCAGCGTGATCTAATCTTTTTAATTTTGGCTTTCACACCAGTGGAGATGAAAAGAGATCTGAGCTCATTTATTGGTTGCTAAGTCTTACTGAAGGCCTAAGTACCATTCTTGGTTGCTATGGCCAATCTGACCTCAATCTATGCAGTTTTAGGGACTTAAGCAATCCCTTTTTTATTTAGGAGCATGTACCTTGATTTATGTCCAAAATTGTGCCTGAATGTCTTTGTCTACAAGTGATAAATGGTGGTGTACAATTCATCAGTTCTTACAAGTAAACACTGCTGTCCCACTAAAAATATGTTTTGTTCTGAGTTAATGGTATGGAACAAGCCAGTCTCCACAAATAGCTATCTTTTATTGTAGAGAGCCACTGAAAGTTGGAGCAAAGTGAAGGAAATTGGCATTCATCTTCTCTGCCATTAGCATTTCATTTGTGCTCTCTGGTGATGAGACTGTGTGTCCATGGACAATGAAAGGCTGGCATTGTGTTTCCCTGCCTGAGTATATAATTGATTGATTATGAATTTCTTTATTCTGTACAGATATTAAAAAGTCACGAATATGATGTCTTAAGCTGTTTGCCTGCCACTTTCATACTACTAACTGCACAAGTAATTGCATTCAAATAAACTGTGTCCTAGCTGCAGGAAATTCCCAGTTTTCTAGGCAAGTTCCTTGTTTTCGAGTAATATCAGGTATGTGAAACTTCCAGACATGCACTTCTTGTGCGGTTCGTAGTGGTGCTTAGTCTTTCATCTATATTAGAACTTCTTTCACTAGGAGCTGTTCTAAGAGGTCATTGAGAATTTAGAGTGGTTTTAATGATATGAGTAGTACATTTTTTTGCATTGAAATTACTTTTAGCCATTCAAGTTGTACATACATACGCTGAACAAATGTGATCCAGAATACACAGTAGCAAAAGCAAAATATTTTGCTGGGGTTTTTGATCATTATTATTAGTAGTAGTATTATTGTTATTATTTAGTTTTTTGTTAGGGATTATTTGTTAGATAAAGTAGTAATAAATATATAAAACTATATGAAGGTAGATGTTAAAATGGCTCCTGCAAAATTTGCTACTGTAGATTTACTAATCGGTAGAGGGAATAGTCAGATCAATTTTTGATCTTAGTACTTTACAGCATTATAAATATATTGCTTTAAAACCCCAAACTTTTTCTTTTAAAAATATAAAGAATACCTAGATATAATAGAGCTCACTATAGCTTTGGACAATAATAATTCTTCAGTTGTAAACCTTTTAAAACTAGTGTATTAGAAGATGAACTAGTATTTCCTGAAGCCTGATTTCTTTTCATAGCTCATTTTTAATATTAGGCTACAGTGAGAGTTTGTTTTTTAATTGGGCAGTTTTTAGCCCTCCTGAGGTGGATTTTTAACATATGAATACAGTGATAACAGATATTCCCCCATACACTCAGTAGAGGATAGTTGTTGAAATCAATTCTCAGAGATGGAATTTACGAAGGCTTCTGGAACTCCTGTGCTGCTTTGCAGCATCAGATTGATAGCAGAATTTGCAGAGGCAGTTCCTTGGGGTTGGTTCACAATAGTGCTACTGCTTCAGGGCTTTTAAGAGTTATTAGCAGCTATTGCTAAAAATGGTCTGGGATGTTAGTTACAGAACTAACCTGGATTTTCTTTCTATAAAGGTGCTTTGTAATAGTCTGGTGTTCACCTACTGAATGCCTGATACAATAAAAAACTCTTAAATCAGTCCTCCACTGCTGGAAGTAGATTTATGAGATTTAATATAAGCACTACCAAACAAAAATACCATGTTTTTTAAAGAGAAATGTCTTAGAAAAAAACATTTACAAATATTAATCAAAAGTACCTTGCTATTATAATGTGTTTCAGTGTTTATTATTTGTTTCTACAAATGTAAGGAAAGAATAGCTAGTTTGCTAATCTTATGAAAATTTTTTATTTAGTAGGACAGCAACTAAAAAGCATTATTGAAGGGTTTGTATCTTTTGCACACTTGTATTTAAGTTAACTGGTTTCTGCATGCTTAGGCAAAAATTGCCTTTGGAATAAAGGTTTGTAGGATCAGGACACACAGTATATCCTTATTCTTCTTATTATAGTTTGGTCATCTAAAATGCAAGTATATTATGAATTACTCTCTTCAAAGCTACAGAATTCTGCTTAAAAGAACAGAATGCAGACATTCTGTCTTTGTATTTCAGTAGAGCATAATAAAAGAGTCCCTAAGTGAGAGGAAAAAATCCTTACTGTTTTTTGGGAGTTCCTTCAGTTTATGAAACAAGTTTCCTTTAGTTTTAATTTTTGTAGCAGACTTTCCGTTTATGAAAACATATAAGAAAGATCCATCAATTTGCAATTTGTTGCAAGAAAACAGGAAAATTTATAAGCTTGTTTTAATCAGTGGTCATATGTGAATGAAGTCATTATCATTTCTTTTCAACAGCTGCCTTTTTAGCTGATTTATAGTCCAGGTTTTGAAATAAAGGTAAAAACAGTGGAAAATCCGTGTATTGTTTCCTCTATAAAATGCATGGTTTTGCATGTAATCTTGCCAGTAACATGTACATGTTGTGGATATATTCACTATGAACTCTGTTAATTACTAGTCTGCTTTGTAAGAAAAACAAAGGAATATATAATAATAGCAAGTATAAATAAGTACACAGTCATAAATCTTGCTCGTTTCTTTTTTCTCTCCCTGAAGTTTTCCTTTAGAAGTACACATATTCTTTCATATCTATCCAGAGTGAAGAAGCTGTGACATGTAAAACCATTTCCCATGATTTTTTTAAATTTTTGATGAAGGCCAAACTGTGCAAGAATAAATTTCAGAAAGGTACACTTAATTTTGACTAAGGCTTTTTCTACACCTACTAGGCTACAGTAGGTCATACATAAGTAAAATAATGCAGAGGAATTAGAACCTGAATGTGTTGGGTTTTTTTTTTCCTTGGCACAGTTCACACACTGGGGACACCAAACAAGGTAGCTTCCACATAAAGTCAGTTTTACCCAGCCTGCTGTTGCCCCTGGCCATAAATATTGAGCAAAGTATTTAGTTCACTGGTAAAAGCCTTTGGTTCCTCTTCCTCTCAACTGGGACAAGAGTCACCCACCTGAAACTGGGAGCAATTCTCTTGCTCTCACAAACACCATGTATTTGTCTCTACCACAGTCAACATTTGCTGTCACACACGCATTTGTTTTTGCCTAATTGATCTAAGGCTACTACTATATTCTTAATTTTCTGGTGTAATTTGCCATTGTTCAGTGTCTGACCCTCCACAGTTCTAGCCTACCTTTTGAGACATCTTATTGATTAAAGTTCTGTGGAAGATTGAAGCAGTGTCTGGGTGGCTCATGTTGTTATTTTGCCTACAGAGGAGGACTTTTAAATTTGATGATGGTCAGCACAAACCCCTTTAACATCTGATGGTTGATCCAGGTATCATCAATGTGCCATCCCTCCCCTCCTTCTCATGGTGGCTGTTGTCTGCATATCATCTGCAGACCAAAGATGCTCGAGAACAGAGTAATTCAGATTAAATAATCCAGTATCAGTGACGGTCTTCCTGTGCACTTTATGAGATAGGAGTCCTATCAAAAACAGAAAAGAGTTGTGTAATTAAATATGGTATAATGAGGTCCAGTTCTGATTTCGTCATCAGTCTTAATTTTGGTTCCTCTCTTATTGTTTATTTGATAATTCTGTACCCTCTATTATAATCTTTACTATTAATTTCTGTGTGTTTATATAGACAGTGTGTGTATGTGTGTGGTTAACTTAAAGTTTTTAAGAATAGTGGCTTTGAATAGCATCCATTTTGTTGAAATGAACTGGCAACCAAAATATACCTGCAAGGTTATCTGAATATTATTTCCCACACTGTTTCGTTTGCTGTAAATGAATAAATTTTACCAGAGCCCAGCTTACTGAGAGCACTTTGCTTTGTCTCTCTATCAATTTCAGCATCTTCAATCATCTTTATGATGCTATTGACCAATTACATAAAAATATTCAGGCCTGAAGTACAGGGTGACAGCTTGTTCCCTCTTTAGAATACAAGAAAGAAGTAGTTACCATCTCTTTGGCTGGAGATCTCTTGGCCACTTGCTCTGTAACCTGAGTCTGCTTGAAATGCAGGCCAAGCTGTGTTTCACTAAACTAAAAACCTCTGTGATGTGAGGCACCTGAGGAAGGGTCACCTGGTTAGCAGTGCTTGATTGTGTGCATGAAGCAGTGAGTAGGAGCATTTCATTGCAGCAGCTTTGCTGACCTGGGCCAGCAGTGCCAGAGAAACTGCTGGTCCTCTCTTCTCTTTGTAGAAAGAACTTGTAAAGCTTTGCTGATCAACTGAAAATGAATCTTCATTTTATTTCCCTGGTAGGGTTAGTTCTCAGATGGATCCATCACCTAGCTGACTGCATGGCTGCTCACATCCTGGTGCCTGCGTTGGAGAGGCAGCTCTAGCAGGGCATGGGGATGGAGAGGGCAGGTCAGCCTTTTGGGCTGAATCCATCCTGAGCCAGAGCTAGAGTATTTGTGGACAGGCTGCTCTGTTGCTCTCCTGCACCTCTTGCTCCTGTACTTTATGGAGCAAAATCCACCTGCCTTAGTGACTTCCAGTGTCAAGTAATGTGATTAGGATGATTCCCTTCACTGCATTTGCATCTTGAAAGGGATCCGGTGTTTCTTGCTCCACGTAGTGTCATTTCTTGCAAAAAAACCCACTTTTGAATCAGTCTGTAGGTCAATCTGTTAGACAAAGATATTATTCCCTTAAACCTGAGTGAGAATATAGACCCCTTTGAATTCTAGTTTCAATCCTCAATGCTCTAAATTTACCATGCTGAGGTTAAATTGCAGGTGCGCTACTAAAATTGATAGGTTACATTTTCCAGAGGTGTCTTTTACCTCTGTGGCTTTTTTTCCTGGTCTATCAAGGTATTTCCTTTAGCTTCTTCTGCTTTTGTTCAGTCTACTGTTATTGATTGCATGGGTTCCAGCCCTTTGCTTTAAAGAGGTAGGAGAAGTTTGCTTTTTCATTTCTTGCTAATAAATCCTCAAGCACTTCTACAGAATCATCTTTATCTTCAGTAACAGCTGTCATCTTCCTCTGGGCCTGTGGCATCAGAAAATGGTGGCAGTGTACTTCTTTGCTGATGGCATTGACTTGAATGGAGAAATTAATTTTTGTAGTGTTATTCTCAGCTTTCAACATTAACTTTTACAATTTTGTTACAGCAACTATGCTATTTCGGCAGCAACATGATCTCTATAAATAAATAGAGTAGCTATCTTATGTTCAAAACTGTTGAGTATCTTCTTAAAAATCTGAATTCCTGTTCTTGTGACAGGGTCTTTGCATGTAAGAATGGAGAACTAAAGCATCCAAGACCTTCACTTGGCCATCAGCTGGAAACCATAGATTTGAAAGCTGATCTCATTGTTGGAAACTGAACCAGCCTTCATTTTGCTGTTTAACATTTGGTTTTCGTCACTGAGGAAGTATGGTAAATTGAAAGAGAGTGAGTGTGATGAGGGCACTGTAATATTTGTCCTTACACATTCTTTATATTTAGAAATTCTTCACAACTCTAGATATAGTAAAAACCAGTATGCAGATACATCCTTTGTACCATGATAAACATTTGGATTGTCAATTTGCTTTAGCATTTGATTGAAAACAATAGACAAGAAATATCTACTGCTTACTCTTTGTGTGTATATATTAATATATATCCACATTAGTTTATTAGGCAACTAGGCTTACCTATGCCCACCAAAGCTCCAAATCTGTTCTGCAATGCATAGTTTGATTTTTCAGTAGGTATATATTTCATATAGAGGTTAAGGCTTTAATACATAGGAAAAATAAAACAAAAAAATCAGTTCTGTTTATTCTAGACTGTTCGGAGTTCTGGTACACTGAGCACACATCTCTTGAACAGAAACTGACTGCAGGGCCTAAGAGCTACAAAGAGGAGAGATTGTGTTCATATACTGTTGTAATAGTTCTCAAACACAGGAGGATGTTTGAGAGCCCCTCATTTCTCTGGATTTTCACAGGATACATTTTGTCACCTCTTACTCAGCAAGGAGTGTTTTCATAGGCTCCCCTGTTGTCAGCAAGTTGCTAGAAGTCATTATTGTGTTTTTTTTTCCATGACCCACTTCTTCCTTTCCATGACCCACTTCTTCCTGTTTGTCTCTGAGAGGACAGATTTTTTATTTTAAGAACAATTTACTCAAACTGGAATGAGATTGGCTGGGCTGGCAGGGAAAACCATTCTGAGGGACTGTTCTGCCTGAACATGCTCTCTCCTTTTGATGAGGGCAATTCCCCATCTTAGAGTTTTTAGTAGTCCCCTTGGGCAGTCTGTAGAGAGCAGTGACTTCTTTTGCATTTGACTAGCGCATTTTGGCCACCTGGTGACTCATAGCTGTCATCTCAAAATGAGAATTTTTGATATATTCCGATTGGGATAATAGTGATGTAAAAGTTGAAGCAGGTAAAAGAAATACCATTCTATTCATGTGCAGGCCGTTCAAATATAAAAAAATAAATACAGTAATTTCACAATTATAAGCCACACCTGAATATAAGCCGGCATTATTTTATTTATTTATTTATTCATTTTTAAAGCAAGGATCCATGTGTAACAAAGTAACAAATTAGTAACAGAATCGCACCAGCGCGGGGTTTGTGGTCAGGTGCTCAAGTTGCAAACAGTTTCCATAGACCAGTGAAGCCTTTAAAGGCAGCCCCAGGTGCCCTCCCAGCCAGCTTTCACTTCTGGGTTGGCATTTCACTGGGATTTGTCCATAAATAAGCCACACCTGAATATAAGTCGCACTACTGGGGTAGGCTGGATTCTTCAATGAAAAAGGTGTGGCTTATAATCGTTAAATTACCATACAAGTTAATTCTCAGTAGCCTCTCTCTCTCTAAAATAAGTGAATGACACTAGAAGAAAGTGTTTCATTTTTTTTCCTCAAGAAATCATTTAAATAGAATGGAAAAAGACTTTCTGAGTGTGTTTTTCCACAGTAGAGATGGTATTAAAATGTACCTCTGAATATTTAGACTGTTTTTTTTTTTTTGTTTTCCAAATCTATTTCCTGATGGTGTCCCCTGCACTTTTCTAAAAGCAAAAGTGAGGAGGGAAAGGAGGGCAAGAGTTAGAGAAGTGCCCCACTTTGCAGCCAGCTGACTTTCCCTGTGCTGATTACATAGCTCAGTATCCCTCCACTTCACTTGTTTTCCAGCTTTTGGGGTTTTAGTTTGTGAGGTCTGAGGTGTTTCCTTCGTCCCATTCCATGCATCCATCTTTGCAAGGGCGATAGAGAAAAGAGGAGCAGCTGGGATCGGGATGAGCCGTCTGTGCAATGGGTTAGAGGTGACTTCTCTCTTTTGTACACCACATCTCCATGTGCCAAGGGGACAGCAAAATGAACCTCAGCAACAGAGGGGTGCTGCCCTTATCCTCCCCCAGCTTGCCTAGCCGCCCTTGGCACCAGCCAAATCTGAAGACTCCAGGCTAGTGAGACAGGAGATGCTGCTGCAAGGTTTCTATGGAGACAAAAGTGGAAGATGAGAGACAACTAATGAGAGTCCAACTCAGACAGCTCCTGGATAGTGATTTGAAAATAAGGACTTTTAAAAATAACCCTTTACCTTATTTCCCCCCCACCCTCCAATCTTTGTTTCTGAAGAAAGAAATCAGAAAGGCAGTGGGTTGCCAGCAGCAGTGAATGAGAGCTCTTACTCACCACTTTCATATGTTGGCTGTCACACAAGACCTGTAAGTAGCAGTTGACTAAAACTGGCTGCAGGCTTATAAAGTGTGTAGTAATAGTAATTTTGGGCTAGAGGAAAATGTGAAATGCATTTTGAAGGTGTTTTTTCACTCCTATTTTTGTCCTTTTGTCCTTTTTGTCCTGCAAGGATGGCACAAGGGCTCTTTCTAAGCCATGAACTTGCACTAGATATTAATTGTGGTGAAATCTATATATATTCTCCTGCATTCAAAATATTTCTGGTGTGTTTTACCTGTATGGCAAACAAGATCTAGCTTGTTATTCCCTTTAATCTGTTTTTTCCCCCTCATTGTCCTTCACAGCATTGTCCCTAAACTGATAACTTCTAATGTAGACACTAGAAGGTTTCAAGAAAAAATGTATGAATTTTTTTCCAATAAAGATCTTAGACGAAGATCATCATGTATCAGTGAAAAAGGGATTGTTTTGCCAAGTCTCTGTTTTACTTTTTTTTCTTTCTCCTCAAAGGGTTTAGGAGGTGGGAAATTATGATTCTATCAATTTCTAACATAAAATTTGAAACTTGTACAACAGGCCATAATTGGAATTAAGGGTGAATTTGGTGCTTTCAGTCTCATGTTGGATTGACTTTTGCTGCTGTTATGTTAATATGATGCTTGGGTGCTTGTATTAACCTTTAGAATACAGAAACTAGATGAGATTGTGACTCAGCTTCTTAATCAGTTTTTTAAAATCTACTGAGAAATTAAAAATAAAAAAATTAGTACACTCAAGAGAGGTGGGAACTCCACAACTTAATATGGCAGTTCCCATCCACACTGATGTTAAACCGGAATGAGAATACCAGCTAGCTGATATCCTTTTGCATTTGTGTGCCTCTTCTCAGACTGAGGTGTCCTGTTCTGTCCCTCTGACCAGTGCCTTAGGAATCCAGGGAAACCCGGGGCAGAGGTAGTGTGGTCTCTGCCTTCTCTATACTGTCACATGTGCACAGGAATATTCCCATTTTTCATATTGTACCCAGAGTCTGATTTGCTCCCCAAGGCCACTTTTGCATCTGATGGGCATGCCTGTGTAAAAGTGGCTGTTGGTGCTGCTGAGAAAACTCTCCCGAGAAACAAAGTGGAGGCAAAGATCAGAAATCAGCTGTTTGTGGAAAATGGGAGTACTGTTGGTCGGTTTAGGTGAAGTTCAGCTGGCATAAACTCCTGCACTTCATACCTCAGATGAGAGGCACTTTTGAAATTTTAGAGAAAACAATTTCTTTGTGTGGACAAGTGGGAGCAGAGGACAAAGTGTCTGGTTAATTTGAATGAGTAAAGTTATTTTGCTGGAAAAGGGCATATACAAAAGCAGGGCATTTGAACTCAGTGCATTTAGCAAAGATTTTTTCCAAAGTGTTGTACAAAAATTCCATTACCTTTAGAAAAATTTACTAAAACTGAAGCACCATTATAGTGTAAACCAAATAAATTTGATTTACCTCTAAATGCAAATTGTTGGAGGTTATGTAAGTTTCCATTACACACACATTTCATTTTAACTCAGTCTTTTTTTTTCAAGCAGAGAGAGAAAAAGGAGTAAAGTGTTGAGGAAGGAGCAGCTAAGGCTTATTTTAATTAATAGTGATTTAAGTATGAGCAATTTCCAGCATCTTAGTATTTCTTACAGAAAAGAAAATGGTTACTATCTGCCAGGAGTTTTATTTTTCCCTTTGATGTGCTCTGCATTCCTCCTGTTGATCATAATATCCTTAACAGTTGAGCTTGCAGACTTGAAAGTGTAACACATGCTGATTTGTCCTCCCAGAGGCATGCTAGATTTGACATGCAATACACAATTTGACTTCTTAAAAAACTGTATTTGTCACTGTTGAAAAGCTTCTAAGACTATAAACATCGTTATTGCACAGAAAACAATAACAAAATCAACCACAAAATGCATCAATTGCTATTGCTTGTTGTACATATACATACACATACACTTGTACATATATACAGGTATAAGTTTAGAATATTCATAAAAGTGTTGAATGATGCAATGGTGCAATGGTACCATAATATGCAAAAGCAATTTTCAGTAGATTTTTAGTGCTGTAAAATAACCCCTCTGGTCCTAGAATTGGTCTTCCACAGCACCACAGCCTGGTAAGTGCTGTTTTGAGTATCTCTTAGAGAGGCCAGAATAAAAGTAGGGTTATACTGCAGTCACTACAGAAAGCAGGTCTCTTTCCAGGGGTAGTCAATGACATTTAGTCAGGTAAGTGTGGAATGTCCCCTGGGAAGGTGATCTAGGCACTTAAATACTTCCTAATTTTTATAGCACATTATAGACTTTCCTGGATTGCCTTTTAAGTCTTGCACCATGTGACAGCAGTAGAAATGCTGCCAGAAGGATTGGTAGACATATCTATCCATTTGTGGGAAATAATTGAGATTGTATGTAAGTAGTGAGGGTGGCACCCACCACCACAGACTGGGAGCATCATTAATTAAAATATTATTTTTATGTTCTTTTTCTTAACTAGCCCTGCTGGCACGATTGAAGTTTAAACCTGAGATATTTAATGATGTTTAATAATATTTAGATTAGTCCAGCTGGCATTAGTCACAATAAGGGCAAAAAAGATAACAGTTTTGATATCTTTCACTTAGATACTCATGTGATAGGTCCTAACACATGTCTGTAGGAACAGAACAGTGTTAATTTATGGTAGTACTACTGAAGGGCACTTTCAGGGTGTGGGGAGCAAATGTTAGCTTTTTCTCTGAATGTTTCTTTTGGAAGAGATATTTAAGAAGCAATTTTTCAGCCTTGGTTCTATTTCTGTATAGGGTTTTTTTATTTTTATTTTTTTTTAATCCATCATTGTGAGTTTTTCTTTTGTTGCTTTACCAATTTCATTGTTCTGGAATGTCACACTCATGTGAGATAGTGCCCTTGGAGAGAAAGAATCAGAGACAGAGAGAGAGGAGGGTGCATTGAAACAACTTGAGCTAAGCTGATTCATCCCTCAAATTATCCATGTTCCACAGGACTGTCTGCCTGGTGAGTATATGATAGCCATCCATCAGCATTTGCAACTGTAGAGGTTGTTTCAGGCAGAAGTCAGATTTGTACAGCTTTTGTTACAAGGGAGGGAGAGCATCCTGTTGGAAAATAGATTTAATTTTTGGTTTTTCCCTCAGTGTGAAATTCTCTCTTTACATTTTTTTTCCCTATCTTTTGTCTTTAAACATTCTCAGAAACGTAAAGTGCATTGACAGAGAGAACAATTTCCTAGTTTAACAAATCTCACTAACTGATGGTGTTTTCTACTGTTCAATCTTATTTTTCCCTTCTTAATGCCATCTCATTACAACTATCATGTCTTCCATGTCACACTAAGTGATTTAGTGAATCTGGTGAAATACAGACAAATGTGTTCCCTTGGCCATTGGTTAAGTTATCATCGGTTCTCTCTAATTGAAAGAAATTGTGTCTTATTTTTAACTTTATCATTCTCCTTCAATTTTCCTGTCCCTCCATTTTATTCTTTTTGATTGGGCTCAGGATAAATGCAGAGTTTCTCTCTCAGAGGGATTTTTTACCTCTTCTGAGCAGGTTCATGAGCCTTCAGCTTTTTGGGATTGTATATAAAGGGGCAGTTTTGGACAGGTTCAATATTTGTTAAGGTAAAGGAATCAGCTAGCAGGTCAGAGGGCTTTCCTGCACAGTGATTTTAATGCTCACAAATACTATGGTTAATTTAAATAGAGTCATAACTTTAATTTAAATAGAGTCAGCTCAGGAAGGACTTGTGGACCAAAATAACATGGCAGGGTTGACTGCTAGAGCAGTTATAAGCTTCCTGGCAGGAGTGTGCTGGGAGGAGAGAGTTTCTTAGAAAAGGAATTTACTGCTGTGTTCATAGGATGAATGGGTTGAAACAAGAATTTGGAGAGAGGTGTGGAGGGGGAAGAAGAGAAGTCTCTCTGTCCAGATAATGTTTCTTCTGCTGCCCAGAAAGAAGTTTTAAAACACATCCTGGCAGTGTGAAGCTGAGTTGTGGAACTCAGTGCCAGAGGAAATTAAGGAGGACAAAAGTGTAAATTAAAAATGGAATTAGTGAGGTTCTTGGAGGGTAGACATCACACTGGCTATAAAATGTAACTGTCATGATGTACCCTGTTCATTCAAGTTAAGTTTAAATATCCATTTTAACCAGAAATTAGGAGGAATATGTCCTAGTTTTACAATCTTCCTTGACTGCCTGGTCTGAACCATGGTCAAGGACAAGCATACACAGTTCTGGGAAGACTATTCTTGCAGGTCAGGAAGCTTGGATTTTTTTTTTCTCCAGAAATGAGGTGCTTATTTCAGTGCCTATTTCAGTATTTTTTGAAGGTTGCACTGAAAATTAATTTTCAAATTACAGTGTTCAACCTTTGCTCTGATTTGTACAAGGAGGCAATGCAGAGATATTCATTGGGACCCCATAGTTATGAGGAAATCTGGATCTTTTACCAGAGCTGTCCCCTCTTTGTGCGGCTCTAAGTCCCTTGTAGGAATTCAGTTATTTCTTTATCATCCACGCTTTGGGAATGAATTCAACTGAGATCTTGGATCCCACTACTGCATTTAAGATGGTTTCTTGAAAGTTATACCAGGAGCAACTCAATTTTGTGTCAGGCCAGCTAGATTTTTACGTCACACTTGTAATTTTGTGTTAGATAAGATATATGTAATAGATTCTGACTCTTTCCCTGATAAGGATGATTTTTAATTTTTTTTTTTAAATTTTGTTCTGGTACAGAAAGAGGTCTTTGACTGAATAAAATCTATGTGAAGTTTGATTTTCTATTAAAAGTCTTACAGTTGGGGAAGAAAAAATACAAGAAATTACCTGTTACACTGTTTTTTTTTCTGTAGCTTCTTGGTCAATGACAATCTTGCATAGTTTTGGAATCAGCCCATAAAAGCCCATATTTGAGACTTAAATTCCAAGTTTATGGTAGTATGCTGATTATTTCTGAAAAATGTGGCTGACACATAGTGAATTATGCTGTTGAGTTCTTCAGTCTTAAATATCTAGAAGTGCATCTCATTCCATTCCCCACTGTTCTTTCATTATTCCATTCTCTGTTCCTGGAAGAAGCAAGATAAGACTGGGAAGCTGATGGGGATGGGCTTTGGTGAGTGGGAGAGACATTAACAGTACTGAAGGCTGACAGCTACTTTGGATTTTTTAAATCCCTTCTTGAGCTTTGAAGTTTAGTATATTTAGTAAAGAAAAAAACCCACTAATTTAATTAGCATTTTCATTTATGGATAATTCTGTTTCAAGTTGTCCGTTCCCAAGACTAGTTTTAATATTGGTGTTATCTGTTCCAAGAAAATAGAAAGCAAAAATCGCTTTTAGGTTGTGGGTTGGGAATTTACTTAAACATGAATCTCTGAGGAGAATCACTTGAGTTTTCTTTAACTCTACCTTAATTGTATTGAAAAGTTTCAGGAGATAGTTATATGAAATATAATATCATTTAGAAACTTATGGAAAGCTGTTTTAGAGGAAAAATATTAAATTTACTAGAGTTACTAGCTCACAATTTTGAATTTGAATGTATGTGCACAAAATAGGCCATGCATATTGAGATGAACATTAATTCTCTTGGTAACTGACTAAATTATACTGAAATATATATATATATATATGTATATATAAAATTAGTACTTCTTCTATACACTATAACAACATTTTGGTGGAATTATGCCACTTAGAGGTATACATCTTGAACCTGAGTTCCTAGAAAATATTTTCTGGTTATATTAAACAGTATAACAATATAGATTGTTAAAGCCCAGGGAAACATGTCTTTTTGTCTTTATTGCAAATCTTGTTTGCATGCAAGTGCATATGATGGCATGTGCATCCTTTGTTTTCTAGAATTCCAAAATCCAAGGAACACTCTTACAAAATTTTGCTATTCTAGTCCGTATTTTATATCTGTTTAAACAGCGAAATTTGAATCACTGAAGCCTACAGATTCATAAGCTGTAAGCTTACATTTCACATTTGGTTCCTAAAAATGCTTCCTTTTCCTGAAGGAAGATCTGAGATGATGCACATTGGTCAGAAATAATCTCCAGATCCCAAGCACCAAAGATTCTTAGTATTTCATAGCTCTTCCTAGCTTGATTTCAACCTAATTTGGCACATAAATTGTAGTTGACCTCAGACAGAATAATTCAGATGTTTGAACCTCTTAGATGTGTAGCCAAAAGCGAATTGTCTTGTTGCATGTATTTTTAAACACCTGCAAGCTGAGCTGAAAAGCAGAATGCAAATTCTAGGACTTGAAGATACCTGTAAGATTATGAAAATCCCTTTGGGACTGCAGAGAATCCTGGTGCTTATGAACCCAATTTTTTTTTCCTAGGCATGGTGTATTTAGAAATTTAGTATTTGCTTTAATTTCTGGTAACAAAAGTAAAAATGACAATAGAAGCAGCTCATCAATAATTTAATAGTAAATGTACAGTCTGAGATAATAACCTTTGTTGAATCTTTTAACGCCTATTCCATGAGGACTGAAGGAAGTGTTTCCTGCAGTTTGTATTTCTGTTTTATTGGGATAGAAGAATAATTTTTGTTTCATGCATGAAAAAAAGTTGTTGCAAATTAACACTAGCAGAATTGGTTCTTTCAATAGCTCTCTTTTATTTAAGTAGGTACCAGTACCAGACAAGTGATATTTTCAATAGATTGCAGAGGAATTCCCATGCCTCTTAGTTAGGAATATGAAATAGCTGACTTCCCAGCTCATAGTAAGTGTGGTTTAGGCTGGGAGTTTTGAGTACTTGGAAAATTAGACTAATTAAAGATGTGGTGATTATTTTACCTAATTAAATGATGCGTATAGCTCTGTACATTCTATAGATTATGCAGTAATTTTTGCTTGAGATATTTCATTCTCTTTTTTGAAGAGTGGAGGAAGCCTAAGTTTGAGGGACAATTATTTCTTGACACTGAGTTTTGAAATGTATTTTGTGTTTTGTATTTTATGAAACCATGGGTTTGATTCCAAGACAGGATTGTTTGTTCACCATTATAAAGCCTATAAAATGGGCTCTGATGGGATTTCCTTTCTGTGGAGGCTGTTCTTATAAGCACCTGTAATACAAGATTCTCTTGACTACAAAAGACGTGACTCTTTATAACTGTAAGCTCTTTTGGCCAAACTTCTGTCTAATCACAGGTCCCTAACATGCACTCACCCTCTTCTACCAGCCATCCTGAACAAAGTTGCTTTTCAGTGATTGGTGAAAAGACTTGTATGTGCACTGTTTCATAAAATCCTCTCAAACTTTTGAAAAGTTTCAATGTGTTTTTGGAAAGATCATGAGCATTGATTAAAACAAAAGATCTCATGCATTAAGGATATGGGTGCATCACGTTTAGATGACTTTGCATCGTGTGCTATTACCCAACAACACAAATTCAATAGATTCTAAACTTGCCTTGGGCTTCCTTAGATTGTCTATAGAGTTATTGGTTCTAAAAGCTGTAGTGTTATGAAACTGAAGGCAGTAAATTACATGGGCCCCCAAAAGTTTGTGAGTTCATCTGGCATCCCCATACAGGATCTGCTGCCAGTATGCATGTGCAGATGAGGCCAAACATGCTGTCATCTCTCCGCAGATATACCTTTTCTTTTGGAAAACTTGTTTTAAAAAATAGATAAATATTTTTGTCCACGGTAAAAAGCTTTTCATTTTGAGTCTCAGCAGTAGATGCCACGGTAGAATTTGACACGTTTCTTACGATATTTGGATCATGATTGCCTCTTCACCTTCTGTAATGAGCTGTGCAGCAGCGGCTTTTCTGAATAGTCCCCTCCTTGATCTCCCTATCCCTGACTAGAATATATCTAACGTCCTGCCAGTGATAACTGAGTGTGGGATCTTTTGCAGCCAGTGAAGGTAAGGAGCTGAGGTTATGATTTTTTCCTTTCTGTGTCATGGAAATTAGCTTTGGTTTTCTCAGACGGGCCTCAGAAAAATGTGAGCCTTGAGCTTTGGAAGCTTGAGGTGGAGAAAAAGGAAAGAAATAACTGAGCTCCATTCCATACAGCAAAATATCAAGGAGCAAAATCCAGATGGGAATTCGAGTGTGGTTTTGAGCACTAAGTCACCATATGAGCAAACAGTGGCCTTAGCTGGTGTAATTTCACTTGAGGATGATAGATTATTGTAGCTTTCTGAATACATACATTCAAACAGGTTGGCATACTAACACCTGATCTAGAAGAAATGTGTTAGAACTGCGTCCTTAAATACATTTTTACTTAGGTAGGATTCTCTTCAAATCCAGGTTTGAAAGGTGCCGGTGATTCACAGGGATGCACATTGTCTGGGAAAATGAAGCTCCTCTGAGACTGGCACTTTTGGTATGTTGAGCTCAAGAACAGCTGTCTGCGCAGTGTTCCAGGAGAGTGTAAACAGAGAGGAAGATCTGCTACATCCTATTTGAAGAAAACAATAGTGTGATGTGGTTTTCTGGGGTTTTCTTTCCTCAAAACTGTGATGCTTTTGATTAACTAAAGTTTTTGACAATGTCTGATCATGAGGTAAACTGAAGTGCAGACCCTGTTTGAGAACTAGTTCAGCTATGAAACGAAGGCTTATTTATTATGAGTTTTAAAGGAAATTATGTTTTTTGGGGGAAAAGTTGGGATCTATCAAGTCAGGCTTTGATGTGAGCCTAGGTATATTTAGCAGGGTATCTGTTCTTGTGGGTTTATTACTGTCATGTCTTAAGACAGAAAGCAATGTGCCTTGTCACAAAGCAACTCCAACTGTATAATTTCAAATGAGGATGTCATCTGTATTGTGGAAAACACCCTTTTTACTTTCTGTATTTCAGGACTTGCTGACAGAGCAGCAAATTTGCCAGGAACCATCTTTGTCTCACCTTCCTCTTTCCCTCCATAGGTCCCAGGGTCTTGCTGAGCCCTCGGCAGCGAGGCTGTGTCGAGCAAGAGGATTGCAGTGAACATCTTCCCATGTCCTGGGGGAGCCAAGTGTGGCAAATCCCTCTGGGGGGTGACACAGGTGCGTGAAAAATGTTGGGAACGTGGCTCCATATTGATTTCAGATTACTGTTTGACATGTAGAGGGGGAGAAATATTCCAGTGGCAATTCCTTGCAAGACATGCACCATTATACAAAATAAATGCCAGTGTTTGTCCTCCATGCATGCAGCCTTCTGATTCACACAGATAACTTGAAGATTTTGAAATTTAGGTTGTCCACTCCTCTTTTTTAGTAAAAAAAAAATAAATTAGTGTGTGCTGAAATCATTGTTAAGAAAATAGCATCAAGGATGATTTTTTTCTTCTCCTTTTGCTCTTTTTCGGAGACTTTGAGCAACAATAAATGTTCAGGCTCATCAATGAAGATAAATGCTGAGATCTGCTCCATTCTGCTTTTCTCCTGCTCTCTGCTACACCTTCCTATATCTCCCTCAGCCTTTCTGATGACTTCTTAGTGAAAGTCCCATTTCAGAGAGTCAGTATCAGAGAGCACAGAGACACACTGCTGATTCTTAACATAAATATATTCTGATAAATCAAAAGTCAGTGATTCGTGTAAGGTAAAAGTAAAGTTTTAATAACAAATCAGACAAGTTCTGGAAAACATAACCCAGGCCTCATAAGCAATTCTGATATTTTTCTTGAATATCCTGGTTTCTAGGCTGTTACAATTTTGTTTGGCTGCAATGTGAAGCATTTGCAATTTTATTGTCAGTGAAAAGTGCACACTTCATAGCTGGAGACTGAAATCCACTATTCTGTTAATCAAAAAATGTACACAAAAAAGGGGGGAAAATATTTCCGCGCTCTATACTGTTAGAGTACAAAGAGTGTGGGAATGCCCTGAAATTTGCAGAGAGGTTGTGTTCTCCTCTGTTGAAAATGCCATCTCTAAACATCATGGTGGAGAACACTGTTCACTGATGCATTGAGAGAAATACCTCATCAACTTATTGCCTGAGAGATTATTTGAATAATGTGAAAGAATTGGATTGTCTCTATTTCGAACCTGAAGGCAAGCCTAGAAAAGTCCAGGGTGTGAGTTTTCCATGGTGACTGGACTCAACCAGACTGGTGGGACTTGTATGACTTGTGCACACAGCTGGTACCTTCTGGGATCAGGACTTGATTCTCACTGTGAATTTTCTGGAGCTGCCTGTTCCTTTCTGTGGTCTTTAATTTCCTATAAAATTAAAAATTAAAAGGAGTAAGTTATGTCAGCCGGCTTTAGGAAAGTAAACATACTATTTTCGTTAAACCAAATACCTTCTTAGATGATAATTACTTTCCTTTGGTCAGAGAAAGGATAGTATCCTCACTTCCAGTTTCTCCTGTGACTTAAGAAAATGAACAGAAAATTCCCCACGGTGAGGTACAATGTTTGCCTGTTTTAACATTCCAAAAGTTACTTAGTTCAGTCACTTTAAAGCAGTTAGAGACCTAGATACCATATTAGCTGCTCAAAAAATTGAATTATTTTTAGAAAAAACAGATACACTGATTTGTTCACTTAAGCTTAAAAAGGAGTTACCAGGTGGTCTCTTTCCCAGGGTTTGGGCAGATAATACATTCAAGGCTTACAGAGTAAAGAAGCATAAGCCTCAAGCATCTCCTCTCCTCATATTCTTTTGAATTACAGTGCAGTAATTTATGTAAGTGGCTTCTGTTGCTCCCTTAATGACTACACAATTTTCTTGCTGTGTTTCCTCACATAGGATCACAGGATGACTACGCAGTTACTTCAGTGATATCAGTACTGGACTGGATAGTCTTAGATTTCTAGACTGAAATATCTCAACAGAATATGGAAGAGGAGGAAAAATATTATGCTTTTCATGCTTGGACAAATATAACAGTATTGGGAAAATGGGTTGTGAAAACGATTAAGGCAGTGGAGAAGTATTACTTGAAAATGTGATAACTTTTAATATCTTAATTTTAAAATTATATCCCAATATATTCCACAAAAATACTGGATAAAAATAGTAGTTTTGACCATTTTCAGTGCTGTTATATTCCAAATATTTTCATTTCTTCCTTAGTAAGCTGCCAATTTTAGAAAAAAAATTATTATTCAGAGTAAGTTTTTGTACAGGATTTTGAGTGGATATAACACCTAAAGTATTGCTTTTTTACTTACTGGCAACTTACTTAAGTGTAAATGGTATACCAAGTTAATTGAACAATATTTTCTTATTACTTACCCTTTTAATCATATCAGATTTTTTTCAACGAGATTGAAAATGTCTTTCAATTTTCAGTTAGATAAAAAGACCTATACAAATATTGCTTAGTAACACTCTTTTATTAAAATTGTTTCTAGGAAAAGAAAATTAGGACAATTTAATGTTTCTCTTTACCAAGGAAAACAATAGTGTGAAGAGAAGAAACTGTTTATCAGGAGTATAAAATGCTTCTCTGTTCTTAGGAGATGCAAATACCTTTTGTTTCATCACATCAACAATTTTTTCTTATGTTGTAGAGCACAGTTTTCTTCCAGTCCAGAAAATGATTTTGAGATGTAGTTTAAGCAGTAAGCCTGTAATAGTTTATTATGTCGTGAATTTCCATTGCTCATTCCTATTGTGCAGGTAATGACTTTGGGGGCAGAGAGTGAAATGAAATTCCCTATTGAGTAGATAAACACTCATTTATTACTGCTTCTCTGGGTGCCAAATTATAGGCTAGTTGATAGTGAGAACCTGTATCAGTTTTTAGCCTTTGACTCCAGATGACTGAGGTAATCACATGACTCATATCACCTCCAAAGGAAAAGCTCCTCTTATGAAAGAGTGGTTGAAAGACTGATGCTGCATTATTAATAAAAAACAGAGGCAACACAGAATCCCTGATGTCTCAGGATGATGAGGTGAGACTTTGAATTGTCCCACAGGAAATGTTTTTATTTTATTTATTTTCTTCCAGCAAGTTTTGCATTTCCTTTGTTGCCACAGGCAGCTGTAGCAGTTTCATGTATCGAGTACAAAATGCGAATAGCAACTCTACAGTTGATAAGTGGTTGGAAATGCTTAGTGCCACAGAATGGAATGCCTACGGAGTGTGTTACTTCATACATACATTTCTGTTTTGTAGTACATCTGCTCAGGGTTCCTGGGTAACCTTGCTGAGCAAGGACTCTCTGCTAAAGTCACCGTGGTGGTGATATGGGATGGTATAACACTTGGAGCAAGCATCAAAATAGAGTCCTATTGCTTCAGTGAAAAGAAAAAGTCACTCTTTCTAATCAGATACACATTGAATTGGTGAAGGGTATGTGGTCAGAGGTTCAGTGTTTCATTAATGATGGATGATGTAATTCAATAATTTAGTTTAAAATGAACATTTAGCAAGGCTCACCTATGGTTAATTTGTAATAACTTCACTTTTATTTTGATGATTTAGGTTCAATGCTCCAGGAGCCCTGCTTTGGGAGCACTGCCTAACAAGTTTAGCTGATAGTGTTTAACCAGAGGCAGAGGAGCAATGACACCTAATCCACACGAGATTTAAGGAGCAAGGGATTCCCTCTGATCTAGAATATTCCTACTGCTTCTGGCTCACTGTTATTGGCACCTGTTTGAAAAGGAACTAGTTACCTTCATCAGATAATGCACTTCCTGATATTTCTTATTGAATGGATTTATCTTGAACATGAACACATGATTATTTCTGTGATGCCCCCTGATTTTGCACTGCAACTTGCAATGGGTGTATGTGAAATATCTGTCAACCTAATAAGTACTTACCTCAAGAAAAAATACTTTTTAGCAACAATGTGCTTTGCCTAGGTGATAAGATGAGGCAAGAGTGACACCACAAAACGGAGTGCAAAATTCATATTAATGAGGTCTAGGTTTGGGGCTTTTTAAAGTTAAGTTGATTTTGAGTTAGGCATATGTTTGCCTTTATTTTCCATTTAAAAATTTTATTAGTATAAAATGCTGAGGTACAGTTTTAGTTAAGGAACAACTCAGCAAGTGCGAAGTGCATTCGGCAGGAACCATTTGAGCATGTTGGCAGTGGAAAGGACAGTGCTGTGGAAGTTAAATGTGTTTGTAGTGCCTTATCATACTTTAGTTTATTTATGACTTCCATGAAAGTCCAAAGAGAATCAATCAGGGTGTTCAGCATTCTAGAAAATTTTCCCCAACTCCACAATTTGAAAGAATTAGTCAATTGAAGAAAAGGTTTCTGATTCAAATACATGAAATGGTGTTGCAAAGAAGGAAGTACTAAAATGTCCTTTCTTCTGTGAAGAGCAGAAGAATAATAATAATATTTTTACACTCTAGTGAGGGAGATCTAAGTTAGACTTTGGAGAAACCATTGTAAGTGTGAAGTTAGTGAAGCACAGCAGCTGATGGATTAGAGGTCCCTGTTGATTAGAGTGTCCCCGTTGAAGATTCTGGGCATGAGTTAGGCAACCTTCTGTCAGAGGCAGGGTAGTGATCCTTGTTGTGAGCAGAGGGGTGGCAAAGATGGCTTGTGGCATCCTTACCCACCCGTCTAGGTCAGCTCTGTTTTTCTACTGTGCTTGGGAGCACTGAGCTTAAAAACTCTGAATTGCAGTGACTTCTTTACCCTGATCTGTTTTATGATTGTGTCTTTCACTTTGCTCTTGTTAGAGTATAAGACAAAACTTAAATATATTTTTGACCAGCAATTTTCCACAGCTTTCTTTTCCCAAGAAGGGTATTAAAAGAAAATGCAGCACATGTGTTTAATTCTATCTTAGCCCTGGTTTTGTGTTATTTGGCAGTATTCTTTGGGCATATGTTGTGAATGAAATAATTTTCTAATAATTTGAAACAAAATTTGCATATTATTATTACATAAAATTAAATCCCAAAAATTTATGGGTTAATTTATTTATTTAAAGATTTTTGGAAATTAATTAATTTGGGGGCTGTAAAATGCCCTTCAGGTTTTTTTGGATATCATAGCATAAATAAATAAAGTCCCTTTCATTCTAAATCTATGTAGCATTACATCATTTCCCACATCAATCTGAGCTACTGTTCTATGGAGAAGGTATTATTTACAGTAAAATCCTATGGTATTCAAAGTAATAAAATGTGTCTTGTTGCAGCTGATGAAGACATTGTTTTCTGGAATGGATGGTAAAGTTCGTTGGGGCATTAAAAAGGGTATTCTTGGTTTTTCATATGTACACACAGCCTGAGCACTTTAATAACCAGCAGAGTCATTAGGATGTCCGCCTCTTAGAATACTGGTGTTGGTGGTGAGAAAATAGAAGTGTGTTTTGCTCATCATTGTCTTTCTTCCTTATTTTTCTTTAGTATCTGACCTTTCTTGCCTTAATATTAATTTGCCCGACCTGTACTTTGCCTTTCCATTTCTTGTTTTTGTTTCAGTTCAAGAACTGGAATAGGAAAATTGTATTGGAGCCCCACTGATATATTTCCTTTGAATGGTAATAGAATTTAACTGACTGATATGATACAGTCCTGATGATTTTTATTTACAGCATTGGGGATTAGAAAAACACTTTCTAACAAAAACCAAGCCACTATTTCCCACTCAAGTCCTTGTTCCAGTGTGCAGTTAGGTTTGGAAAAACAGCAGTGCAAAATTCTATTAAGATTATTTAATTATAAAAAATTTTAATTCTGATCTGAGACTTCACAAAGATCTGTGGTCTTTCTGAGTGCGAAAATAGGGGCATATATAGCTTAAATCTCCTCTTTGAACAGCACAATTAAAAATGTAATTTTGCCTCTACTGTCACCACATTTTAGTTCTATGACAATTTTAAAGGAAGAATTTGCTTTGAGTCCAACAGGATGGGGCTGGAGTGCTACACATGAGAGAGAATATATTCTAGTGGGTTTTTAATAGATTAAAAAAAAACAACCACTGTTTGTCTTACAGAAACAAGTAAAGGGCCTCCTGTGACACATAAGATTTTGTAAGCACACTGAACTGGCAATCAGCTAATCTCCAGTGTCAGAACGCTATCAGTAATTGGATCCCCTATGAAACAACAGGAGTCAGTGGTGGGTGGATTGTTTCCTTGCAGTGCAGTGCAGGCAGCTGAGGGCTCCGCGCTCAGCTGCGAGGTTGTGGGAGCATGATTGCCATGGCGCCAGGAGAATTGAGACAGGTTTTTAATTACCGCTTTATTGAATTATTTGGTATTATTTCTTGCAAGTGTGCAATGAAGCACCATGTGAGAATACTAATTTCTACTCGGTTAATCATGGGGAGTAGGACTTCTGTTGCATGCTTGTAGCCTGCTCGTGTCTTAGTTTTATAGTAATCATGAGAGATGCCACTTTTACAGTTCTATACTTAATGAAGGTAAATTTTTGAATACTACAATGGGAATGCCTTTTTATTCAAGAACAAAAAAAAAACAAAAAAAAAAAACCAAAAAAAAAAAAGTAGAAGGGAGAAGTAAGAAATAACCTTATTTTCCATTGTTTGTCATAAGAAGGCCTGTTTTGACTCAACTAATTATCAGGAGCCCCTTATCTGCTGTGAATGTTTTCACCAAGAGCAATAACTCCTACAAGACAGATGGCCTGATATTTTGAAAGAGTGGTTTAAATATGTATATGTATGGTTTTTGCATCTATTTGATGTTAAAATTAATTTTAGAGACAGCCATGATGCAAGATGCTCTTTTTCTTTTGCTGCCTCAGTCCATACTTCTGTGGAATAGTATAGAATATTTTTTTAGCCATTTAGGCCCCTAAAAGCCTAACTTTTTAATCACCAAAGCTCCAAATAAAGCCAAGTCTTTGTATAAAAAAACATTTACTATCATATTATGTACTTGGCATGACTTGAACAACAGCATCAAGCTTCTGAAGTTAATTTTTTCTCCAGCTTTGATACAATTTTGCTTCACCCATCACCTGCAAATGTTATTGATGCTTGAATGAGTCAAAATGCTTGAAAACTGTTTTGCTATCTTATTCCAAATCTGAAGGAACTCGAAGTCAGTCCCTATTTAAATTATATCCATTGAGTGGAATTGGAGAATATCCCTTTGGGGAACAGGGAATATATAGACAGAGGAATACATGGAGGGAGCATTTTAAAAAGAGTTTTATTTTTAATGGATGTTTGTGTATTCTACGTTTATACTCTATTTTTATAACTTCTTCAGAAATGAACAGAATTTCAGTGTTTATCATCCATCCACGGTGACACTTTGTTACTTTGCAGATCAGAACTAGGCAAACAGAGGGAGAACAGTGTTGTGTCTTCTCAGCCATGTGTCATTACTATCTGACTAACAACAGTAAAATGTAGTTTCAAGCATTTAAAGCAGGATTGTAGCTGACTTTGTAAAGAGATCAAGGAAGGATATTTTAAGTCCAGTAAGTTTTAATAACCTTTCAGAGAAAGACAACTTTTGATCTGATTTGGCATAGAAGAGACGTTTTTCTCTCTGGAATTCATTGCTCCTCTTCCAAGAACTTTCATGGAAGTTAGTTCCTTAAATGAAAGTTCTATAGGTGAGATCAACTCAGTTTTGTCTATTCTGCTTTCAGTGGTTAAATGAAAAAGTTAAATAAGATGTATTTGCCTCATTCTTTTCTTTTCCCTGAATGAATGCTACACGTAGAAGTAAAGACTGCTCTTGCAGAACCCTTAAATATCTGACTGTCTTTACCCTGCTTTACTGGGGTTCTCTCCCTGGAGCATTGGTTCAGAAGGGGATTGGAGTTTTTCTTTGTCCTTTCCATAACTGTTGCTGTGGTAGAGACACGCACGCAGTTATGTTTTGGGGTTTTTGTTTTTTGTTTAAGATTGTTTCCTCAACCGCTACCTCTTGCCGTAATTTTCACATTTAAATGTTTTTCTCCCCTGTTGTAGCTTTCTGTGAGAAGGTATTATGTGTAGGCTGTGCTGCAGCCACTTTTCACATTTAGAGGACTGCTTTTTCATCTTATTTTGGCAGATTGAGCAAAGTGATAAAATTGCTATGTAGGAAAGTTATACAAATAGATCAGTGCTGTCCTTGGCACTGATAACTTTCCAAATACTCTGTTTTCTTAGTTGTCTTTTTCATATTCCACATAATGTCAGCATCACTGATTCAGGGTCTTAATCAGATTCCAATTTTGTGGTTATCGCTTCTCTCTTTACATGGTTACTTTTTTCCCCAACAGCATAAAAAAGATAGTTTCCTTATCTTATTTTCTTTGTGTGAGAAATGCCATTTAGGTTCTACTTTACTTTGAGCAGCTATGCATTTTTTTCCATCTGCTGTTTCTGTGGCTGGGTGTGCAATGAGGCAGCTTCCTGGGTCCCAGTGCTGGTTTGCTTGACAGGCTGTGTTGACTAATTGGTCTCTTCCATTTTCTCTGTCCTCATCTTCTTTCCCTCGCTCCCCCAGTTGGAGCAGAGCCTCACTGAGAGCAGCCCAGAGGAAAGGATTCTCCTTGAGCTTCTGACAACCACCTCGTCTCTGCTGCTCTTATTAGTGAAACAAAAGAGAAAGTCCTTGTGTGGGCTTCCCACAGGTAGTGGGGACTCAAACTGTGAATTAAACATTTCTCCTACTTTGCAGCTAGGAAAGAGACGTATCAGCGATGTGTGAGGCACAAATCAGACTGCTTTTTTTGGAACACCAAAGAGACTGTTAAGTTTTTGACACGTTTGTTTCGTCCTTTGAGAAGTAATGGTAGCATGTCCCATTTAGTAAGGTAATAGATTTAAGAACTGAATCACAAGGTGGGTATCATATGAGTGCAGCACTACATTCTCACACACACTGTATATAAACTTTGAGCATCCTTCTGCTCTTTAAATTGAATAAACCCATATAAAAATGAATAGCTTACCAGTGTTCAGAAAAATGAAGAAAGCTAATGCTTAAAGTGGTTTAATATTGTATTTACCTTCTTCACTAGAATTTTTATTCAGTTGGAAAATTATAGAAAAGATTTCTATTCATGGAATTTCATGACATCATTTGAACCACGTTTACTAGTAAATTGATGCCATTGTAAAACAGAACAGTCAACTTTTTAATGTGGGGAATTTAAACATAACATTTGATATGTTCATGCTTGAAGTTCTACTTTAAAAACAGTGTACTGAGCAGAATACAAGAATTTACAAATACAGCATCTAACCTGTCTTGATTCCACCCAGTCAAAATGCCCTGTAAGTATAATGACTGTGTTTGAAAAATTTCTCAATTGAATAGTTAATTGACTCTAGTTTTGCACTTACAGTAATTTCTCACTCATATG
>VRYO01001878.1:21971942-22107389 GCA_009812075.1 Sialia sialis
TTCTTTTGTTTTAAGAAGATATATGGTCCAAAGTTAAAGCTTTGGGGGTATTATCTTTATTGTGTGTTTCCCTGTTTAACCTACTTACAGCTCTTTGTTTGCTTCTTTTTTTCTTTGGTCTATGGTTCTGACTAACAGTCTATTTAAAACCTATGTGTATTTTATTTCTGATATAAAGACACTCTTAATTTCATGGCAAGATATTTTGATCATTTTGAGATTAGGTTGCTCTTTGCTGCGACATATTTGTAATGATAATGATTAAATCTTGTATGAACTATAACCTTCCATATTAGGTTAACTCAAACTTTAATCTGCTACAGGATAACATTGATAATATCCCAATCACCTCTGTTAGGGTTACACAGTTGTTCAAGTACACTATAAACAGGCCTTGAGCTGCTACAGGTTCTGCAGTTGACTTGTTGGAGGATGTGCTTAGCAAGATCAGTGTCTGTGGATATTAAGGGTTTTCCTTGTACATCAGCTTCTTTAATGTCTCCACAGTAGTATTCAAACCAGTGCAGCTGCACAATGTGACAAACACCACCAGCCTCTATGGCAGATGGCCACCAAAGTTGTTGACCTTCAGACTAAATACTCAATTAATTTTAATATTGACTCTTGGATCCATTCTCCCTTATCCTATTGACTCATAAAAATCAGTGGAAAGCATCAACAGAGAAGTTTGATTGACTTCTTTTTGACTTGACTTCATGCATGTTGTATGTGTATGCATACTTATACATAAAAATAATTCCCAAAGTATGTAGATTGAAGTTCATTGATAACTTGGTTTAATTTCAGCTTTTTCAAATTTAAATTCACAAAATATTTAGGTTGAAAAATTTGTAAAGTGTGAACAATTGAATTTTAATTGTGGTCACTCAGGATTAAATCTAATCCTGACTGCTAGATCTCTTAGCAATTTTAAAACATTTTAATTAATGATTATACCTGCACAAAACTATTTTTAAAATAGATACCAATCTGCAATTCAAGGTTATGGAGTATTTTTACATATTTCAGTTGACTACATGACTTATAAGAACTTGTACTGTACAGCAACAAAATTATTTTCATTATAATTTTCTCAGTAATATACAAAGCAAAAGTTTTGTCAAAGAAGCTTACTGCGTTGTGGGTTTATCTGGCAGCCCAGTGTTTAAGGAATTGTTTGGGTTAAGATCTGAAATCACTTCCCCAGGAAAGTGAAAGGCATGTTGAGGTGCAGGGTATTATCTCCGACACCAGTGGCCACCTCCTGCACCCATCTGCTCTCTGGGGGGAACTGAGGTCCAGCTCAGGGATGCCTCTGGGTGGACACAGGGAGGCAGCTGATGAATGCTATGAAGGTGCCTCCTGCTCAGTCATGGTTCCTCCTGCTGGTGCCTTTGGAGGCTGGCCCCTTCCCTGACTTCCCTTTGAGCAGGAGAGGACAGAAAGTCAGGGCTGGGCTAGGCAGCAAACATCCTTTATGCAAAGACAAAAAGAGAAGCTCGGGGAGGAGGTGTGAGTGCTGTCTAGCCAATTTGTCTGCTGTCAAGTGCCTTTCTAACTAGGCAGTGCAGGCAGTTTCCTTAAAAATCAAAATGGATAACATTCTGGTGTATGTCAATGAATATGCAAACAGACAAGTTTGGGGATCCTTTAACTTCAAATCTCCTAACCAAATGAGAAGTGTTAGCACACTTCACAGGGGAAGCAAAACAGAACTAGAACAACCTATTCTTCGCTAGAAGGCATCGCTGCTGTCTTCAATTACTCATAGGTGTGGGTGTATATGGTCACCTTTCTTTGCTGTTATTCTGTAAGTAGGTTTAAGGTAATACCCCTCACAAAAACCAGAATAGAAATGAATCCTGAATGGGGATCCAGTCAAAGATTGCTCTCAAAACTAAATATAGTTTTTTAAGGGCATGTTATGCAAAGTGCCTACGCTGGTTGCTCTAAGGTAAGATTTTGAGAAGAAATTCGGAAGTTTATTTATATTTGTCATAAGTTTTTCTCAACACCGTATGGACACCGTATGGAACTGCTGATCAGTTAAGTTAATTTTCAAATATGAAGTGAAGGAAAACAAATTATTCAGAAGAAAATCTTTTTGGCATAAAGCCTTCTATTTCATAAAAAAAATCAGATCCAAATTCAGCTAGTAGTGATTCAGTAGTTAGCAATCCATGGTTATTGCTTGGTCAATAGCAAAATAAGAAATTGAGATGATACCTACTTGGTATTTTTGAAAAACTCTTCCACCTGAAGCAAATGTATTTGCTGGTGTTAATGAACATTGGAGATGCATGGGAAATTAAGCTGCAGGAATTTTGTAGGACATTTCATTTGTATTTATCTAATGCTCATGACTGATACTTGTAGTAAATGAGGGCAGATGTTAGAAAGTCCACTGTTTTGGCTGCCTTTAATTTTTTTTAGACATTCTTTCTGTACTGTTTAAACCAGATTGCCCTTTTCATTAACTTCAGTGGATGGAGGATGATGCCCTTGCATCATAATTTTATTGAGTCTTATTGGAAAAAGTGTTCACATAGGCCCTGGAAAAGCTTCATGTTTCAAAGGAAACAAACTATGTTATGATTATATTTAGAGAATGAGGAAGAAGACTTTAAAGTAGAACAGATTCATATAGATGGTATTTGCATTAATGGCAAGTGCTAGAAGGGTTTACATGGTGTAATTCTGCCTTGATAGCTGGGGAGTATATTAGAGATGGAAGGTGTTCCCAAGGCATTGCTGTTAATTGTTAGTCTGTTCTATGAGTTCAGCAAAATTTCTGGCTGTTATGTAGAAATAACTGAAAAATATTTGTGAAATTAAGAAAAAAACAGCTAAAAATGTGTCATCCTCAGTAGAAATTCATCTAATATTAATGTATGCTGTGGGTTCAAATTTATGTCCCTTTGTCAGTAAGCGAATCTGAAAGAGTTTGATTGGGAAATACCTATTACCCCTTTCCTCAGTGGGACTGAGCTTTCAAACCTATTCAAATTCATCATCAGTCTTGTACAAATTATCTTAGAAAGCCCAAAGAAAATTCAATAGGAATATTTCCCTCAGGATCCACCATACTGATTACAAAAAATATCCATGCTTAATACTGAGTTTATGCTTATATCTTTTCAACTTATCATGAAAGAGATTCAGTGCATACATTCAAGTGGAGCCAGTGATGTTGCAAGTGCTTACAGCTCTGATAAATTTTGTAACAGCTTGCATTTACACCAAACTCCGCTTTGCACTTCTGACAAAAATACATATGTAACTCCCAGGGCATAACATGCGTGTTCATTTTCTCACCACACATGCAAATCCGATGCATCGGACTTGACAGTGTATAACAGAACATTTCCTATTTTGAACTAGCTCTGCTAACATTCTGTCACCTTCTGTAATAACCCTTTACCTTTCCTAGGGTCAACCACAAATGTTTGCACTCATGAAAAGTTGACAGTGCCATGCGACACTGATTTCTTGTCATTACCATCAGCTGCATGATCCTATAATGTACAATAGCAGCTGGAACTCAGTTGTGAAATAAAGACCGCACAGTTGGCTTTTGGGACCTCTTACATTAGTCTTGTGAAATTCCTATGGCGTATGACATCCTTTTCTTTAAGAATGCATAACTTTCTTACAAGTAGTGTTACTGTTTGCTTTCTATTATGCTTGCAAAATTGTAACTGACACAGTCTCAGTAGAAGTTTATTTTCCTTTTATCATTTAACATGGAAGCTTGACCTGATTTTTCATCAGGTTGAAGGTGAAAATCTTTTACAAATTAGGACAAAATTAGATTAAGTTCCCTGTTTTTGGAGAACCTCAATAATGTTAAAATTTCTTCACTTCCTGTATCAAATTTATGATGCCATCAGAAAGGAGGGTTAGCAGCACTGCCATCAGAAAGGAGTGTTGGAGTGGCAGGGGAGACCTCTAGTTCACGTGGGTATTTTTAAATTCATGACACAATGGTGAAGGCAGTAGGAAATGCAGATTTTCTTCAATGTCCACTTTATTGTAGACTCTGTTGTCTGGTCTTATATCAGTTTTACCATCAAGGAGCTCTTAAATTTTGTCCGTTCTGTTCTCTTATGTTTCAACTTGTGTGTTTCCATAGAAAATTACTGACATCTTCAGCATCTCATCCTTTTGCCCAAGAATGCTCTTTTGCACATGATAAAAAGCTGTTCCTCTCACTGAAACAGAGCTGATATGCCAGGCTTACTGAAGTCTCTGGAATGCCAGCATGAACCTTTTACCACAAATAATCAGCCATTTGCCTCAGGCATTTAGGGAACCCTCTGCTTCTCTTTGACCCGATGGGTACCTGAGGTCTTACAATTCATACTTTTAGAGCTTTTTGGGAACCACAGGCAGGACACATATATATCCAATGCAGAATCAGCAGATTTCACAGGAAGAATGGAATTCAGAAAGTGGTGTGGCTGAAGTGCAGAGCTGGGTACCCTGTGCTGTTCCTGCTGTGGCCAGTGTGTTGTCTCTGCAGTCCGTGGTGCTGATGCTCTCCTGGAGGGAGGGATAACTGCAGCTGGCTTGTTGTGGATGCTGGGCTTATCAAGCCCAGCTACTTAAAAGCATTGTTTATTAAACCAACCAAACAAGGGAATTAAACAGATTATAGGCTTATGTTAGAGCAAGTGAAAGACAGAAAGCGTGTAATTGGAAGGTGGAGTGTTTTGACAGCTTCTGCAGATGGCAATAGACAGAAAGGAGGATTGTGTTCCTAAAATCTAACTTTTTTTTTTAATAAGGCTCAAATAATCCTAGCAGCTCTTTTGAGGGTATTTTATCTCTCATGAAATATATGACTGCATCTCTTTCTAGTTATTTGCTATGAACATTTTACTTGGGCTTTTTTTTTTCTTCACATCCAGAACATTTTGTGAGCATTATTATTGTTCAGTTTCTGTACTAATTTTTGAAATAATGCAATGTAGTGTTATCTGGAAGGATCAGGAATTCAGTATTGCCTCAGAAACTTTGTATTATTTTATCACTCAGCAGTGTTTTCATATTCAGTATCATGTCTGATGCAAAATATTTAGAAAGAAGAATACTTATTTTTTAGAAACTTATATAAATATAAAGATAATACAGTGAAGAATTCATTTTTACATGCTTTTGGCTTTTGCCTTTTAAAAACCAAAAGGATTTCCTGAGGGATATGCTTGTCTACATCTATTTTCTCTCCAGCATGGGAAATGACAGGCTATATAAAGTGCCCAAATATTAATTTTTGTGGCATGTCTATGTATTCATCTGTCAACCTTCAGTGAATTTTCTGGTTTTCTATTAGCTTGTCCCAAACTGCTGGCAAGCTAAATTTCTCTAACAGACATCAATTCACTGCATTAAACTCCTATTCTACTCTGCAAGACGTATTGATTATTTTTTTCTCAGCAAAGTGACAAATACCATTTTCATGACAATAATAGAGATTGATTACAATTTTATGGAACAGAGAAGGAGCCAATATTGCTGAAAGAACCTTGGGGCTTATAAAAAATTGGAAAAAAGATCGTTTGAATTAATAAAAAAAATAATTTATCCATTGCTAATGAATCTGAAGTATTTTTGATATAATGAAAACTATGGTAAATGCATGATAATTGCTGAAGTGAGGCAGATTTAAATGTGTTTGTAACATGTGGTGCCTGAAATCACTCGAAGAAATGCTAGTAATCTATTTTGAAGGGCTCAGACTATGAACTCTATAAAACTTTAATAGTTTTTCCTATGCATGTAGGTACACATGATGACATATGCGTGATCATGCTGTGTTATCTTATCAGTGGAAGTTGAACGTGGAAGACTGAGGAGATATTGTTGGGCTTTATATAGGGGTATCTATTGTAATCTATTCAAATTTAGGGAAATGAATTTATTTTGGTTTTTTTGTTTGGGTTTTTTTTTTGTTTTTTTTTTGTTTTTATCGATTTCATTTGCATCTCATGTTATCTTCTTTGCTGGAGATATAAACTGCAGGTTGAGCTCCTTTACTCTTCTCTCACACCTTATCCACTCTAAATGAAGCTGGACCAAGAGACACTGAGGGATCAAGATTCACCTCACATTCAGGAACTTTGTATCAATTTTAATTTTTTTGCTTCAGAATATATGATTTTGAATGATGCATAATTGAAAAGCCAAGGTTATAGTACAATGCATGTAAGACTTTTTAACAAACTGGAAGGAAGGACAGAGACAAAAAAGAGTTATGCAAATAACTCTAGTCTCTGAAATGACACTTTCTTTTGCATTTAGTTTATTTTCTGATTTTCTCCATCAAGAAAAACGAAGAACTACAATTTTAGTCTAGGAAATGAAATTCTAAAAATTAAGTGTACAGAGATAAGCCAGAATAGTATGCTAAATTAATTAATTCTGTGTCTCCTACATGTATGAACATGTGAGTACAACTTGAAAAATTTTGCCCTGCCTCCATATAAAAAGTTGTAAATTATCACAGTTCTTATTTAGTGTTGAACCAAACATAAGCCTGGTTTGAGACAGACACAAAGCACAAATGTTTCAGAATTATATGTGAGGGTGTGTTATTGCCTCGTTTATCATACTTACAAGTATGTCCAAATGTTGGGGTTTTTTTCTCACAGTTCCACATTAACTATAAAGCTTATGAAAGATTTTTGAGATATTTTTTAAACTTGAAAGAGTGAGGTAAGGTATTCTTTGCCTCCTACTAATTCTATAGACATATATATTTAAAAAAATGCCCAGCAACAGTGCTGGAGATGTGGTATTCAAATGTAAAAGCAGAACAAATAAATGAGCACCTACATCCCACTGTGGAATTTGCATAGAGCCTAGTGGTTAAATTAAAAATAGAGACAATTTCTGTATTTGACTTATCATTACCTTCTGAACTCTTCACATACTGCTCTAAAATTTTCAACGGTGAACTTTCAACACAAAAGTTGTTTAAGTAGTTTATGGAAAGCTGTCGAGCAGGAGAAGGTAAAATCATTACCTCATTATAAAAAGGAATGTTTATGACCTTTTAAATGACAGCTGTAGGACCAAAACAGCTGGGTAAACATGTTGAAATTTTTCAAAGTGGCAGTTCTCTCCTGGGAGAAAAGTGTTTGAAATGTCTTTATGAAATGAGTTGTGATTTGGTCTGAACGTATTGTGGTTTGCCCATGGGTGGTAAAATTTGTGATAGTGCATCCACCAGGTTACTTGGAAGAGCACTTGGCTCAGTCTCTGCTATATATCTTATGTGATTTTTGCAGGATGTGCACCTGGGATTTGCAGGAGTCCGGGTTTCATTTGGTGCTGGCTGTAAATTGTAAAACTTGGGCTTCCACTTAACTAATTTACAGCATGCCAACAAGTATGTTTATGCCCCAAGTAGTCAGGCTATGGGCTTTGCTAATGATTTAGGAGCAATTTCGATTTTCCTTAAACTTTCTGCATGGGAAGAAAGCTCTGTCTGGATGAGATGGAGGGGTTGCAGTTAGGCTTGTGTGGAACAGAAGAGGATGCTGTGACTCCTCAGGTCAGCCATGGGGCTGCACAGGTGGATGCTCTGCCATCAGTGTCTCCTTCTGCCCACGAACAGATGGAGCTGCTCTTGTGGGAAGCTGCTGCTGGTCAGCCCTTAAGCACCCACATCACTTTCACATGGAAGCAGGGGAGAAGTCTTGGTGCTGCACTCCCAAAATAAGCTACAGGGGCAGAGAATGACAAGAGATGTCCCTATGCACTGCTGCACACTTCAGCCTTGCTCTCTGCAGTTCTAGCTGGATGGCCTCCCACAATGTGCTTTGGCATCTGATTTAGGCTGCATCCATGATGGTGCTGCCTGCTGACCTGTGGTATCTTCAATAATGCATTTCACTGCTGTTTTCCAGTTCAAAATGCTAAGTTCAGAGGAGTTCTGCCAGCAGTGTGTTCACAACAGTATTGTGCTTCCACACCATTTCGTGGAGCAAGAAAATCCAGTGACAATTAAATGGTGTCAGAAAATAATTAAAATGCCCTCTGTGGCTTTTTACTAGATTTGTTTATAGCTAAGTAGTTCTATTTGACTGTGCAAGACCAGGCAAATGCTTCTGAAAGTTATTTAAAATATTGTCAGCAACTTCAACCTATGCAATTGCAAGTAATGTATCACCAATTAAGCAGCGTGTGAAATTCCTCATAGGAATACTGGCTGGGTTTTGTTTTAGTGTCCTCATTTTGCTGAAAGCAGCACTAGAAATTCTGCTTTAAAATGTGCTACACAAATTAATATTTGTAACTGATTTTGGAAGTGTAATGAGAGACCATGTTTTTTTCTTATTTTAATTTCCACTTTGAAATATAAATTGATTTGAAATCATTAAAATGGAATATAATGCTTGTATGTGATTGATGATTAAATTATCATTACGTCTGCTAATTTTTTAATATCCTGTTTTTGTAGTGAAATCTTTAAGTATTTAGCCAGATTAGGGACTGTGGGATGAAGCCCTACTTTCATGCAGTAGGTGAAGGACTCTTAAATCAGTCTCTGGAGTTATTTAACAGTTACCAATTACTCCTGCATTGTAAACAATCAAAGTGCTTGTATCTGCAGGCAGTAGATAACCTGAAAATCAAATATATCAGCTCTGCCCAGATCCTTGAGGAGATTGTCCTGTCAGCTAAAACAAGAATAAAAGATGTGATTGTAAATAACATTTGTGGGACAAGCAGGCTAGTAGCATTCATTTGAAAAATAAAAATGGAACCACCTGTAGCCTGCAGTGGGCATTAATTGTACATCTGTCAGAAAGCAAAGCCTTAAGAAGCTTGTGAGCTTTTCTGCCTGACTGTTTTAAGTTATGGCTTGCCATCTTATGATGTGAGGCTGTCCCTGATCCGTTCTTTGCAAGGTGGTGTAATGGACAGCACTGGTCCTGTCAGAGGTCTTGGAAAGCTCTGCATTTTGGATTCTTTCGCTCATGGAGCAACTGCTAGCCCTACATTTTCCTTTTTTAATTTTTTTTTTTTTTATGAGAGAGCTGTGTTTATGGCTACATGCATGTTATAGGGGTTTTACTTTAACAGAAAAGTGAATTAATTAATTAATTAAATTGAATAGCATTTCTTACCTGTTCACTTTTTCTAGTTTTGTTTCTTGTTACCAAAGAAAAGAGAAACTAGTCATCAGCTATAAATTTTGATTTCAATGTCTCCATCTCAACCTATAGAGTGGATTAGAAAAATGAAGATTTTTATATAATCTTATTTTAAGGGTCATCAGTATTAAAAATAATACACATTTTACTGACCCTTAAAATTAATCCCACAGCACTAAAATTATTAGAGATTTGGCCAGTTAACACTGTGCTGGAGTGTAAAAAGAGCTTCCAAACCAGTACTATTGTGGCAGATAGTTTCATTGAGAATACTAGGCTGATCCTGCTATTTATGTTTGGTTGTGTTAATAGTTTTAAGTGCTAAGATTTTTTTCTTTTGTTTTGAGGGAGTGAGAGGGTGGTGATAACAATTACATTATAGTCATTTGTGGTGGAAATATTTGGTAAATAAATGAAATGGAGAGGAAAGAGCAAATCTGTTAGCTGCTGTTTTCTTGTATCAACTCTTTTTTTTTCCTCTTAAAGATAGCTATTTAGTCCATTAGTGGGTTTCTTTCCTGTTGCAGGCTGGCTTCCTGTAGGTTTCACTGTGGAGTAGCAGGTGTACAATTCCAAAGTGTCTTTACAAGTGGCTCAGCAGGGCTTCCTGTGCCATACATTCACTGGAGACAGCTCATCTGTATAATCCTTATGCTTTAGTCAACCTTTCTTATTATGCGGACAGGGCTCCCATGCTCAGCTGGATTTTGACTCTCAGAATGAATTGATGGAGCTCTTTGATCTTTGCTGTGTATTGCATCTGTTTCATCTTTCATCTTAATGCATGATCTTCCTAACTTCTGACTAATGCTTTATTTTGTTTATTTTATCCTTTTCCACTTGAACACATCAATTTTATTTTTTCCTTTTAGCAAGACTTTTTATTTTCAATGAACTCGATTGCACAGCTTTAACATTATGATAATGAAGTTGGTATGGGCATTTAAAATGCAGGCAAAGACTGGGAGAGCCATGCTGTTTTCAGGGTTGGCACTTTGCATTTCAGTCTAGATCAGAATCCTTAAAAAGGATTAATGTAAACTTTTACAAACTTACAGATTGCTGCACCTGGTGATAGTGGTGATAAATAGTGGACATTCCAAAGAAGTAGGTTGTGTCAGTGCACACATTTGGAGCAGCCTGCTGCTGGGTATCCACTGAACTACAGTGGCACTGAGCAGTAGTGGGCAGAGCTGGTATAACGCAGAGCTTTCTGGAGGTATGTCACCTTGACTGCCTGACACATGGGCATATATATTTAAATTCAGCCTTCTAAACTCCTGTTAATTGAATCAACTCCTTAGTAACTGTTAAAAAGTTATACTTTTTCATAACTGTGGTTTTATTCTATTCCAGGCAGTTTTGATTTAAAGACATTTAAAATTCCATATTCTAACTACAGTAATTTCAATATTATAAGCCGCACCTTTTTCATTGAAGAATTCAGCCTACTCCAGTAGTGCGGCTTATATTCAGGTGCGGCTTATCTATGGACAAATCCCAGTGAAATGCCAACCTGGAAGTGAGAGCCGGCTGGGGATGGCACGTGGGGCTGCCTTTAAAGGCTTCTCTGGTCTAGGAAAACTGTTGCAACTTGAGCACCTGACACCAAACCCAGCTGGCAGTGATTCTGTTACTAACTTGTTACTTTGTTACACATGGATCCTCACTAAAAAAAAAAAAAACCGACAAAAATTAAAAAAAAAAAAGGTACGGCTTATAATCAGGTGCGGCTTATAATTGTGAAATTACTGTATGTTAAATGCTGAGCTACAGTCCCATTTTGGGTTATCTTTTTTTTCCCCCAATCCTAAGTTTAAGTATGACAACCAGCAAGGGATTACTCTTTTTCAAATGAAGCCAGCAAATTAACAATTTTCATTACACTTTTCAGTTGAAACTAGCACCACCAACAGAGCATTCTCTAATGCTATGATTGATTCCTCTACTCATACAATGGAGTTTAAATTCTGTTCTTAAAAAGATTTAAATGAGTGTTCAGCTTTAAGCGAGAGCAGAAATTTAATTTTTCTCATGATCAATAATGCTAGAGTGGAAAGAGCATTTTTAAATGAGCAAAGAGGTGTATGGCAGCAAAACTCTGAAGTCTTTGCACCTAAGAGGTTTGATATATTTCACTGCTGTCTAGCAGCTTACATGTATGGCATACTCAGAGCTATTCCCCATTTTGCTGCACATACACATCGTATTTTGTCCCTTTGGGAATAGCCAGCATTTGAACACTAAAGTTGTTGTGGGTCTTTTTTAATGCTCTTTCTCTGGAGAGGGCTCCTTATGCAGAACTTGCACGTCCCTGTTTGGTGTGGTAAAACCTGGGGCAGTTGATATGTGATGGGGAAACCTACCTTTAAAAATGGAGAGAGATTCTCCAGCTGTGCATGACGCATGACCCATTCAGTCACATCACAGGAGAATCTGTTAGTACCCTTGTGCAAATACCATCTTTATAAGTGAGGGGGAAAAAGCATAAAATAGTAATTTTGGGAAAGAACAACATTTTTACTTTTAAATTGTTAGGCTTTATTTAAAAGGAACCATTGCCTCACAAAATTACTTCTATTAGGCTTGATTTCTCTGTGACATAGGTATATAACACTGTTACTAGTGATAATTTCTGTAATGAAGAAGTCAAAAGACACCTGAATCTGATACAATGCAATGATATCTGCTGTTGCTGCAAAAAAGAGAGTTTGATAATTTTTGCTTGATGTAATAAATATTTTTCCCCAAAATAAGCAAACTATAACCCCTCACCTCCCTCCCCTCAACTCTAAACTATGCTTCTCTTGCTCTTAGACAATCTTCTTTCAGGTACATTTTGACATAAGACTCTGTAAGAGCTCTTTGTCATCTAATACTGAAAATAATAGATAACTGACATTGATGTGAACACTAGTTTAAAAAAATATAAGGAATAAATTTAGAGTTTGGGAAAAAAAGAGGCCTTGGCCTCCTTGTTATCTCTTTTTTTTTTTTTAATTTGCCTTTGGAGCTGTTGCCTTTTCAGTGCTCTAAAATGAATCAATTGTAGAGTATTATCTGTCAGGAAATTAACTATTTGTATTGAAAGAAGCTCATTAAGTGAATTTAGAAAATTATTAATATCCTGGATGCTGTGTTGGGCAGTTTCACAATTTGAAAGAAAATGCAACTACATTAACTCTATACTTTATTTTTAGTTAATTATAATCAGACAATTTCAGAGGTTTATGTTGTTGGATTTTCCTTTTTTTTCCTGTCTGTTATGTGTTTGGCTTATGTCACATTGATTGGATCATTGGAGTTACAACCTTTCTAATGCATCATGTACCAGAGTTTGTTTCTGCCACATTATTAGTGTTTTACATGTTTCAATTTTATTCAGACAAAATGGATAATTTTATGAGACTACTTCAGCTGTAAGCGCATTTTTTATTTTGGGAAAAATATAAAATGACACATTAAACATAAGTACCATATAATCTAAGGAGATTGTGTTGCTGTAGCATGGCAATATGTTTTCTCCAATGTATTTTGTTTTTGTTGTCTCCAGAATAAGCATCTGTTTAATTCAGTTGTTGTTTTGTTCTACGCGCGTGTGTGTGTCTGCCATCCCAGTTCCAGTTTACTGCAGGTGAGAAATTTTGCATAGGAGATGCCTTCAGGCTGTAGAAAAACCTTTTCAAGCACAACATTGGGAATGATTTTCCTGTAAAACAGTGCAAACACTGCCTTTAGGGAAGAACTGTTACTAACTCCTGGAGTTGCGGTGTTCAGATGTTTCACTTGACCTAGCAAGAGGCTCTCTGGGAAGGTTTATCTACTGTTGTTCCATTAAGACAGTGCAAGTTCCTCATTGCCTCATCTTTGTAGGATGATACAACCCCCAACCCCTCCTCAAATCAATAATTTTTAGTCTGAATGTTAATGAACAACTTTCCTTTATAAAAAATAGGCAAATTAAGAAGAAGAAATTAGGGGGACAGATTATTTTTTTTGTAGATTTCAGCTTAGTCTTTCTTATTCCCACAAGCAATTCTGTTTTACAGATATATTATCAGTTATTTAACTGTGCACCCTTGGTAGTGATTTTTTAGGTCACTCTGTTATGTAGGTAACACAAATTCTTGCCAAATGTGTTGCACTAAGCTGTCCTGGCTTTGTGCTAAGTTAACGTCCATGCTCTGAATGGGGAGAAGCTGGGAGTGTACATCAGGAATGAAAATTGCTCCTTGCTTGCCCTTACAATTTTTCTTGGGGACCTGCTACTGGACATTGTCAAAGGCAGGATGCTGGTGGTATATATGCAGTGTCTATATTCTTTAAGAAGAGGTGTGTATATGTGACTGCTAGTGCAGGTAACAAAGCAGCAGAGCATTGGTGAAAGGGAGTGGCAAGGAAAAAACATTTTCAGCTTTCAGTCTCATTGACATCTGGCCACAGGGGACAGAACAAAAGTCCTTTAGTTCACGTGTCCTGAAAATATTAAAGTGGATAAAACTGAACCTGTTCATCATGCTGCAGGTGGAGAAATGGTCTTTTCCCCCTTCTTCTTTCTTTGTCAGTTCCTAGAATATAGGCAAGATTGTTTTCATTGCAATGCATTAATATTTCACCTCTGCTCATTCTGTGCTGAGAATTGACACAACATGTGGCCTCTTCACATCTGCCTCATGGCGCTTCCCCCTCGAGAAGCTGCCTGTGACCTTTGCAGACATTGCTCTGCGCTGGGAAACTTTATTGTTTCATTCTTTTCAGTGGAATGTATGTGCAGTTTCTACTGCAGGTCAACCACTTAAAACAAAATTACAAATTAAAAATATCCATGGCTATTTCAGGTGCATGATGATGTGCCAGAATGAGAAATCATACCATAAGGTCTCTGTCTGTAGCTGCATATGCCTTTTCTTGGAGTGAGGAGGTCAGTGTGTGACCAAACTTTCAAAGCTCCTGTTTTCAGGAAGAGCTTCCCTGCACTTCTGTCTTCTCTACAGACAGATTTTGGTCCCCGGACACAGGCTCTGCTCCACGTGTGCCCTTAAAGCTCTGCACTGGTATTAGTGTGCTCCCCTGCACCTTGTGTTACACTTTTCCTTCTCCTAGTTTGTGTTTTCTAGCAGAATCAAACGTAGGCTCCTTATTAATTGGCAGACGCTGAGCATTAAAAGTTAATTTAAAAGCCCACTGGATTGCGATGTGAAGAGTGCTCCTTTCATTACATTGTTCATTATTTTAAATGTATAATTTACATATATTATTGCTTTATTTCACTTAATTTCTTGTAATGAGATACTGAACGGAAGATTTACAGGATTTATGAGTGCAATGGCAGGTTTATTAGATGAACAATTTAAAGTTAAGCTTACAATTCTTTTTCTTTAGATAATGCATCCTACTCTGCTATACTTGTTTCTACTTTGAATCTTTGGGATTATAGGGGGAGTTTATTGTTTCTTTTGGTATTTTGGGTTCCCACCTGCCCCCCTCCAACATTCTGTGTTCTAAGAATGTCAGAAATACTGTGGAAATTTTGGGTTAATCCTTTAAATCTTTACCAAAATAAACCTCTCTTTTGAGCCCGTACCACCATTATTATGACCATGGCTTATGTTTTCTTTTTTTCAACTGAATATACTCCTAGTTAACCATGGCCTATATTTTTTTTATCTCCCTCTGTTCCAATGAAAATTTTCTTTTACTTGACCCTGAGTTTACTCCTCCTTTACCACTCACTTTCCTTCTCTCCTCCTATATCAAGTATGAGGTCTAGTTGCTTCTGTGGAGGTCTTTGTGCACTTCCTTTGTGTATTCCCCTTGACATGTTTCCTTTTCTCTGAACTTTTGATTGTATGGAGGATTTGGTAATTCAAATATTTTTGTCTCAATGGACCGGGAAAAAAAGCCTCCTAACAAATGTGGCTGATTTTTCAAAAGGCTTAAGAAATTGAGGGCCAGAGTACTCAGAGGAGGTGCCCTGCCCTCCTGTAAAAATTACATCTCTTATTCCTGTAATTTGGATCATCTCATAATTTTTACTATTTATGTTGTTTTGCCTGTGACAGCTCATAGATAAATATAATAATTCAATTTGAAAGAGACATCCGCAGGTCAACCCATCCAGCCTCCTGCTTCAAGCTGGATTAAAACTGAATTCAGACCAGTTTTGCAATCTCCATGAGAACTAACAGAGAGAGCTAGCACATCCATCCAGCGTACAAGTTGTTCCACCAGTATTCAAGTTTGAAAATGGGTATAATAATTCATGCTCAGCAGATTCCTGTCATGCTGTCCATCCTAGTGATGACAGAGGAGAGCACAGTGACAAATCCAGTTTCCTTGTTTATTAGAGCCGAGGGTACATGAAGTTAATTCCATATTTTTCCACAGTGAACTTTGAAGGAATGAAAGAAGTGTGAATAAGAGAAAAACCTGATGTAATTGTGAAAAATTGACAAACGCATGTTCTGCTAGGGTCCCAAATCTGATCCCAGGTAAACCTGTATCTGTCAAAGACCACCCTGGTTTTTTTTCCAGTTTTGCCAGCTCAGATCTATTCTGACAGCTTAGAAACTAGTCAGGTCTATGCTGGTGGCTGACTGGAGATACTGCTAGGGATAGGCTTATGTATCTGATGATTTTGGTTAACCTTCCAGAAAAATGAATCAGTAGTGATGGCAGCCTCCTGTACTTGTGTCCTTCTCAAGTCCCTTATTAATTTGCTACCCAGTTATTTTTACTTGCCTTAAATCTCTCTGCTAAAATCAAGACTATTTTTTTCATATTTACCTGCTTCCTAAATAAAATAAAACCTGGTTTGAGTAAAGCAATAGAAATGAGAGCAAATAATTCATGAAGGTCTTCCTTCTGAGTAAAATCCCCTTGGTGGTAGGTATTTTAATGAAGTGACTTAGGAGTTTCTAACAGTATCTGCCATTGCATTGTTGAAAATATGTTGTGGAGGTACTTGAGCTAGATCTCAATTTGTTAACCATTTGGATATAGGATGCAAAGCAGGACTGGTGTAGCTTTCAATATCTGCCTGAGAGGCTGGTTGAATATCTCCAAAGTCATCCAAGATGAATGAAAAAATGGCATCACATTTGAGAATGTAATTTCTTTTCTTGTCCTCATCTTTTCCAACAAATATCAATTGAATAGCAATTAGTTGTGTTTAAGAATGAGCTATGAACACTATTACTATTCCTGTATTCAGCCTCCTAAACTTTCCACATGAGGAAGTCATATAGGAGAAAAAATTTACTTCTGAAAGGCAAAGAAGTTTCTGGAATCCATTAATTTGAAGGATGTAATTGTTGCTCTCACTAGCTGCTATTTTCTAGCTGTTGATATATTCAGTTTGCATTTCAAGAAAGCGTGAAGATTTCAGCTGAACTGAATGTGTAAACTTTCAAGAAAAAAGTTGTTGTTTTTAGTGGATTTATTAAAAACGGAAATAATTTTATGCTGTAAAGTCCACAAAATTATCTTCATGATTGACACAGTATTGCTGGATTCCACCTTAAGTATTAAACTAGCTTTCACTTAAGGTGAAGTAAATATAATATCACTTTTTCTGAAAATATGTGGTTTTGGAAAAGCAGTCTTTGGTCCAAGTGCCAGGGCAGCCAATGTACGGAGAATCCAAAACTGAAAATTTTTGCACATGCTTATAAATTTGTATTCGTTGAGAATTACAGTCTATTTAGTTAAATGGAACTGTCGGCAGGCGTTTTAAAATGTATCAAGTTAGTTGGTGGGGTTTTTTTGTACCAGAATGCATTATTCTGATAGCTTTTGTTCTATTGTAACCTCTTTTTCTACATCATATGAACCACTTTGCACTTCCACTACTTTGCAGTGCATTTGGTTTGTAAAAAGAGATCTTACAGTAAAAGCGCGTGATTGTTTAATACTGCTCTAAATGAAAAGCCCAAATATATTCCTGTTTCTAGACCAATGCTGAAATTCACCATCAGCTCAGCTCCTGTTAGGATGCTTTTATATTCTGGGTTCATAACATATTTGCGTGTTTAACCTTCTCAAAGCACAGGCTTCACTTATGGGGTTTTATGTACGATCAGACTAGTTGAGAGGAAGATGTATACAGAGAAGCCTTTAATGGTAGCTAACTGCTTCTGTGGGCCCAATTAAGACTATCCAACTGTGAAACTGAGTCCCTGGAGTAACAGAGCGGTCTGCTTGCCTGGGTTTTCTGAGGTGGGGGGAAGGAGGCCTGGAATAAGAGAATATCCAATGCAGCTTTGGAGAAAAAAAAAAATTAAGTTTTCTTAGGGGAAAAAACAACCAAAAACCCCCCAACAAACTCAACGCAAAACAAAACTAAAAACAAAGAGCAGCCCTCAAATTTTGGTATGCAATATTAATAACTGGTCAGCTTACTGCATGCACTGCATTCTAGACTTGACACTGTAGTAGCTGTGCCTGAGATCTGGATGCATTGTTGATCCAAAATCAATCTTGTTGCTCCTCAGAAGGCAATGAGAGATAATAAGTACTATTCACCTGATTGCCTTCCTGTTCTGAGACAGCTGGTGACGCTTGTCTTCCTGATAACCAGGAGTTTCAGATCTAAGGCAGGGATAAAGAAAAGCTGGGAGCTTGCTGAATCTAAATTTGACAGTCGATGGCTGTGTAGAGGGTCAGGAGGGATAGAATCTGTGACACGTATAAGAAAGGAACAAAATTTATCTGCTCTGGTTGCAATGATTAGATGTCTCTTTGTCTGGCTTTCTTACAGTGGATGATTGATTGTACCCGCCAGCTGGCTAATATCATAATTAACAAAGTTGCTACCATGTCTGAGAAGTTTAATCGAAAAAATTGCCGGCAGTATGAAGCCATTGTCACAGAGATCACAAGCACAGCAGTGTTGACTTTTGTACTGGTGGAGCCGCAGGACTATGTAGATGTGCTGAAAAGTCGTTCGCTGGGATAACTAAAGGTATGTTTCTTTCTCTATACATTCCTCCACCATTCATTCTTTTCAAAAAAGAAAGTACATGGTCCTTTGATGATACCTTTCATTTCAAGGTGCCATGTAAAGCTATTCTGTCATATTATAAAGCAGTTGCAATAGCAATCTAGACTATGTTTTATCAATGCATCAAGAGGTGAATAATCAAAACTGTAGTTCAGTGATACTCACCCTTTCTAAGTGGTCTTCAGTGTCTTGCCGGATGCTTTTTTTGCAAAAAAAATGCGATGCAGTTGTTTCGTAGCTGATTTTCGCGGCTGGAAGCTGAAAAATCCTGTTGACAGTCTATGTTCTACGAACTCATAGTTTATCTTGAGTTTATGTTTTGCAGTATTTCTTCTCATAAATTACTTCAAGTTAGAATATAACTTAAAAGCATGAAAAATAACCCCAATAAGCAGGGAAAATCCCGTGTTCTTGCATCTGCAATTCAGCGTTAGAATGTCTTGCTAAAATACTCTCTTTTTTGTATGTGTATTTGTGTCTGTGTGTTTGTGTGTACGAAAAGAGAGGAGCACTGATGATGTTAGCTGGGAATTCACGGTATCTTTGTAAAACACTGCCTGAGAATCTCCCGTACTCCTTTTGTATGTTTACCTAGTTTTCCAAGTTAAACATTGTTCCACTGAGGTCTTTTTCTCGCAATTGTATTTTAACGTGTGTGTGTGTGCACTGTGTGGTAGTTCAGTTATGCTCTGGAGTGTGTTGAAAATGCCAGCCTGACATATTGCTAATGAGTGTGCATATTGACAGTGACGGGGGCGTGTGTCTGTCTGTGTGCCATATATTAAAACAAAAAGAGGAGAGAGACGGAGACAGAGAGAGACAGAGACACAGAGAAGGAAATATTGGGATGGGAGAGAACAGTTTATTTACATTACGGTATGTCAAAATGTTATTGTGGCTAAAAAATCCATTTAAAATACATTGAAGATTTCTTTCTCGCAGGAGCTAATACGACCATGGTAGGAGGATAAGGGAGACCTATGTATTTTGGTGGTATTAGTATTTTTCTGCCCAATAAATTCTGATTTTTTGGTACCAGATTCTAAAATTTAGGAAGTTAATTGTTTGCATTTTTTGGTTCTGTAATGAGCTCTCTCTGTGTTTTCTGTTGCTTTTCTCTGTGTCTTTACAGGTAAATTAGTTCTGAGCATTTAGATGGAATTGTTACAGTAGACTTTTGAAGGAGTGTATTGTTTAGTAGCTAAAATAGCTGATGTTTATCTAAAAACAATGTTTTTGAGGGGATATGCTCTTTTATATTTGAAAATTTTCTGTTTTGAAATAAATAATTTTCTCATTTTGAGCTGATATTATTGCAATGGTAGTTTAAAACTAATATTGATATGAATTTTTCAGAGAGACTTTGCAGTTCTGAGTCAATTTAATAGCTGATAAATTATTCTTAATTGGTAAACCAAACTGAAAGAAAAAACTACTCTTTTATGTTATTTCTTTATTTTTAATGGATTATACCCCAAAAAGAGACTCTGTTTTGTGAGGAAATACTTCTCTGCAGGCCTGAAATATATTCCTATCATCATTATTATTCCTATCGTCTGTAATGGATTTTAGGTTTTAACTTATCCCTGAAAATCTATTGCTTTTCAAGAGCTGCTAAACAAAATTAAAAATCTATATTTTGTTTTGAATAGAAAATGCTGTGAGCAGCGACAAAATAGATTAGTATTGTGATTGCAGAGAATAGGGAAGATTAAGTTACTAAAACAGTATATTGTTGTTCTAAACTAAAGCCTGTAATATTTTCTGTAATTGAGACTTCGTGCATTGTTAGAACTCGGTTGGAGTATCAAATGGTTGTGAGGATTAGAGCAGACAACTAAAGCAATGTCACAGTAGATGTGTCTGGTTTTTAACAGGATTATCTTCTGAGATGTGTAGAAATGAGCTCTTGTAATAGTTTAGGAGGAATTAATAATTTTACTAAAATGTTAATGGCAAATGTGCTAATGTAAAGTATTAGAAGATTAGTGATGCATCCTTTTGCATGGAAATAAGAATATAATAAATGTCCTGCAGGTGACTGAAGCTACTGCAATTTTATTGGAGATTAAAGTTTGATTGACCTTTGCTGAGGTGATTAACCCTTCTGAAATTAAAAGCCAGTAGTAAATTATTCTGTCCAATTTAAATGCAAACACGAATGATGTAGCATACTGTTCTAAGTGTAAGAGAAAAAAAACAACGTTTTAATTTTCGTTTTGCACTCAGTGAGATGTGATTGCAGACAGCGTGCGGCCGGGCTGTGGCAGAAGTGGCCAGTGGCAACCTGCCTTGACTCTGCTGGCTCCGCCGGAGCAGCCGCGCCATGGGGACGCTGGACTGGGGAGCAGCTGCCTGCAATGAACCTTCCCGTGCAGGAATGCCGGCAGGAGAGCCTGCAGGTGCCAGCCAGGTAAGCAGTGCACCTGGCTGTGGATGTGCTGGATCTGCCAGCACACACCTCGCGCCAGCTGGCGCGTGCAGGGCAGCGTGGCGCAGGTCAGGGTCCTTGCCGGAGATGGGCTGCTCACCTGTGCGAGCCATCGCAGAATTAGAAGTTAAGTTGCATCTGTGTTGTTCTTGGAGTTGCTTTTGCCGCTCCCTGATCCTTAAAAGTCAGATGTACGAGCTTGCAGAACTGTACTTTTTGACAGACAGAGAGCTTCCTCCAGCACAGGCTGAGTGCAGGTGTGTGGATTGCTGCGCTGCTTCTGGGCTGAGATTCCCATCCTTCCTACCAGCGTGAACAACAGGCTTCTTAGGCTGTAGCCAGTGTGTCATGCTGGATGGGTAGGATCAGGACACGATCTTAGTAGCTGTCTAAAGCCTGTGGGATCACTTGCATGTGTAAAGTCTTGCAGATGGTTGTTGGAGTTGCTGTGGCTCTGCTATTGAACGGCATATAAAAAATCTAGAAAGTTAATTTCCAAGAGATCTTATAATTGTGCTTCACATTACAGTTTGTATATCTGTGTGCAAACTTTATTACTTGATATTAAATTGGAAAGACCTCAGTAATATGCTTGCTGCATTTTTTATAAGTCTTTCATTAAAAGTTGAACACTTAGGAATTCCTTCCAAAGTATATGCCTGACTTTATTTTTATTTAGCAGACAAATGAATGTCAGGGCAGTGATTTGTTTTATAATGAATTACACTTAACTTTTGCATTAAGAGTAAGAGATCAGGGTGTTGTTATAAAACAGCATACTGTCTAAAAGTCCTTCTGGCAGACTATAATGTCTGAGGACTTAAATTTACACTGACTACAGCTGTTATAAATGGATCGAGTTCACATAGTTTGTTGCTTTTGTTAGAAATTACGCTTTTCTTAAGAGCACCAAAATAATGGTAAATTAGAAGTAGTTTTGTGATTTGAGGTTGTCTTAACTTGCGCGAACAAGTCCCTCAAGGATTTCTGTCTCCTTCCTTCACCTGCCAGTCCAGAAGAAGGAGGCAAGGGAATCAGATCTGCACCCAGGACTCTTTGTGATCTTTGGCATCCACTGTACTGGATTTTTTTCTATTCCCTTTTGTTTCCATCTTTTTATTTCTTCTCCTTGAATCCACCTCTCCCTGACCACCTGAGAAGAGAGAAAATAGCTCTTTGAAGGCTTTCACTTGCATGCCAACAGCAGTAGTGCCGGGAATTGGGCTGAGGGGCAGAAGGGCTGCTACAACTGTTTGGTGTTGAGTGGACTTTCTGCCCAGTAAAATTTCCTATTCTTTCATGCAGCTGTAAGGCATTAAAATGGTAATGAATGTGCTATCTGCATTCCATATTCAGTATATCTCCTCAATTTTCATCAAGGAAGATTTCATTTTGCATCTGTCAAGGTAGGGAAGTCCAAGGAACTGCAGTTCAGACATTAAGGACCCTGAGGTAGCAGCTCACTTCTGTCTCGTCTTTTCATTTACACTTTAAACAGCCTTCAGAGAGATGGGTTGCTGCTTCTGGGACCCAGCGAAGAAAGTGAGGAATAGATAAAAGCTAAACTTGTGGTGGAGTGACCTAAATGGAACAGCTGGCAAAAGTATAGAGGGGATCCTCTAGGGTACTGAATTATACCTTCAGGCTTAGATTAGTGGGATGTTTAACAAAGAGATCCATTTGCCAAAAGGATCTTTGCCTGATTTTTAATTATGGAACTAGAGCTTCCTTCAACATTTGCAAATTATTGAGCTTTTTTTTCTCATGTAAAATGTAGAGTACTAATTGTTGGCTTTTGGCTCTTGTTTTTGCTTTTCTCAAACTAAAAAAAAATTTTTGCATGTTCTTGAATTAACCATATGAATACCTGGAACATGAAGCATTTCAGTTTTTATGTTATGAATAATGAGTTGCATGCTCTGTGGAGAAAACAAATAACTTCAAATATTTGTTGTTTTGCTTATAATTCTGGAATGCTCTTTCGTGTTTGTAATGGGATGAAAGTTTTTTTTATATTGAGGAAAACAGTGTTTATAGATTCTTTGTAGTCATACATATATATCGTATTTTTATTAACAGTGATTGGAATGTAAAATCCAATTTTTAATTTTGTTTTTTGGTAGAAAAGATGCGTCAATTATTTTCCATATTTTACAGTAGAGTAATACAGGAGAGGAGGAAAATGGAGCTACATGTGTCAGAAGCACCTATTTACCAGCCAACTTTCATATATAGCCTTTTCTCTTTTGAGATAGGCATTATTTCCTTGTCTATTATCAGCTAATAGTGCCATAAATTTATTTAACCTCCAAATCTCAGTACATAATGATACTCTAGCATTATATGAAATTCCTGAATGGGTGATGCATCAGGGAAATTGATGATGAAGTAATAACGTAAGCTAAATATGTATGTGTTGAGTGAAGAGATTCTCCTAACTGTGTCTATTTACATTTACTGAGGCCGTCAGGCTGAAGAGACAGGGCAGTGTAGTAAAATATTTCTGGGAAGTTTGTTGGAATACCGTATCTGACTAGTTTAGGTAAAACAAGTGCTAACAATGTTGCTGGTGGAGGAGGGAGGAAGCAAGGATGTTGTCACTGTCCTCACTTCCTACGGACTGTAACATCTAAAATAAACACTGCTAGTCATTGCTCCTTTTGCTTTGCTCTTTTGAAAATCCATTTATCAAGTAGGCTCTTTCAGAGACAGCTCACATAAGATTGCTTTGATGATCTTCACTGTATGCCAATGATAATAAGTCACATGAGAGATCAGTGTGGTTCTTAGCACGTGATATGTCATATAGGTGACTGTCTCTCTTGGGAAAAAAAAAAGCAACACATCAAAAAAAGACAAAAACCAGAAAAAAAGATGCAGCCAAAACTTTGTTTGTCCCCACTATTGCTCCCACTGAGAATGGCATAGTGAACTGCATATACTTTTATGTTGGTGTGATAATTGTTTAGAAATTATCTTTTCAGCATTTCTAACATTAGCAGTAGTCATGATGATTATTTGAAAAGAAAATACCTCAAAATTTTACTCCTGACATAGGCTTTATTTTTCTTCTTTCCTCTCATTTCAATACTCTTTCAATATTTTACTCCTCCAGTAACTAAATGAAAATTGGAGGCTTAAGGCCATTTTAGCATTTAAAAAATATTTTTGTAATGGAACAAACTGCAATTTTCTATATAGAGAAAAGTTTCTGAGTAGTGACATATGCTCAGCATTACATACTATTGGAAAACACACTGAATTTTCAATAGCTACATAGGCTTGGACCTTAAAGTTGTAAATTCTTTTTCTTTACAATTATGTTTTTAGCAGAAGCTATATATTTCATGTGGCACAAAACGTATTGCATATTTTCCCCCCAGAGTTAGCCTCAAATCAGGGAGAAGATAGAAAAATTGTAGATTAATTTTAGGCTTCTGTTAAAAATCAGCAATTGCCTAGGTACTTCTTTTCATCATGGAAAATTAGCTGCAGGTTGATAATTGCATTCCTTGTTCATCAGACCTGTGTAGCTTTCTGAAAGTGTGCATAACAGAGAATTGAATTTGAATAACTTGAATAGCTGCATATGAAAACTCTTGGAGTATAATGTTTCAATGAACATTCTTTCATTCCATTTCAATAGAAATTAAAATTCTCTTATGAATATGCAGTTTCTTACATTGCTTAAATATTTGGATTTGGGATTTTTTTGGTAGTTTTTAGAGGGTTTCAAATTGTGGATTAAGTGAGAGAAAGGGAAGGAAGGATGTGAAACTTAGTAGGTCAAGGCAGATATTTTTGAGGTATTTTCTACTTTACATTCTTGAAATGGATGTTGGTAGACATTTCTAGCATTTCTTTAAACAAACATGCGCCTTCTTTGAAGAAATTAACTTTTAATTTAGTTGAGGGGTTTCTCATTAAAATTTTCCTGTCTGAAAATGAGAAGTTGGACCATCATGTTCAACAGTTCAAAAACTGCATGAGAAAACATTAATTTTCAAAATCACTAAAATCCATCAGAAACTAATCCACTCTTTCATGTAGAAACACTGGAGAAAACATTTATGTGAAAAAAAATATTGTCAAATTTCAGAAAATACAGACCAATTAGTGGGACTTAATTTATATATTTGTGACTGACTGTGTATCGTGTATATGTTAGAGCTGATTTACCATTATATTCTTGCCTTATTTGCAAAAAGACTCCTACTTATTGAAATATTACTGAAGAATCTAGCTTTCCCCACAAATTACACATTTTTTGCATAAATGTGCCTAATTACCTGAATTCAGTTTTGATTAGCAGTGTTAATTGATGCAGCTGTGGATGGGCTCTGTTTACCTAAATTACCATGTGCAAACAGCAATACGTTTGAAAGTGAATATGCTAAACTGAAAATACTAATTAGCTAAGACAGATTGTTATTCAAGTCACATCTCAGAGCTTTTTAATGAAAGCCTGAATGTGTCAGAGCTTTATGATATTCAGACAGAAATGTCTATATTACATATGAATTCTAAATTTAATTCAAGGGAACAGATGGGATGTCGACCGGGGTTCTTCTCCATCGCTTCCAGTATTAATGTGAATATTTTACTCTACTGGATACGTTTCTGAGTGTGTGTATGTGAGAGAGAAAGGAGTGTGTGTGAGTGTGTGTGTGTGAGAGAGAGAGAGAGAGGAGGGAGCCTCCCTCATTGTGTGCCTTGACAATGTGCCAACCAGGAACATCTTACTGGTCTATTTTTGACTGACATATTTGCAAATTGTAGGCACCTACTTTCCCAGAATGAAGATAAACAAGCTATTTTGCAAATTTAATAAGGGTAGATAGTAAATGGAATAAAATCAAATAACAGAAAGATTAAACAGATCTCATTAAAAGTACTTTTGGAACAACAGAGATTTCTCCTTTTGCAAGATTTTTTTAAAAACCCAGAGTGTTTTATATAATAGGACAATTGGTCTACATCTTTCAGATGTCATGGGAAGGCTTTTAACTGCATTAATCTGTGCAGGAAAATGCAAATACAATTTATTTTCTTAATTTTATTTAGAGCAGCACAGATTAAGGTATTCCATTATTGCACTTAATCCCTCTTCATATTTCAGTTAGATGCAAAACTGTAAATAAGTCTTAAAGTAGTAAAAAAAAAATATCTAGAGCATAATTGTTCTTAATGGAGATCAGCCACCATACAACATATGTCCAGTTTTCAATCCATTGACTCTTTTGCTTCAGAGCTTACATATTCTGGGGTCAGCTCCCATTTGAAATTCAGTAATTCCATCAGAAGCTTAATGCACAATGTCTAGACAAAATGAAAAGCAAGGGTTGCAAGTCCTGTACCTATTTGTACCAAAATAATAATTAGATCTAGTAATGATCTAGTTTTCTTGTTTGGACTATTCTTTCACAAATGTTCCCAAGACATCTGTAGTGGTCCTGGTTCAGTGTAGATTGCTATGATTATAGTTATAAAAAATGACAGATCTTTTGATCTCAATTGGTTGGAACCTATTTTCTTCTGTGTGTTGCGATGAGAGGGAGAAAACTCTTTTGACTCTGTTACTCCACAGTTAAGGTGAATAGAAATTGTCCTGGTTACTTTAGTTTTGTGAACACCATACTCCTTTATAAAAGGTTCAATAGTTCTGGTTTTGTGTAAGTTGACATGTAGAGCTGATGATATTTTCTGCAAGCAATTATCTAAGGTCTTAAACTTTGTACCTGAATCCTTTAGTCATGGCCTCTTGTACTCCATTAGCTGAGGCTTTACAGATGGAACATATTCCTAAATAAATTAGTTCCAGGTACCTTCATTGTTCAGCTGACAATTAACTGGCTGAAGAGGAGAACAGTAGTGGTATAAGTCAGATTTGGACCACTAGGACAAAAAAATCGCTTCATTCCTATTACATTGCTAAATATGAGTGATCCTCTATAATGAACTGTCTCTTCAGTCCAGACATCTGACCTAGGAAAAAGCTTTTATCCCTAATAAATCACATTTATCAGGAGCTCTGAGTCATAAAATGTTGCACTAGATTTAATGTCAAGTACTTCACCACCCTCAATAGAGCTTGACTTCTTTATGTGAGGAATAGCTGAAAAAGAGAGTGAGAAGCATCAACTTCTGGAATATGGAAAGGGAAAGAGGGACACGCAGATGCAAACTAGTTTTAAGACTGAGTTTGAAAAAAACATGAAAATTTGCATCCAGACACTGCTCTCATTAGCAAATTTCTACAATAAATGATTAATTGACAAGATCTTTTTGGGCAGTTGACCATCTTCCAGTAAACCGGTAGATGAAAGAAAGAATGGATTAACCCATAGCTTAAAAGAATCTACCAAGGCCTTTATTTTCCCATGGAAAATATAACAGCAACCTCCACATAAATGTTTAAAGAAAGAAAACACTAGATGCAGAAAATCTCTCCAAACTTTGACCTTTGAGAGCAAAACCTGTGTGAAAGAAGTCTGCAGTATTTGCTTTTGGCCTTTAAAATAGAAGTTCAGGCCAAAATCTTAGTGGCAGCAGTCAGCTCTTACTCAGGGCATCTATATGATATAGCTGCAAAAGCTGATTTAACCTTGCAACAGGTTCTTGCTTCCAGTCAACAGTGTAAAGGTGTGTTTGGTATTTTCTGACATATGCTGTGCCCAAACTATGCATTATATAAAATTTGTATAAAATTGCTTAGTAAAGCGATACAATAACATTTTTAAGATTATATCTTTCTTTAGTTCCAAAATTAGCTAGTTTAAGCATAAATCAACCAAATAATAATAGATAAATGAGTTCTGCAGTCAACCCTCAAATAGGAAGGGCACAAAAAATCATGCAGGAAAAAAACAGCATAGTGTCATGAATAATTGCCTGTTCTTCTTTTATTTCTCAAAATTCTGCATCAATAAAAATGACTGGTGATCAACTTGCTATGGAAAATAGATCACTTTTGGTCTACTGAAATTGAAACGTTTTAAAGCACATGTGAAAGCCATGGATATAAGCACCCTTGTAAAAAGATCTGAAGTATCCAGGAGACTTGGTTCTTACAAAATGCGCTTAACCTGAACAGCAGACATGAACCAAGAAGGAATAATCCAAAAGGAGATTTGTCCTCCTCAGTCAGCACCACCTTTACAGGTTTTATGTTCCCACATCACGTAGTGACATTACACCTTTTTTCAGGTGTATGGAAAGTAAGTATGGAAATGGTTTCTAGCACTGCTTATTCATATCTTCGATTTTAACTCCTCTGCCTTGCTTCTAACTTAACCATTCCTGTTGAATTTCACTTTTTTTCTGCAACAGAAAGATCAGCCTGTTGCTAATGCAGAAACTCTCTCTTCATCTCCTCCTTAAATGTTTTGGGCTTTTGTTTTGCAATTCACTTTATTGTAATTCTTCTCATACAGAGTTGACTTGGAAGGAAACATGAGAGACTGTGGTGTCTTCGTTTCTGCTCTGTGGATGAGTTGAGTGACTATATATATATATTCATCCCCTCTGTGTGGGTATTTCCAGTGGATTCCAGGGATCTTTTGGTTCTGAAATCAGAGCAATGTTTCTGGTCTTCCAAGCAATTAATGTGTCAATTTTGGCTCTGTGGGCTACCTCTTTGACTTGGTATTTCTCAAAACTGTGGCTGCACTGGGGAATCTTTTATAGCGTGCAAGTCAGAAAGTGTCTTCTGCTTTTATGGATAATTTCTCACATTTTTCATATCTATTCTGACTTCCAGCATTGAATTTTTGAGATCTGATGCATTCTGAAGTAGCCTTTTTGTTACAAGTTTACTAGAACACCTCACAGTTCACTTACAGAAAATAACTTACACCTCAGTTATTCACTTGAACATTTTTAAAGTCAGATTTAGTCTAAATCTATTGCACAATTAAATGTTCTCTACTTTTAAAGTTCATTGTACAACATTAAGCAATTAACATTTCCCTCAAAAAGGGAAGAACATATGACACATCCTTTCCCTTCCAAGTTCCATCTCAAAGTATCCATTGGTATGAAGGATCCCTGTTTAAAAATGCATTCAGGACCCTGCCAGAAGTGAAGTCCTCTAGTCTATTCCAGCTTCTGTGTCCCCCTTCTCCAGACTCCTTTTTTCTTATAGTCCAGTTGATATTTTATGTTCACTCATTTACCTTTGAAGGGCAAAACCAAAGTGTGTTATTCTGCCAGGCTACTCCAGACATCTGGGAGTGCTGTCACCAATGGTGGATATTTTTTCCTAAGTGTCTTGTGTCAGCATGGATTTCAAATAGTCCTGCAAACTCCTCCTTGATCAACTATTTCTGTGCTATCACAGAATCACACTCACTTTGTATGTGAACTTTTCCATATACTCTCCTCCGCTAGGTGTTCTTATGCCTCTTCTGCTCAGATTCAGCTTCAACCTTCATTTTTTCATTCATTGATTTACTTCATGTCTGTATTTCAAGTGACCATATGTATGTCAAAAGGTCAAGTGTAATAACTGTAGGTTATCTGCAAACTTCTGTCAAATCAAGGCTGATAACTAAAAATTTATTTTTTACATCACTGGTCTTTGTTAATTCTACTTTTAAATTAAAATTCCTAAATTTTTCTCTATTCTTCAATACAGACTAAATTGATCCTCTTGTATTTCTTTATACTAATTAGAAACAATCTGCTTTTAATCTAAAATTACTTTCAACTATCTAAAACTACACAAGATAGTAAGAGATGGAAAAGCATAGTAGGTCAGTGCCACCTTTTCTGCCACATTAGACACACTCTGCTTGTTTTGTTGTTGTCCACATCTGTGCAGAAATATGCTCAGAGGGGAATACTCAAGCTATGTAAATAAATTCCTTTCTTAGATCATTCCATTAGCTCCTTCGTCAATGACATTAGAGATTTCTTGTCTTCTTTTCCACCTCACATGGCTTTGTTCTCACTACCTCTACTCAGTAGTCCCTCATTTATTATTGTGCTTTCCCCCATCTACATGCCTCATTGTCAATGGCAATGATGCAGCAGCCCTTTCTTCTGGTAGATACTTCATGTGTTTGTGTGAGTGTGCACTTGTGTAAACTTAAGAGGTTCATACTTTGGGCCAGTTTCTGTTTCAGAAAGAGCTGCCATGAAATGAGTAAAGCCTCAACATGAGAAAGTAAGTTTTCTTATATTAGAATGTCTATTAATGTAATATTTCAGGTTTCCATTGTCAGCTGTGCCAATTGAAAAGTAGAACAAACATTATGAGTATTTGATTATGGTTTGATACTTTCCTGAGTGTGTATGTATGCACTGACTGATGCTTGCACAGCAGTTGTGAACCAATCTGTGTGTGGAGTTTTTATGTTGCCATAAACACAGAGCATTTAACTTGGGTGACAATCTACTGCAAGAGACATGATTTTTGAATAATGGCTTTTCCAAGCCTATAGATTCTCAGAAGGAAAATTGCAAGAGCAGATAAAAATATGCCTAACTGCATTTAAAGTAGTGAAAAGGCCTGTCTGAAAGTTGTGGTTGCACAATATAGCAAGAGTGTTTCTATCTGTATTTGGCATACTCATGTGTATGCATGTACAAATGCATAGCCCATCAAAATGGCTGTAAAGACCACACAGAAAAATTACCAAAACTCTCACCATCTCTCTTTTCTTCTTGACAATTTCACTTTGGTTGACCATTTTTTGGGACATTTTGGAGCATACTCCGACAATTGCCAGTATATTTTTCCTAACAGCCTAAAAAGTCCTTTTTCTTTTAGATGAAAGTTATCCATGTGTTTATTAGCCTCCAGAGTAGTATTAGACTGTGTTTAAACCAGAGACTATTTCTATGTCAATTTTCTCTCTGGATATGAGAATGGAAATTTTACTTATTTGGAAAGGAGGAAGAAAACTCGGCCAAAGTCCCAGTGCTACAGAATACTTCTTTCCCAGCACATGAGCTCTCAGATGTGTAAAATCAAATCTTGATATTATTTCACCCACCCTTTTTTTTCCTTAGATTGTGTAACTTAAATGTTTTTGCTTTGATTTTCCTTTTCCTTTTGTACCTATACAATTTGAGTTTGCCTTCAACAATGCCAGTGTGCTCTAAAATGTTATGCACAATATTAACTCTTTCCCCATTTCTTCATTACAGTATGAACTTTGATCCTTGTACCATGTATTTCTCTATAAGGTGTCTTTCATCTCTTTAGAACAAAAAACAACCCTGTAAGTCCATGCAGGTGTGAAAGAGAGACAAAAGAAAGATTTTAGGCAAGTCACTTTGTTTCTCTTTAATTCCAGTTTCAGCTATAAGGCCTCTGAGGGAAGAAAGTAGAGAATGTGTTGGGTTGTAGTCAGTGCTGGAAGGAGCTGGGGTCTCCTGGTACTATTTTGATACAAGTAAAGGAAAAAAACAACCCATTCTTATAAATAGCATGATGTAGAAGGGAGGCATAAATATAAGTGGTACCATTTTAACTCTTGTGCTTGTTTGTCAAAGCCAAATATGCTGCAAGTGATCAAATACTGAAATGTCACAGGGCTGCAGTGGACAGCAACAAAATAATCAAAACACTGTATTTTTTAACTCAGTGGAAGACTCTTCAAGGCAACAGGTGCATCCATTGTAGCTTGTACACTACAAAGTTAAATGACTTCTTGATTCTGACCTTTCACCAATGGCTTTATTTGTAATATATCATATATTTATAGATGCGTACATATTTATATGTATGTATTATGTGATTGAAAGGTTGACTTCACTTGACAAACAAGGGAATTCAGCAAAATATAAGTGCATATTGCTGCTTTCTAACTTTCGTGTGGCTGGAGACAGCTCAGTGCTCTGTCAGGACAGAAAGCCAAAAACAGCCCTCCAAAACTCCTTTAAAGAAATGATTATATACATAAAGTAATGGTAGATGGTAATGTTTGCTCTTAAAAAGAGCTTTTCTTACCACAGCTACTAGGTTTAAATAATTTCAGGGTTGAATTTTTGAAGTAGAACCCACAGAGAGTCAACTTCACTCAAAGTGAAATCTGAGGCCTAAAAAAAAGATATTCAGCTATTAGTAATACAAAATTTGAAAAAAGAAACCTGTGGTGTCTGTATTGCATTATAGAAACTCTAATTTGCTTGATTATTTGACAAACAACTTGAGAAGAACCTTGGCTACATCTCCATTATATTTTTGTAGGACAGCCAAACAGTTTACTCACCTATACGTTCTGGGTTCCAAAACCAGTTCTACTAGCAAGAAAAAATGTACAAAAATTGACATTCAGTTGTATTAAATAATTATTTATAGTGAGGTACAACTTGGAGAGGATTCAACAATACATTGAATGAAGTTGCTTTCTTACAGCTGATTTAAATCTAACTCTAGAAAAATGGCAAAAGGCTTAAAGTTCAGTGTTCAATGTTGCCCAAATCACTGACTGTGTATCAGGGAATTCTTTTGAAACAACCGCTGTTTGGAAATATATATTCACTTTTCTTCTTAGAAATATAGAACTCAAGTGATATCAACTGTTGTTTATTCAAATATTTAGATTCTCATTCATTTGATCCCCCAACACTGAATTTCTAGGTGAAATGCTGAGAGGAAAAATCAGTTATAAGTTCCTCCTGTACCTATGTATATTTTTTGAGATTCCTTCATTATAACTTTAATAACAAGAAAGCATTTTCTCTTTCTTCCCGCTAAACATACATAAAATGTTGTCTCTGATGCAATACACAGGGTATTTTAATTGCATTTCATTGTTCTCAAACCTAATTCGTTGCAAGTCTAATGATATTAGAGCTGGGAGCTGAATCAGTGTTCACATGAGGGAATTTGGCAAAATGTACCATTATGCATAATATCTAAAAGTGGGTATTTTTTCCCCTATGTCTTGAAGAAGGTCTAATTTATTTTAAGAATGAGTTGCCTTTCAAGACATAAAAATTACATCTAGTAAGTGTATTGCAGCACTCTCTTTTTTAAGAGCACTGTATTTCTTCTGTATAGCAAAAAATGACAGGATCAAATTACACACATCACAGAGTGGCTTTTAAGAGAAAGCGAATGTTTACTAAGTGATTAACTGACAAAGAATCATAGTGTCATTAAGTTGGAAAAGACCTTTGAGACCATCAAGATTTGGGACCTGTTCTGAAAGACACAAAAAAAGGCAAAACCAAACGCACGCAAACAAGCTCACCAGCCTTTTCCAGTAGCTAGTCCATTCACAAAGAAGACTTGTTGGAGTTCTTGGAAGTAGTAAAACTGGCAGCCACTACCTAACACTATTTGATGTAGTTAATCTCCGTAATTATATCCATCTCTCAAGCATTTCTTTCTTGTCTGTGAAGTGCTTACCTGAATCTTTGGTGTGAGCTGTGTATGTGAGCAACATGGCCTGCTGCAGGTTCAAGCGATGCTGAAGCTTATCTAAAACTGGGATTGTATTCGGGGTATGCTCTGAACCCAGCTTTCTGTTATTTTAGTATTTGTGGGGTTCATTGTTTGACTGGATTTTTTCCTCTTAGAGGGATACAACTTAAGCATGTCAGCTGGTCAGAACAAAACTGAAGACTACATGAGGAACATTTAATTTTGATAAGACAATTATGGGAATGCAGCCCTCCCTAAAGTCCTGTGAGGACTCTGGCTGTTGGTCAGGAGAGACAAATGGCATTTTCCTTTGCTATCAGCTGTTTGGGGAGAAGGGGCATTGTATCAGAAATGAAGGTCAGGATTCTTTCAAGTGGAAGACCTTACAGGGAATACCTGTCTTGTAGCTCTCATGGTTATGTGCTTTCAACAGGAAAAAAAAAATATTGTGTGGATTCGTGTTTTTTTCAATTGACTAAAATCACATGCTGGATGGGTTTCAGTAATCAGTGTTAACAAGACAAAGGCACCTACAATTTTTCATTGTTAGGACACAGAATTGCAAGGCCTTAATTTTAAAATTGAATATGTATAAATGTTGCAGTCTCCTGGTTACACACAGAAAAACAGAAAGTAAGACATCCTACTGGTGGGATCCTGTTACATCAACTGGCATTCCACTTGGATCATAACACTTTAGACTTAAAGGCTGGAAAGGAAAGAAGTGTGATTCCTGCACCTAACCAAACAATTTGTTGCTAAACTGTGAGAATATTGTTTAAAATGACATCCTGACTAGAAGTAACTGACAATTTCTCGCCTTTCCGAGCAAACAGTTTTTTTCAAATTTTGTGCAATTTTACCATCTGCATGGCTGATAATCATCCGGAAGGCAAACAATATCATAAAATTTATTATAAAAGGTAGAGAGTGTTGTCACCTGTGTGAGAGGGTTACATGGGGTCAGCTTCTCACACATTTTCTGTCTTAGAGTGAGAAGAATGTCATGTGGAATATTTCAAAGATCTACCTCTTCCATATGTGGTACAATGAGTTTAAGAAACCATGAGTTGAGTTTAAGTTACTTATCTGTTAAAACATGCTGCCCTTGAGGAAATGGGAAAAAAAGGAATATCAACAAAGGTGGTGAGGGTCTTGTAAATATGGAATGACATGGCATAATGTTATTGTGCTGCAAATGGCATCCTAATATGTCGATGGGGAATATTTTTTTAAATCTGAGTTCCAACGTCAAATGTTTGTGTCTCAAACAAATATTTTTTTCATGATGAAGAAGGTTTTTTTGGCAAAAAGATTGATAGGGTGCATGAATTCATCTTTGAGCTTAGGTCAGATGGACAACAGAACTTAATTTCTCTGTCACTCCTTCTGCTGGGAAAAAACAAGAATGAAAATCACAATTTTGTCATGTTGCCACAAAAGCTGGAGGGTTCTTCTGTAGTTGCAAATCTGTGATCTTTGAAAACTAAATTCCTGTTTCAGTTTTTGCATCATCCTGAAGCTCACTGTTTAAATCTGAATTAAAAAAAATAATAGTAGAGTCTAAATCAATTGCCCCTTTTCCATATATACAGATGTACTTGTTGTCTTTCAAGAGCTTCTTAAATTGTGGAAGAAAGTGTTACATTGAAATCATCTGTGCATCTTTTCTGTTGGAAAGTCCATTTCAATTGAAAGTATCTGCTGCCATTAGTGGAACCATTCTTGATGCTTTTTGTACTTTGCTGTAGCTAAGCAGTTTGTTGCTGACTTCCTTTCAGAGTCACAAAGTTCTGAGGGAGTGACTAGAGATACATATATGTATATATATATATATATATATATATACATGTATTTATTCAACTCTTCTGCTGCAATTTCATGTTACCCTCATGATGTACAGGGCTTGAAGGGAGGGAATATGACCATATGGAAATTACTTTCTTATTCAAGTGGAAACAGGTTTAGTCAGCTTCCAGGAGGGGTCCATAAACATAATAGAGTAGAAGAACTCACAGAGGTGTACTTTAATGGCCATTAATTGCATCTGCTGTGCATTCAGAGTCAGGGTACCTGGAAGACATATGCTTTTATTACAAGTGGAAGGAAAAATATCTTCTGAGCAAAAGAAAATCTAATGTTAATTAAGATTTTCTAAGGTTTGGGCTGGATAATTCTTCTTTTGTGTTCTTAAATCTCTTTTGATTTTAATTGCATGACAAAAAATTGAGTGTAAGTGTAATGTTAGCAAATGTTTGTATTTGATTACAAGCATTTGTGAATGCTAAGTCAAAGAATTAAATTACTTTAATTGGGGTAGGTTTGTTTTCTTCATGAGTTTTTTTGTATATTTTTTTTCCCCAAGACAGCCACACTGGTACTAAAGCTTGTACTGTCAGTCTGCTGAAGGTCATTCCTATAATCTATTCAGTAAGATCTGCTCCCCTTTAAGTGAAAAAAAAAAAAAAAACAAACAAAAAAACCAACCAAATCAACTGAGCATACCTAAAAATGTCTAGAAAATCCTATTGCACTTACTGAATTTCAGTTATGTATTACAGATTCACATAGAATTCAATGAGTGGTCAGATCAAATATGAAAAATTGTAGCAAGTTTCCCATGTTATGCACAGGGTTTCCCTCCCTCCCCCCTTCTGTGCTGTCTTAGAGAAATGAGGAAATACTTCTCAGATATGGCGAAGGATAAAATGAAATTATTAGCATTTAAACATGCCTAATACTGTGTGATGTGTTTTAAAACTGGAAACAAAGGTAGGATATGTCTTATCTGTCTGTCGTGCCTCCCTGTGCATCTGTCTGTCTCTCTGGAGCAGGTCAATAAAAATGATTAGAGCTGGCATCTCACAACCGTACACCCTTAAAGCATGAAGCAATAATACTGTGAAGGAAATTTTTTTTTCTGACCTTTTCAAATTACATCCAACTGTCTAGGGAATTTCTCAGTGACTAGAGGTAATAAAGTTCAATCCGTTTTGCTGGTTGGCTTCAAATTTAGCTCCTCAGAAGCCCTAAGTTATCTATTCTTTTTATCTTGGCCTTGGCATCTATTCAGTACAGTAATCCATGCATCTAATCTTTTTTTTCTCTCCCCTCTCAGGTTTAGCTGGTGGATCATATTGTGAAATCTGCAGCCATGAAAGGCCCTCCATTTACTGCACCCTTCAAAACGAAATGTTAGCATGGGAGGCTAAGCTGGTATGTTGCCTTTGAGAGGCTCTGGTTGAATTTAATTAGCTTTTAGATTTCATCTCCATCTCGCATCTCGGCTTTCACCATTGTGTGTGAGATTTAGGCTTCACTGACTTCCATTATTTAAAACTTTCCCAACTTAGCTGTGCCACGTTAGAATACTGAGAGGAAAGTAAAGTTTAAAGTTCATTGTCTTAAATTTATTTCTATTTAGTTTATGATAGGAGCTCAAAGAATAGAGACACAGCCTCCCAGTAAGCTAGGATTCAAGTGGCAAAAAAACATTTCTGTCTTGTTTCTAATTGTACTCCATGAAGTAAAACTGGAAGGTAAAGAACATCTTTAGCAAAATGTTTCTTGAATGATTTTTAAATTTGTAAAAACTGGGCTTTACTGCTGTGTCTCTTCTGTGAAATACTGAGTCTGTGTTTAGACATATATCTGAACTGCTAATGAATGACCCCGGACAATATTCAAAATGCATGCATATCTAAAAGCACCTGTAAAAATCTTGCTTTTAATCATGCAAGGAATACATTGGAAGACATATATAGCTATATTAATACAGCTGAAAGGGAAAGGAGTAGCTACGAAGTGGTTTGGTAGAGATAGGAGGCTTGGGTTTTTTCTTTTTTTTTCCCTTTCCAAATTCTTCTTCATTTTGTTTCTCTCTTCTGAAGTGAAAGGAAACATGATCAGATGGGTAAAGTACAAAATTGGGAGTTTATAGATCTTGCCCCTGTATGTAAATGGGCCTCTACAAGGACTGTAATATTTGTCAAGTCACTCAATCCACTTTGTACCATAACCCCGGTGTACCCTAGCTATTGTGAAAAGCTCCCAGGGTATGCTCAGCAGAGGATGAGCACATGGTGGAATCTGACTATTTCACTGTGTTTAATTGATTCAGCTAAAATGAAATAGGTTCGCTTTTAATCAAAATATATTGTGCTCTGTTGATACTAGCCAAGTTGAAAGTGGGATGATCAGTAATCTGAAGGCCCGTCATGCCTGAAAGAATGGCATTCTCAACAAAATTACTGAGGATATCTTTAGTTCTGAAACTAGTTTAGGAAAAGCAGTACCCCACATTGGTAAGGCTTTTCACATTCACTAATATTTTTTTCAGTGTTCTTACTGTCACTTCCAGAAGAGAAATTTTGCTAAATTGACAGATCCAGTTATATTTTTAATCAAGCAGGTATAAGCATTTCAAAATTCTTATATTATCTTAGTGCAAAAAATAACATACCTAAATTTGCAATATGCTGGGTTGTCTCCTTGTTTCAGAGATAATATGGAGGGACATATTAGTGTGTACATGAACACTGAGCTTGGTACTAAAATAAAGTTAAATAAATGTTTGTGTGGACACGTTCATTTACTTTCACATTTTGGAAGCTCCACTGATACATGTAGAGTTATTTTTTAGTAGAACAAACTGTTTTTCAGTCTACATGAATTAGGGTTCTCTTGATACTTCAGCATCCAGGTTGGTCTCTAGATATGGAGACAAGCAACCCAAAAGGGTCCATAGGTTACCAAGTATCAGAGGTGTGAGAAATACCTCAGGAAGCAGCAAGTTTTAGCTTCTCAAAGCAATGTCACTGTTGTTGGCTACATATATACATATATACATATATACATATATATATATTGGGGTTTTTTGTTTGTTTTTTTTACAGTAGGTGCTTGAAAAATATACAATTAACATCCTCCATAATATTTCAGGCAGAAATACATAGGAATGGAATAATTTTGAATGCAAGTGGGATATTGGGACAGTGAGTTTTCTCTCACTGAACAAGCTCTAATTTCCAGAATTCTTTCTAACTTGCAAACCTGAATACTGGGCTGCAACAGCTTTGTTGACCGATTTTTCTACCACACTGAGGGTATTCAGCTCAAAAATATTGAAAATTAATTTTAAGGAGAAAGGATTTTTCTTATATATGGTTTCAATTCCATTCAGCATGCTATCTATTGCATATAAGGATCCATGTTATGATATCTAAATGCTTACATTTCATTTCTTGGAGTGTCTGTGTGGACAACCATTAAGCAAAAGGTGTTGTTTTCCACTTGGAATGTAGCTATGTATTACTTTGTCAAAGCCAGGCATTATGGATTAGTGAAAGCATCAACACATCAGAACGCTATTCTGTTGTTTTTTATTACTGGGATCGAAACTCATCCATTCCTTAAAGTAGTTAATTAAAAAAAAACCCAAACAAACCACAAGTGTCTTTCAAATCTAAATACTACATTATGTCTTACAGTGGGAAACAACAGATGTTCTGTTTAATGTCTTTATAGCTTTCATTTCTAGTCTGTCTTTCCTGATTTTCATGAATAGGGAGTACAATATTCCAGGGGTAGGTATATGAAAAATGGTGTTTTGGCTTTGCTTTTTCCTCAGTTAGAAAATATCTAGTTTAACAAATCTTTTTGAGAAGAAAATGCTGTAGATTGAGTCAAAATAACTCCTGTCCATGCATCAGTGGTGTTAAAATAGGAGATTGCATTATGCATATCAAAGGGATTGTGTGAATGTTATTGATACACTATTCAGTATTATTTATATTTTCATAATTAGTCTATAAAGTCTTAATAATTAGCTCTCTAATTTCCCAGAAAAAGCATGTAATTTGTTGAACTGGTTCAAGGAAGGAAAAAAGAAGCTGACCAATCCGGCATTGTAAGTTAATAGTATAGAACAAAGCTTAGTCATAATTAGTTGAGAAAAGGACTTTCCCTGTTCAGTCCAGTTCATAATAAAAGTGCCTCACCAAAGTGACTTAGAAAATAATACATTCAGACTGAGCAGAATTACCGCCTAGCAGATTCTATTTATCCGTAGCTTAAAAAGCAGCTGCGTTTTTGTAAAAAGCAATGAATGTGGCAGTCCTACTTAAAGGTAGAAGAAAAAGAACACCCCTTGTTTTGTAATAAGGGGATTTTCAATTTAAAAGAGAGAGAGAGCCTGTTGTGTGAAGTATGGTTATTACATTCACTGTATTCTATCTCACCCACCAGGAGGCTAATAACGATGGAGTCAGTGAAGGAGACCAATGCCACGAGGGTTATCTCGCAGCCCCAGATGCTGGATAAGTTGAAGGAGGCAGAATCGCTTTTGGATGACATTCAGGAAGGCCTTGAATGATTATCTGGCAAAGAAAAGACTATTCTTTCCAAGGTAAACAGTCCATTTCATCTGTCTGCTGCTGCTGTTGCTGTAAAATATGTTTATATAAATACTTCTAAAGTTCATTTTTTATCATTTTTCAGGTTTTTTTCCCCTAGATGCGGCAATGATCTCTTAGGAATCCTTTTTGAGACGAAGGATCCACTCCACCTCAACCACACCTAGGGAAATTCTTTGAAGGAATTGACAAGCTCACTTTTAATCACAAGAGAGAAATTACCCACATGGAGTCAGCAGAAAATGAAAAAGTAGAGCTCGTGCTGCGAATAATTTCAGCAAGTGCCAAGGGGCTAGTTGAGAAATGGCTTCATGAGGTGAATATCTTTAGCTCTTACTTAGGGTTTGGCTACTGTATGATCATTTTCTCTTTTAGGAGCAATGAATATTATAAGTGTATACTAAATAGCTCTCTGCATATTTGTCAAGATGTTGACAGATTTCAGCCTCGTTGTTGTTATTTATTGTAACCAATTTAGCATCTGCAAACAGGCAGAAATTAATTTTAATAAAAAGCTCTCTTGAATCAGGCTGTCAGCAGAAGTCATCTGTGTCTGAAACCATATGTGTGAATATATGTTTGAGTCTACATGTATGTGTTTTTGTGCTTTCATGGTGTAATGTCTGTAGCTCAGGAGGATAATACATAAAAAATAATCAAAGAAATGTAAGATTTTGAATGCTTCTCTCCACCCTGCACAAAGTGTGTCCCATTGTGTTGGAGGAGTTTAATATCCAATCATTTTAACAAAAGGGAAGAGAAATTATGTCACTGATAACATCCTAACCTTTCCCCTTTGGGCCTCTAATCTAAATTCATTGGTTTCAGTACGAAATTAGTTTGGTGACCTTTTTTGTTTGCTTTGTTTAACCTTCCTCTCCCAGTGGATGGGAATGGGACCTTCCATTCTGTTTTCTTTCTGGAGGGTTTTCTTCCATGTGTTTAGACCTCTCCCGGGGCAGGATCAGCCCCAGGAGTTCCACTTGCCCTTTGTTCGCTGTTGTGGGTACTGGTGTCATCCTCATGGCTTGTCCCTGGTGCTCCCTAGGCAGGGACCAGCACCCAGCTCCACTAGGAGAGGGCAGGAGAGCCTGGAGGTTGCGATTTTTGTAGCCAAATGATGGGGCAGAGGCTGGGGAGAATCCCTGGGCAGTGAAACCTGGAGCGGGTGGCAGGTGAAAGGTGTTTGGCCCTGGTCTGTTTTGTGTTTCTGCTAGCTGGGTGAGCAAAGCCAGGCTGCATAAGCCCACCTGTGAATCCCCTTTTCCCAGAGAATGGAGCAGCAATGTGCCAGCTTTGGATGGAGCCCCTATAGGGCACACAGTTTAAAGGATCCATCTGCATCCTTATTCAGGCTAGGGAAAGGAGAAGAGGAGGGGATGATTTAGGCAAGCCCAAACACTTCCCACCCTGCTCTGTATGCCAAGCCACTAGCTTGGTTTTGGAGTAGTTGTTGTCTTCCATCACAAAAAAATAAAAATTAAAAATAAGAGTGACAGTGGATAAGGGACAGTCCTGAGGAGCCCAGGAAAGACCCAGATTCTCAAGCCTGTGATCTAATTTTTAGTTTTCACTCTCTTCCACAAATTAAACAGGGTTGAGGGAGGTGAGCAGCTGTGTTTATTGCAATACATCCATTTTTTAACCCTCACCTAAAAACAAATGGGAAGGTTTGGGAGTGCATTAATATGGATCTGATTAGTGTATCTTTCTCCCTCAAAAGTGCAACCTGAGATTAATGAATATAAACTAGAGTTTCATATGCAGTCTTTAAGTCATTTGCATGTTTTATGCATGATAATTGAATTTATTTATGCACTTCCTTTCATTTAATGATTTCTCGCTCTTTTCTATGCTATCAACATTATATTATGCAAGAAGTAGGATTTGGTAGGCGAGAAAGGAGAGCAGTCAATAAATCAAACCCGAGTTAATTTTGAGTTCTAGTGTCAACACTAGATCAGAATTAATACTGGTCCCATGCCAGTGGGTTTACATGGCTGGGAAAATGTAAAATTTTTTTGGTCAAGCATATACTTTTAGCTTGAGACACTTCTGATGCAGCCTAGTTTGCTTGCAAGTGCACAAGCAAAATTATTTTCAAATGGCAGTTAAATTATTGTATTGACTTTTCAATGACCCGAGAGACTTGTGTTTCTACTTGGCCAATTAGTAGTAATAAGAAGATGAATAGTAATTACACTAATAAATAACTGTGTTCAGACCAGGACCTCAGTATTATGGTCTGGGTTAGAGAATCAGGATATTTTATAATTTGTCTCATTTGGTCTTTCGTCAGGAGAAGTATGGATATGGACTTTGGAGCTATAGTCAATTTGTCATAGCCAAGAAGGTAAAAGTCCTAGGGATGACAGGAGCTCTGTGACAGTAGCTGTTTCAGTGTTAAGTAGGGAATCTTGTTCTGTTTCTGAAATTAAGATCAGGTGTCTTAAAGACGTTTTAGTGTTGGAGTCCGATTTTTTAATAATGCATGCCAGGAAATTAGGGAAAAGATGCTGGTAGTGGTGCTTTCATAGCGTTTCTCTATACCAGTTTCTTTTGTGTCTCTTGTCTTTCCTTATGTCTTGAAAGATGTATGTGGAAGTGATATTTTTCTGTGGTGTCCTGTCTTTTATCAGTGAATTAAATTGTTGTGTCTTGTGATTGTTTCTTGATTCTCGTAGGTAGGAATGTGTTTAAAGGCTAAAGCTCTGTTAATTCGTGATGTAACCATTTCAGTGTCTTTCTTGTCATTGAAATGTAGTTTAAAATGTTCAGTAATGTAGCATGAAATCATTGGTTAGTTTTGGAATGGTGGTGAAATCATGTGAAGAAAATAAGTATTGCATCTGATCAAGATAAATTCACTCTAGTGTTTTATGGCTTTTTATTCCTATGTGATAGTAATAAAGTCTCATGTAGGGATGGAAGCCATGAAATACATTGTGAAAAATCATCAACTCAGATGGGGCCATCAGGATAGCATGCTGTAGTTGTAGAGTTATTGAGAATGATTGGAAGATGGTTTAGTGTGTCATCACTTTGACTCCCATGGTTTTGCGTTTTGTTTCTTCATCCTTCACCCATGTAGTTTGATGAGAGGAAATGTTTGTAACGAGATGATCCATCTTTACATCAGTGTTCAGTATTTAAATTGTTCATACATCTTTCATTTTCTGCCAAAGATAACACTGTATATGAAACCCTTAGCTAAGAATTTAATATCGCTAATAAACACATACCAAAATGAATAAAAGAAATGCCAGTGAATTTCTAAATGCCTGGAAATAAGGAAGGAAACAAAGCAAGGTCTACCCTGTTAGCAACTCCAGGTTCTCTATTTCCATGTTTAAGAGCAAATCTGAGAGGTAATCCAGGGATTAAAAAATAATTCTTTTTCTCTGCTTGCATATCTTTCTGAAAGTGCTTTTCTTTTCCTTTCTGGTGGTGAGAGGAAGGCTGACAGTGTTGGGCTCAGAAAACAATTTCTGACAAATTCCTTACAGTGCTGCTATTCCACATATTGCCTTACTGCTCCATCCCCTTTGCTTTTGTGTACCAATTTCCTTTGGGAATGTTTTGGGGAATGTTACTTATTCTGATGCAACTATTTCCAATTTTTCTGTTGTAATATTTCTCTGAAGCATATGTCAATAAAACATTATTGATTTTTGGTACTTGGACTGCTTTATTATTTCTCTTAGGTGTGATTTTTTTCTCTGCTAAAAATACTGACTTTGTTGTAGCTAAGGTCATTTTCTGGTAAAAAGCCCCAGCAATAATTAGTCAGGAAGTATATTTCCCATTTTATTATACATTTTAATTTATTCTTTAAATCAAAAAGCACATGGAGAAATTAACCATTATTAAATTCACAGACATTGGAAATTATTTCAGTCTTGGGCTTAGAAAGGGTAGACACAGGTTTACTTCAATGGTGCCATGTGAAAGAAAAATATAAAAACCTATAAACCACATTATCTTCAGACTCCTGTTAAAAGAAAAACTATTTTCCTTCTTATGTAATAACAAAATTTTTTTCCAGTAGTATCCAGGATGTACAGCCAAGAGAATAAACTGTGTTTATTTTTCAGCTTTGTATTTGGCTAAGATAAAAATTGCCTTCATCTTTTCAATACCCACTTCGGTGGTCACTTTTCCAAGACCTGAGATGAAGTTCTTTAACATGGGCTTCTGTGCTATTTTCCTGCATTTCTACCAGTTTAATGATGAGTTGAAATTAAATTACTCTGTCGATAAATTTAATTCATCTTTACTGCAAACTACACTTCGAAAAGTAATCTACAATCCCACTTGTAGAGTATATTTTCAGTACTGTATTTTGTTTCCAAATTATTTCAAGAGTGAAAAGTTACAGTACTCTGAAATAACACCAGAGGTGAGTTCATCCTTGGAAACTAGGCCCTAAAATGCCCTAAATGTGCTTCAGAAACTATCTTCATGGCATGTTTACAGATCTAACTCCACTGACTACTTCTGAAGCATCTCCAAGTGCCCATGAGTGTTCAATGCTGGAGATAATGAGCAATGACCTGTCCTGAAGGGGTCACACCTTAAGGTGTTCATGGAGGAGAGAATGTTATTTTGGGAATTATATTTTCTTTCTAGTATTAGTTCTTCTGTAGGTGGAGCTGATCCATTAATTTTATTTTTTTCTGAGAAAGAAATATTCTTTCTTATAAATCTTGAAATATGACTTCAGATATATTTCTTTGAATTATACATTGTAAGACCTTGACAATCAGGTTTTAAGTGACACCTCGCCATGATGGCAAAGAGAGTATTTTTCTTGTCAGTGTCAAATTGAGTAAAAAGCGTGTATGTTTAAAATGTAGTCGGTTGTCAGAAAAAAACAAGGTCTTGTCAAAAAGATGAAATGTTAGACTTACCTCTTCGTTAAATATATTGTAAATGTCCACATTACGTCTGTTCTCAATAAATTATCAGCCTTAGACAAGAGCAAGACAATGTTCTACTTATACCTTCAAAATACAGTATGAGGTAGTGGACATTCCAGCTCTCAGGAGAAGCAGCATCTTGGCAATCTCAGATCCAAGCAGGATTTCCTGAGTCTGTCTTGGATATTGCAAACAGTTGGAGTGTCACCTGTAAAGAGGGTAAGTCTCTGAAAGCAAGTGTAATGTGGAATATAAAATCAAGAGCTGTGCTTTTCTGCTGGAGCTAGTGCTTTAAAGCAGTCTTCAAGGGCAGCATCGTAGAGAATAAATTACAGCAATTTGATCTGGATGTAAGAAAGCCTTTATTAATTGTTGGAAAGGCTGAGCCACCGAAGGGAGGAGAAAGGTTTGCAATTCCTTTGCAGATATAAAATTGGAAAGGCTGTTTCTGGAGGCTGGCACTTACCTGTTCTCCTAGCACTATCATTGTTGTGTTGATGTCAGCATCAGTTCACTGTTAATCCACAACCCCATGGTGGATTTTGAAAAAATCAGGTATGGCATTATGAGACAAAAGTTGGAGGAGCTATGTCATTTTGTGGAGTTAAGGGGTGGAACTTTAGAGAGAGGGGAAAAAAACTGGTTTCTGATCAAATTTTTCTGTGTTATTTGAATTCTTAGGGTTTAATTTTAAAGGTGCCTTGTCTACCTGCTGCTTTACATTATTGTCTCTTTAAATTTTCTTAGTTTTTGTTGATTTCTTAAAAATATTATAGACAATTTATTTTTCATTCCTCTCCCACACATGCTTTTTAATTATAAGTTTTTTAATTACAAGCTATCACCCAGAACTTCTGGCAAACATTGGATAAGTTGGTTTCTGGTTTTCTAATCTGTGCAGTTATTGCTAAAATAAAACTATCTAACTTTCTTTCCATGGAAAAAGACACCTATGGCCAGAATTGCACCCATCTTTTTCCAGATCAATATGATTTACTCAAAGATATTATGCATCCTTACAAATTTTCCTCTCTTTATTACCCATACTTCTGGGTAGAACTCAGAATCCTCGTTCCCTGGAAGCACCTGGGCATCTGAAAATTGTAAGTGTAGGTATGTGGAGATGCCCTGATTTATTAAAATCTGGAGACAGACGGTACTCAGCGGGGATACAAATTTGGTGCTTAATCTCAGGCCAAGTTCTTGCATTTTCGGCAGAATTTTCAGTGAGTGCAGGTCTGGTCATGCTGGGGAGCTCCTCACTTATGGAGCATTTCAATACATTTCCGTGGGATAATTTTGCTGTCCTCATTGTAGTCTTTTTGCACTGGCAATAAGACTAGAGCAGGAAAGAAAACGCAAGGGCACAGAGAGAGGTAGGTAGGCAGTGGAGATGGGGAGCCAAAGAAAGGATCAGGGGGTTAGTGAAAGCTGCATGGCTGGATTCATTCCAGCCCTCCTCTGCAGAGAAGCTTTTGTGAAACTCGCTGTGCCTTCTGAAAGGAAGGTCCCTATTCATGTGGCCACTGAAGGAGATCACACTAATAGGCTCCAGGATCACAAAGACACTCACCACCTGCTGTCATGAGCGCAGGTCAGGCTTTGTTTGCTGTGCTGAATGCTTTTCTTCTTTAAAAACTGGAGTGTAGGTATATATTTGGCAGAGTTTATGATTCTTTCATGTCAGCATTTCAAATTTTAAAAGATAAAAAAAGAAAAACAGATATTGTCCGTTTAGTTATAGGGGGTCCTAGGATGTATTTCTTGCCACTGACACAAAATAGAGCTCATAAGAAATTTCTGGAATATGCAAAAGTCTAGATAGTAAAACCATTATCTCAAAAAATTTGATTTAAAATTAAGACATTAAATTTACTGCCTTTTTATTTTCATAAATAAAACGACATTTTATTTAATTTTTATTGGAGAGTAATATTTTGGCAGGCCATATTAGTATATTCATTTAAGTTCCCATTGAGTTTTCTACCATAATGAAACTTTTGTATTTAATCTCACATTAACAAAATGGATCTTTACTTTTATTTGGCTTGTTAGAACAACAAAAAAAAATTATGTTTGTAACAAGCCTATCAAATTTTTCCTTTGAGAGAAATAGAAAATACATTACCTAGGAATATAAAAAAATGTTTAGTGTTTAGTTTCGCATTCTCAGAATTTAACTCATGGTAATCCAGGATTCCCAAGATTGTTCAACTTTGTCCTTAAATAAATAGCCAAATTTAAAATGTAAACATGATAAAGAATCTGTGTTTGAAATTATGGGAGTTCTGCCAGTGGTGTCTGAAATGTGTAATGAGTCTTGTGTGTGCAACAACAGGTAGTGTTTCCTTTTTCTTTCGTGACCTCATGAACATCTATTTTAAGAAATAAATTTCTGTGGTTAGATAATAGGAAACTTTTGAAGGATATATTTTGATAAAAATTGAATTAAATCAGTGCTTGAAGCAACAAATGTAAACATCAGCGATATTGCATGCTTGATCCAAGTAGGAACGCAGCTGCAAAAAATTTGAAAACTAAACTGTATTTTTACATCAACATGGTTAGACAAAAATGCCTTATTAAGTAATTGCTATTGTGACATAAGCTTTATGCAGTAGCTGAATTACTTGGCAGAGCTAAAACGTCAAGCTACCTTGGGAATCTACCACATTCTTTAATTTTCTGATTGATTAAATGGATTATTTGACATTTTGGCAGAGCTTTGAAATCACGGCATAACAAAGACGCCTTTCATTGCTCATTATTTGCTCTCTTCAGGCTTAGTGCAGATTCTTTGAAATGAAAGGTTTAAGGTGCTTCTTCCCTGGGTAATTTTTTTTCCAGTTCACATTTTTGCTATGAGTGTCACATTTCCAACTTAAATTCCCCACTGTGTAAATGCAGTTCCTTATAATGACAATACAACCTATGGAGATATGCAATCTTGAAAAACACTTTTATATACCTCACAATGGTGGTACTGAAGAGCTCAACACGACTAGTCTGCTATCAGAGAGGCTCTTAACCCTTGCACCACCAGCATTTTCTGGAGTGTGGGAAGCTGGGCACAGCGGTGGGGGTTTTTGTTCAGATTGTGACAATGCTCAGCTTGCTGCTGACCTATGGGCAAGAAGACAACGTCGTGGAGCAACTTTGGGGGACAGTTCAGAGACAACCAGGTAGGCTGGAGGCCAATTGCCATCATCACCTTTATACTAGTGGGCAAATGCGGTGCCTAATTGCACTTCATGCCGTTAATGAGCAGCAGACACAACAGTCTTACTGTCAACATAACTGCACAGTGCTCTCCACTGAAAAGCAGCTCATGAGGCTGCTCTGCACCACACTGCTTCTCAACCACAAGTTTGGTGGAGCTGGATAGCAAGCACATGGGTGGAGATCTTCAGTGTCGTGGACTCATGCATTTCAATGGCAGAAATCCTTGGGCATGCTGAGTGAGAGACTCCTGGTTGGAGTCAAACTGCTTTGATAGCTTCCCTCCGAGGGATCTGTGTGTCCTCCCTCACAGCTGTGGACTGCAGTCTGGGGCTACACAATCCTGAAGATGTAGCTGTAAGAATTCCATGGTAAAATTTCAGCTCCAAAAATTCCTTCCATGAGCCTGCATCAGTAACGGAGTTTCTAACATACAGCAAAATGGTTACGTGGTCTTCTGTGAGCTCCAGACATGCTTTTTGAGCTGTGATGGGTTCATTAACAGTCAGGATTGTACACATGCTTGCTATTCACAAAACTTCTTGCTACACTCAACTTTCCATAATCCACCTGCATCTCTTGTTCTTTTCAAGACAGAGAAAAGCCTTTGAATGTGGAAAACTGGGGTTATAAACTCACAAAAATTAAGGTGTGATTCTTTCCTTTTCCCATACCATGGGAAGAAGAGATGCTAGTCTCCTGTTCAGTCACCAGGTACTTATAGATGTGTCTGCAAGGTACGAAGTTCTGCTTGTGTGTCTAAGAATCCACATTTGTTTCCAGTCATTAGCGATTCAGAGGGGATGCTCATACCTGCCATGCTTCCCTTCCTGAGAGTAGGAGCAGGATCCCAGTAATGAGCAATCTTTTTCTGAGGTTATATCTGGAATCTGAATTTGTATGGTAGCCAAGTCTGTCCTGACTTGGCCAATTTTTCTAGCTGAGGGAAAACTAGTGTTTCTGGTATTTCGGTGCTATAAGGCAGTTTCAAACCTAAGGTTGGAAGACACTGTCCAAGTCATAGATATAACTTTATTCATCTGAAGTAAGGACTCTTGAAGTCAAAGTTATGCAGTGTTTTTTATAATATGTTGCTTTCAATTTGTCAATACCTTGATCAGGCTGAAATTTTCTACGCCTGTTTTCCTCAACAGATTACCAAAAATATTCAAACCAAAACCCTGGAACCACAAGCTAGTTAGGAAAAAAAGTGTCAATATTGCTGTAATAGTTTGAGGTGACAGTCTATCCACTGAATGTAACCTTTCCAACACTATTTTTGAACTATTTTACTGCATTAGTTCCTCAGTGGTATCTCTGTTCATATGATAGAATCATGAAATAACATAAAAACTTATGGAACAACATTCATAAAGTCATAAGAATTCATAAGAAGAACAAAAAGATGCCGAGTTCTCTCCTTAGAAGTGTAGACACATACAAATCTCAAAAGAAAGGAGAAGCAATTTTTTACATGCATTTTGACAAGGTCTTCAGTTATATATTAATAGGTTTGCATAGCAAACCCAGTGGAAAGAACACTTGGGACTTAACCTTCTTCATGGCTACAAAGACAGGTAGGGTTTCACCTGAAGTGGAAAAAATTTAATCAGAAAGGATGAGGAATTTCAGCTCTAGATATCCCAACTCAGATATTGATACAAGTTCAAAGCCTAGTACAGCTCCAGAGTACATTTACGAGTTGCGCAGATGAGGTTGGGATGTATCAGAATGAAACAGTTAATATGTGAAGTTGGTAGGTTCCCAGAGCCAGAAAACAAAGGTATTTCTGTGCCTAAGTCCTGGAAAATCAAAAGATTGTGGGAGAAAAAATGTGATTGTGCCACTTATAAATGGCAAGGGAGTCTATGTATGAAACATTACATGTCCCTTCATGTACCATAATGATTAAGGTTTTAGACATGTGCTTGAATTATGGCTGAAATAGCTGCAGAATGGATGTTTATAGCATTATAGCTGTCCATGTACATGCTTTTAGTCAGCTTCAAATTAAAGGAAATATGACTCTGTATCTCAGTCATTCCAATTTGCCTCTGCTGAGGGCTGGCAGCAGTTACTGGAGTTCAGCTGATGTGTGGGGGCTGGATTATGGGGCTGAACCTGCGGCCACAGCAGGATATCAAATGCATGCACGAGTCCTGCATGTGCAGCAGGTTATAACAGTGACAAAGTCATTACTGACTTGATTTAAAATGAGAGAAAGTAAAATTCCCAAAGGTTTTTTGCATCTTACCAATAATGAGATCATACAGCAGTTTTATTTAGTGTGAGACTGTTTAAGCCATGGCTCTGGAGATAAAGTCATCCCCTTTGGGTCACATATCTGCATTTGGTGTGCCTCAGCTCTAGAAAGAGCAAGACCTTCAGGTTTCATTGCCCTCAGAGAAGTGGCATGTGTGTGATGTGTGCTGCTAAGGACGACCTTGCTTAAGCGCTGGTCTTAGTCTTTTCAGTAATGCCACCTTGTCGTCAATTTTAGTTCATCTAAATTTTAGTACATCTTACCCCTGAATTAGACTCAAACTGTCTACCACCATGCAAACAGCTTAGATAAGCTCTAAATTTGCTGAAGGAAGGTTCTTCCTTTAAATATAGGCAGGCTGGTGCATGAAATTTCGTTTGAATGTGTCACAGGTCAATTTTCCTCAATTTCAACCCTGCATCATAAGCCTAAGGTTCACCTCAGCTGGTTATGCTTTGGTAAATACTCAATTCCTTTCTTATGCTTTATGTTGCTGTATCTGCCTCTAGTTAGCTCAGTTTAGGAAAGCACCCTATATAACAAAAATATGGTCTCAAAATGAGCTCAGTTCAGCATATAATTTAGTTTTGTTTTTTAAATGTTGATAACATTTATGTTGTATTCTGCATTGTGTATGTATTTGAGAGTAAAATCTCAATGAGTTCTATCCGGAGTAAGTGGTAGTTAATGAAACCTTTTATTAATAAAATTTAGATAATTATCTGAGTAATTTTACAGACAATTCAGTAATTTGAAATGATTTATTCTGTGTATAATGACACTTTATTCCCTTTAAGTGCAGTTTAACATATTAATTACAGAGACTCAAGGGACTTTTGAAGAGTTATTCTAGTGATCATATGCTATTAATTCTCCAGGGACACTGCTTTTTTGGAATAGCACCTACATAATGTTTCAAACCTCAAGCCAATATACAACATTGCCAAATAAAGATTAAAAGGCCCAACAAAACAAAAACCGCCCTCCATTGTGAGGTGGATTTGTTTTTTGTTTTTTGTTGGTTTTTTTTGGTTGATTGATTTTCAACTTGAATTTGATTTTTTTATGAAAACACACCACATCATTTCATCCTGTCTTTCCACTTGACAATTCCTGTAAATTGCTAATCTTCAGGTTCTTATGGTTATAGACCCCAGGTAGATAAATCTGGTGTTAAAGAAAACAGATCACTCAAAAATAATCTGTCAATAATATTAGTATGTACTTCTGCTTTAGTGTCTTTTCCACTGACACCTCGATGTGTTTTGCAAATGTAGAACACAAAAGTCTTGCAAGCACTTGTTCTCTGTGAGTTACATCATCTGATCCTTAGGTGTACAAACATCATACAGGTGCCTGTGTTGTTGGAACTATTGCTGTCTGACAAAAACCTCAATTTTTGCAAATGAAGAGGTTTGATGGTTTTTTACTTTTTGGTTTATTTTGGGGTTATTTTTGTGGTTTGTTTTTCATGGTTACTTTGTTTTCTTGGATCTGTTTTGGTTTTGGTTTGAAAAATCTCTGACTACTGCAAGGCAGAACTTTGTGAAAACCTGACTCACTCCTAATGGCTGGTAAGAGGTGGCACAGTTGGAAGATTCATCATCTCTGGGCAGTTTGGGTGTGCTGGAGCTGCTAGGATCCTTGTTTGGATGTGGTGGTTTGAGAACCAGCTTCATTCCAGGCAGCTGCGAGCCCCCTGTCACCCCAGGATTTCAAAACTCCCAGATCTTTTCTGTGCAGCTGGCAGGGGAGCTGTCCAGGCTTGGATGTCACAGGTGTGACAGAGGCATCACAACTTCCAGGTGAGCTGTAACTGAGCAGGGTAAGTCTTGAAATGTGTGTGAATTAGGTTCTCAGTTGTGATTCTACTCCATGTAAATGGGAAACCGAGTAACACCAAAACACTGACAGCTGTTACTGGTCATCTGTGCAACCTGTGCTTCAGACAATTCTCCTGGGGAGTCATTTGTCAACAGTGGTGCCTCCCACCATGTCATATTCCACACATGTGAACTGTGTAAATTTGGATGGAGGCAGAGGGAGGGAAAATTGAATGATGTTTTACTGACAGATATTGAAACTGCAGTCATGCACAGCAGAAATCCTGCTGGTGAGTTTGCTACCTCAGTCCTGTCATATCTGCAAGTCCATGGATCTCTTTTTAGACCAAGTTATAGGTGACAAGTTGTTGTTTAAACAGTTTAGATTACTCTAAAATCTCACCTGACCTCAAAACTGATAGGACAATATGTGCATTTGAGGAGGCGTTGGCTTTTCATTACACAGAAATTTTTCTTTAGACCTGTCATGAAAAAGACATCAATGAGGCATCACACCCACTTAAGAAAACATGCTTTCCCCCTGGTCTCATTATGGGACTGTCTGGTCCCAGGTTTCACTTTGGTGGAAATACCAGATCCTCTCAATAAAAAAATATGCAGCTCTTAAAAGCAATGTGTATGGTATAATTTATAAAATTTCTGATTGTGAATTTTTACACAATTATGTGCAATATTTGGCATATTCTTGAAAAGTTGAGGGGATTCCAGATAAGCAGAGTAAACAGCGACATTAGAAGATATTTCAAAGAGTGGAGAAAGAAAAATGAAGTCCCATGAAGTAACAGCATGAGGAATATAGAGTATGCCATTTATTCAGTAAATATATAGATCACTATTCATTGGTATTAAAAATGTGCTAAACTGAGAATGTACTGAAGTTATTAATAAACCTTAGCAAGTTTTTATGTGATGGCTCGTTAATAATTAAATCAGTCATATGGTTTTTCCATATATAAATATCCATATAAATTGTGGATATTTATCATGCTGTTATTGTATCTAATACACTAAAGAGATGTATATCTGATTAAGCTAGGAAAAACTATGATAGCTGATATTTTATCTTTAGGGCAATATATTAAGGGAGCCTCTCTAGCCATGCATAAATGTTCAGACATTATAATGTGAAGAACAATATTGATGTCTGAAAACGATGACAGGTGGAAACAGCAATGAAAAATCAGGAAATACCCAAAGGGATGGAAGTTATGACAGGTTTCCAGATCTTGCTTGCAGGGATTTCCCAAAACCGTTGTCTGGAGCTGCTAAAATAAAGGGCATAAATGTATCGGTATTAATTCACAGAGTGAATTCCTGAATCAAGCCCATCACCCTTCAGTTGTTTGCAGAAAGGCTGAGTGAAGAAGTGAAATGGAATTTTTAAAATGTTTCAATACAAGGTCTTGCTCGTGGGAGCGTGCTGGGAGCTGCCAACATGGAAGGGAGGAGCAGAGGTTGTCCAGAGGATGACCTGCTCCTAGATTATGTTTCTCTGTGGTTCCCTAGTTGTTTTTCCCCTGCTGCTGTTGAGAGCTCATGAAGGTGCCCTCAACAGGGGCAAGTGGATATAGATCATTGAAATGAGGAATAAATGAGGATTGTCATGATCTTATGTCTAATTAGATAACAACATGAAAAGTGAAACTAATTGAAGGGTTGATGTATAGGGATATAGAGAAATAAAATTCTTAAAAGTAACTTGGAATGCATAATAGCCAACATCTTCTCAGAGGATATCCCTGTGTGTAGCAATGTTGGATTATGTGTTTGGGCACCTAACATTATAGTGTATTGCATTACTGCACTATGCTATTTTCTTATGAAGTTCTTAAGCAATAGCAATGCCGTTGGATTGAAAAAAAAAAAAGAAAGAAGAAAAGAAAAGCTTTTTGAAGCTATTTTTCATCTCAAGGCCTCAATTTGTCTCTCCCATGTTTTACAGTCTCCTCTTCCCCTGTACTTGCTTTCAAATCAGGGACAACTTGGAGGAGATTGCTAAAAGAAGTGAAAGTACACAGCTAAATGAAAACTCTAAAGTGAGTGTTGTTTTTGAATATGTTATTCTCATTGAGAGCCTCTCAGGAAGGAAAATCAGATTTCTTTAAAAAACATTTTTGAACAAAACAAAAATCCCTTTTTCTCTTGTGTTTGGCAAATTACCTTCAGGCAGTCTGATAAACAGAAGAGGAATTCTTTTACTGAAAACTCAGGAGAGGATTTGCTTGTTGGCCAATTTACCCACTAAGCTATTAATTTTTCTGACCTTGGAAAAGAGAACTGGAAATACGTGTATGACATCTAAGCACCATTTCAGCTTAGAAAGCTGAAAGGAAACTTGATTTTATTTGTATTGTGAAAATTTGCATCCAGTCACAACTTTCAGCCAAGTGTCTTGCTGAGCCTGATATGTGCATTAAATTATTTTGGAAAAGGATCAGTGTGATGGTAGAAAGATGTTCTTCTGCAAGGCAGCTGCAGAGTCATTCCTTGTCTCATTGCTTGAGGCACAGTAGTGCTCTTAGGGCTCCAGGAGCTATAAAACAAGGTTTTTCTGAGCACTTCCTTTGCACCATATTGATGAGAATTTCTGCTAAGACAGCACATTTTTGATCACTTGTATAACCAATACTTGTGCAGCAAATACTGTTTCTTCACACTAGTGTTATGTATTTATAGTAAGGGTCAAGAAAAAAGCCAGTGGCTCACTTGGTTAAACACCTTCTGCAAATGTTAGAACTTGTCCATAATTTTTACTCTTTGTGCTATTTGTTTTGGAACTTCACTTGTCTTTTTTACTGATATCTTCCCCCTGCCTACTCCCACCACCATGGAATAAGGTGGCTGTTTTGGTGATTATTGCGGACAAGTCCTAGGAAAAGATTAGCAAAAGGAAAGGAGATTTGCCATAGCTTGACCTTTTCCAGCCTTGCCTTTAAACCAGTCTTTTCCTCAGGAACAGTTGGCATTGGCAAAGTTTTGTGAATGAAGACAGCAGCACAGAGCCCCAGGAAAACCAGCTGTGCTGAACTTGCTCCCCTGCCACTAGCCTTGCAGCACAGAAAAGCTGGAGAGCTGCACACACAATGATACAGCTTCTTGCCTTTTCTCCTCTGTTGCCTATGAGTTACTGAGAAACCCCAGGTCTTTATTACCACTGAACCATGGCAATGTAGCACCCCAGCTTCATTGTGATGCTGCACTGCCTTGTGCCATCAGATTAAATTAATCTGGACATTATTCAGCACAATTTTCTTAAAACTAGATGTAGAATCTACATTCTAGTGGGGTAGGTTTGAGCTAACTATTTTTTCCAAATGAAAATACTAAATTTCTCTGCTTTTTTCTATTGTGTTGTGCTCACCGAGCAATTGTCTTCTCTGCAAGCTTCCCTGATTGCCACTGATGCCCAAAGTGGCCTGCAGGTGATTTCGAGATCACATCCTCACCCAGTGTCCTGTGCATGGGGACAGGGGGCCCTGAACTTAGCTGTGGAGCTACCTTGGTCACCGTGTGGTCTCTCCCAGTTTGGATCAGGGCAGCTGTGAACCACAGAGAAAGTCACATTTCAGACCATTTACGAGGCAAGAGAATCTTGATTCTTATATAAGCTTTTAATGCTACTGAAAAAAGGAACTGAACACCTGAGATTTATCTGACAGGGGTTCCTCAACAGAGATTTCACCTGTGCCATGCAGCAAAGGTGCCAAGAGCTCCTTTCTCAAAATCCCCCAAAGATAAAAACTACCTACCCTGAATTTGTTATTCCAGAGGAAGTTAGCTATTTGGCACTGTTGTTATGAAAACACCTCTAAAATATTTTAATGAACAAAAATTCTACTTGAAGAGGTCTGCAGACTCAAACATAGCATTGTCTTGCCTCTCTACTGCAGAAATATAGATGAGATTTAAAAGCCACAGTAATTTATGAGCTGTACTTAGAACCCATAAAGGGATATCTTGAATTCAGAATTGTTTCATTCCTGATGCGATTTAGAAGATTAAACTGTCATATTTTAGCACAGATAGATGATTGCTATAATTAATCATGTACCATGAATTCTATTATTTAGAAGCTATTTCAAATAAAAGTTGAAAATACTTTTTATACACTGCAAAATTAAGTAGCCTTATAATTATGTTTCATAGATGTATTTTGATTTGTTTCATATGCAGAGGAAATTTACTTTACAAAATAAACCAATATACTAAATGCATACTGCAAAACAATACAGTAATGGAGTGTTTGCTAATGACTTCAATTTAAGTATAGCCTGTCTAATAGCTGAGATAAGATGCTACTAAAGGAGTGTGCTAATGATTTGAAAATTACTACCAAAATTGTGTTCAGTCTAGGAGGGATTGCAGACGTAATTGTGCTAATAAATATCCAAGTCAGCCCTGATTTTGAAGCTTGTATCCTGATTACTATGAGTTTTAGAAATCAGACAGAGCTAAATCATGCTGTTGTGCTCACATGAATAGCCTCTCTGGTGGTGTTGCTCATTTGAGTAAAGAGAGCAAATACACCCATGCAAGACAGAAATACATTAAACATTCATAAATGACTAGTTAAAATGCTTAACTGTGCATGTTCCTTCCAATTCTATCTATTGAAATTTGGTCTGTATACAATCCTGAGTGTAAGTTTTTAGGTAGGTGTATAGAAATTTAAAATTTGGCTATGATAGGATTCTGTTCCTATCTGTACATTGCTGTGAAGCATTGTGCATGTACTAGTGTCACTCTCACCCTTTAACACATTATTTTGGTGATCAAAGTGCTCTAGGACAAGATAAACCTGAGATCAGTTTCTTCTCTGCCCACATGGCACTAAAAGTAAGTCTTCCAGTTTCCAGGAAAATTATCTAAAAAGCAAGCTAATAAAGAGGGTAAATCATAGCTCCTTATGGGAGCAATGTGTCAGTTAGACCATGGCTGGCCTTGGTTTCTGTTTTCTGCTATGGGCTGCATATGTAGCTTACCTTAAATAGGAAGAGAAACAAATGCATTAAAGAAATCTTGGGATAGAAACTGAAGCAATATTTCATTGTTCCCACTGAGCCAGCCTCAACATGACTCCAGTCCAGAGGGGCCTCCAGTTTGGTAACTAGCCTGTAAGCACAAATATGTGCCCTCTGATAAGGCATCAGCATGAGATGGGGTTAGAACTGGATTGTCTTAACACTTAACACTCAAATATTTCTGGGAGTTGCCCAGTGCAAAATTCTGCAATCCCAAAACAGATGTTTGGGAAGCTATGGTACTATTTCACGGCGGGATCAACGGTTAGTAAATCAGAATTTGGTGTCTAAGTGTAAAAATCACCCAGAGCTTTTGCACAGCCTCCTAGTTCAGTGTTGATAGTATTTTGAGACTGTGTTATTGGGGAAAAAAAAAAAGCTGGGGCTCTGCCCAGTGAATTTAAGTTTTTTTTCTATTTAGAAACATAATGAAAACTTCTGCACAGCGGCTCATAAGATACAACCTTTGAAAGTGTTCGGAAGTGAAGATGTTAACAGTTTGACCATCACTTTCCCAGCAAGGTATGGACTGTGTTTTCCTTTTGCTCCCCATTGCAAGGTGAAGCAGTGGACCAGCTAACCTATATTTATGTCAACCCCCTTGCTGCAAATTGGTGGCTGAGGCTGACTCCTAAGGTACTTTATTAGGACACCTGCTTTGCAAGCATGAAGTCAGTAGTGTGTGCCGGAGTGGCCTCAGGGGTGAGCTGGGAGGGTGCCAAGGAAGGCAGATGTGCCTTTAGAGGAGCAAGTGAAAGGGGCAGCGCCATGCTGTACCTGCCTTGCTATTGCAAATTCCCTGCTACTGACCAGAGGAGTGTTACAAAGCCCCTGACAGCCTCAGCATGCTGCAGCTGCAAGCCACGAGGAGCAGTGGTAAAAGGCTGTATTCAACTGTAGGTCAGAGAGAGAAAAGCAAGGCTAAGCAACGAATATGGGAGGCTTAATTCACTTGGCTGCTTCCCTTCCCATTGCAGCTGCTCTACTTCAGGTTATTTACCAGGCCTGAATTCTTTCTTTATTCATCATTGTTGACTGTAGCTAGCTTGCTTTGGGGTTGAAAGGAGATGAAAAGTCAATTATGTGTCTGGGTGCTTTTGAATGTCTTGAGTGTGGTAGATGGCTGCAACCCCTACTGCTCATGTCTAATGAGGCAAGGCAGAGAACTGCTAGCCTCTGGTCCAGCACAGCCCTGTGGAAATGCTCCAAAGAGCCAAACAAAACAAAAAGGAAGGCAGAGAACCATGTCTCCATGGGTTTGCAGGGCTTCTGCAGCTATGGCACTATTCCCTGTGCCTCTCTGCCTGCTCTGGAAAAGTCCCTGTGCAGGGCAGGGATGTTGCTCTATGCCACCTCCAGTGCTGCCTAATGCAGGTGGACTATCTTCAGGGGGTTTCAAGGTTTTGGGCAGGTAAGAGTAATAAGCAGTGAATGATGTGCAGGTGTGGTACCCTGTCAGAGCTCCAGCCAGCGCTCACCACCTGCCCATCTGCTGGGTTCTATCTTGCCTCTGCTCATGAAAGCTTGGGCTGACACAGTGGTGGTTACTGACATACTTTACAGCATCATTTACCTCACCTCTGCTTCTAGACCCCAATCTCTTGAATTTAGTCAAGAGAGTTCACATTGCTGTTCACCTCCTCTGACTCCTCTGGCTTGTATCTTAGTTAATTATCTGTAGACAAAGCCACAGTTGATGCCTTATCAACTAGAAAGACTGAATTAATCAGCTTTGTTAGCAAAGGTTATAGCAAGGGGCTGACCATCATATCCATCTGTTCACTCATCTCTTGAAGAGTAACCATAATAGAACTCTTAAAAATCCTATTAATGGATTATAGGTCAATAACCTAGACACTCCGATAGCTCTGCAAGGAACTATGAACAAAATATCTGGGATTAATGCATTTTCTGAATATTTTTATAGGGTCCTTTATAGATTTTTCCCTCTCAAATGCTAATGTGTTCTGCAAGTAAAAAGAAAATGGCTTTTTACCACTGTATTCCCTTGATGTGGCTAGGCAAAGCTGGGAGGTATCTAAAACTATGTTAAGACATTGAGCTGATCAATTCATATGTAAAGTTCAAGGAGAAAACTTTGGCCTTTTGCCTTCAGAAGTAATCATCCAAGTCACAGAATTATCTCATCCTGACGCATGAGGAGGCTCATGCATTGAAATCCAAAAGTTCACTCAATTTACTACTGCTGATCAAATTGGCAAAATGTCCTGGGGAAGCATCAGACAATTCACTGTGCAGCACGCCTTGCTGAGACAAATCCAATCTCCCTCAAATTCTGTCCGTCCTTTACAAAAATGTTAAACATGTGGGTGAAGAAATTCTGTCACTTTTTATTTATTTATTTATTTATTTTTAATTTTTTTATTAGGGAAACTTTCATTTGGAGGCGCATTGTAGCCGATTCTAATGTTGGAGCTCTAAATACAGGGTTTGTGCTTGGTTTGCAGTAAGTACAGCTGTGAGGCAGGGTGACCATTTATCTCTGTTCTTTTCTGCCTTGACAGATAGGCTTGACACATCAGATTGCTGCAGGGTAGGACACACTCACACCCAGAATAGGGCACAATGTGTGCAGAATGGTTTATCAAATGTTTGTCCTTGATGTCCATCAATCGAAAGAACCTGAATGCCTAAATATGAGACATTGAAGGTTTATGCCATAGTGGAGATTTGTTGCTATTATTTCCAGTGCTAAAATATTTTTTAAAGTTTTCACTTTTCCCTGCTATTATTTTACAAGAGGGAAGGGATCTGCAAGGACTGAGGATGATTTGGACTTGGTCTCAGATAAATGCACGATCCACATCTTTACTGGAATAAGTAATATAATGGCAGGTATTTAAAATATTGCATTTGTGCTCTGGAAAAAATAGTGGTGTTTTCCTAGGAAGTTTTCATTGGGGTGTTTGCATTATTAAAATTCCTGGTTTTAAGCAGAGCAAGTTTTTCTGTTCAGTAGGTGTGCTAGATTCCCAAGGCCTTTCTGTTCTTCCAGGCTTGCAAAAAGGAGCCAGTACCATGCCACGCTTTTCAGTCTCTCAGGATGAATGTCTGGGCTCTTGCAGAGGAATTTATTCCTCCTTCCTGAGGCATACCCCTGAGAACAGTGGTACTAACATTCCCTCCTTTCACAGGGCTGGAGCTCTACAAGGAGCTAATCGGCCCAGCTTGCTGAGATTTCTTCTGTCACCTGCAGAACGAAAAAAATTTTTACAGAACAACCCTCTTCCTACCCATCAAGGGCAGAGAGTTCAAGGGGAGCCTGGAAAGTTGGCCATGAAATTCCAGGTCTTCCTCCTCACCCAGCAGGGACATCATTGGAGAACAGACTGTTTTTTTAATATTTTCAGGAGAGATCCTGGAGAAAATTGGCAAGCAGAGGTGGAACCAGGCTGAAAGTGAGGACACACATCTGAAGTGGCAAGGTCCTTCTGGCTAGCAGCAAGCAGCTCTAGCAACACCAGGGCAGCCACTGTCTTTCAGCACCATGTTCCTGAGGTGCTCCTGGATGTGTCTGACCCAAGAACTGACCCGGACTGCTGAGATTTGGCTTTGAGGTGTGAAAAGCAATCAGCATGAGCTCATCGGGCTGCTCATAGGGCAGGATTCAAAAGCAGAGCTGTGTGGTGCTGCCAGGTTGTTTACTTATTGCCCTGGCTTAAATGACTACCCAGCAAGATCAGCACTTAATTCTCTTTATGTCACAAATTACTCTAGGGAAAAAAACCAAAAAAAATGAAAGTAAAATCAACTTGAAAACATTTGTACATCTCTGTGATGTATAAATTGCACATACATTTTCTCTGAATATCACAAGTTCTTTCCTGCCTTCTCATTTCTGGGAAAGGGGATGTAAGTCCTAGGGATGAACAGTACAGGTGTTGTCTAAACAATTCTGTGAAAATCTTCCTTGACCAACTCTCTAAAAATTATGTCAGCAGGACAGTTTGCTTTGTCAAGGTTTTGTTTTAAATCTGAACCCATTGATCTGAATGGATGTTTCTTTATTCTGCTTTCACCTTTTAGCTTGTATCTGTCCCACATTCCTTGTGGAACGTGAGTTACAGTTTTGCTAGAGAGTAGGACACAAACAGAAAGTGGCTTATAAAGAAAGATAATTTAAACAGTAGGAGGTGAGGCCAAATCCCTTCCACAGCTCAGCTGCAGTCAGTGTGACTAGTTGTGTGAACAAAGCAAACAGGATTTGGCTTTTGCTGCTGTCCCAGCCACCTTTTATCATTGGAGAGAGAGAGAAAAACACCATAAAATTAAATAGGTATCATCCTCCCTGCATTCCTAGTGTAACTATTTTAACTGGAATGCCTCATAAACAGATAAAAGCACTCTTGAGCTTTGGGATGATCATTTTTTAAATGACCATTTAGGACTGGATTATGGTTTTACATTTTCACCTTGGAGCTTTTGAGGGCTGTTTGGGACATTAAGTGCTAACATATCAGAGCTTAAACTGAAAGGCAATGTTGCTTGCGGTCATACTGCCCAGCAAAATAATATAGTTTTGCTGCTGTTAATAGGTAAATACTTTCATTTGTGGAAGGAAAATGGTGATTCGAAATCATTTGATGCCCCTTAAACTCTCACAGCAGCTAGATATTTTGCATTGGTTTCTGTAATATTCTTGTGATAACATTCCTATCCCGCAGGGGTCTGCTTGAATATCGGAGCACTCATCTTTTTTAAGTTTTGCATAATGTGAGATATTAAAATTAAGGCTGGTGTTTACTGTTCAGTTTCTTACACACATATTCCACATTCACAGTTAGATATTATTTCCCTTGGAAATGCTTTCTGTCCCTGCCAGTTACTGAATGCAATCAGATGGCTTTGCATGGGCCAGCATACCAATTAAGTACCATGCCTGGGATGCACGCTGCTTCCTCTGTCAGCAGCTCAGTGGTTCATCAGCAAGTGAGCCGTGTATATTGATAAGGAGAAAGCCTGAACCCACTGTGGAGACAGAATCTATTTCTCAAAAAAGCTTTCAGAGAGTGGTTTGAGGGGAAAAGGGGAAAAGGGGCAGGCGACATGTAAAATGGCTGGAAAAATTAAACAGGAGGAAAGATTAATGGAAGCAGGATCAGAAAAATATTCAATTAAAACTTGCAGGCCTAGTCACATTGCTCTGTGCTATTATACATCTTGTCATTACCCAAATCTGTTGCTAAAGTGTTGGCATTTGTCTTCATTATGCAGTAAAATGATGTAATGAATAGGTTACAAATATAATGGAGGAAATGCCCTGGAATTATCACAATGCCTGAAAATAAAAAATGCCTTAATTTAAATTATTGGTGTGTGGCATCTGCCAAGTGCACAGACAGATATGAATAGTGTAGCATGGTTTTGTTCTGATGATGCCTTCAAAGTTTCTGTTCTCCTTCAAAGGGGTTTTCAGGCTGAATCCTTCCTTAAAAGCCAGTGTCAGAGAGCAGCATCTGACATACTTAGCTGCAAGGAACTGCATAGCCTGATATCTTAGGTCTGGTTTTAGAAACTTCTGCAAGAAGCACTCCCCCACATTTTGGGTGAAGAGCTGGTTAATGTATAGATCATGGATTTTAACAACCAAATTAAATTTGAGATGGGTAAAAAGCTACTAGCTCAGCCTAGTTAATTAGACATGATTTAGTCTTCAAAATTGCAATGATCCGTATAGACATATTACCTTTCAAGTTCAGTTTTGCATTTGTCTGATTATTATCTTCTAGAAATACATTTTCAGGATATTTAAACCTAACATTTGGCCTATTTTAAAACTGCAAGATTCTAAAAATCAGTACCAGTACATAATAAAGAATTTTATATTAGGACCAGGGTAGGAATTAATATTTTACTAAAAGTTCAAATAAAATCTTAAATAATATCGAAGTACTCCTTCAGTAGTAGGGATCATAGCCCTCCTTTTCCCAGATGTGTATTAACTTTAATAAAGTTTCTGAATGGCTGCAAGGACTGTCCACCCAGGATGATGCCCATGCTTCCAAACTCATTGGGACGTATGTATCATAAAAAGAATACGTACATTAGCGGAGGAGAATAAAAAGTTATGCCGTCATCCAGCAAGGATGCAAGCCTGAAGCTGGAGGGAAGTTTGTCAACTTAGTCCTCTGCTAGAGACTTTTTATTGTGACCCTCAGCAGGTCTTGGTAGGTGCCTGGGCTTCTTTTCCCTCCTGGGAAATGGGCATAAGGAGGAATGGAGGACAGAAGGCTGAAATGGATATCCTAAATTGCTCTGTCTAAACTGAAATTCTTGGGACACTCAGAAGTTAGAGCAGTGAGTGGGTTTGATAGAAACAAGCTATTAAATTGCTTGCTTCAGTTTTTGAAGGCTGTCACACAGTGCCACAGTTCATGGCACTGCATGCAGATAATGCAATACATGTTTTCTACCTTGTGTGTGAAAACTGAAGTATTCTGATGGAGATTTGTACAGTTTTTCATACTAAATTCTTTATCTTGTGTTGCTATTTTTGTCTTGATTAACGTGTTGCTTTGACATACATCAAACAATTCAGTAAGATAATTTCTATAAGAGCATCATTTTTTGTTCCTTTAGATTTCATGATATATAGGTGTCTGCCTCACTGTGAATGGTAGGTATATTTTAAACATGTAATATGCTGAAGTTGATAGGATTACACTTTCAGAGGTTAATTCTGGTCTTTTACTTTATAAATGGTACTAGATCCTTTGTGGTAATGTTTCACTGTTAAATTGCAGAAATTTGAAATAGATGGCTCAGAAAATTGATAAGATGATACCAAATCTCTCACTTCTCAGTCACCGCTGAGTTGGATCCAGCCTTAGTTCTGAGTAACCAAAACTTGCTACTGTCTGACAGCTATTTTGTGGCTTAGATGTTTCCAAGTGAACAGGTGTCCACCACAGAAAACAGAATAAAAAATCACCGGCATAAATAGAGAGTTGCAGAAGAAGAGCATTAATGGGCACTGGGAACAGAGTAACTTCTCTGATCATTGGATAAAGTGTGTTGCAAAAGGGAGTCCACAGCTCTTTCTGGAAGTACCTAAAATGTCTAAAGGCTTCTGTACTCCTTTGGTACACCCACAGCCGAGTAAGCTCCTGTAATGTCTTTCATGAAGGGCTGGTCAACAACAGCTGAACATGATCCAGCTGTGCCCAGCTGGCTGAGAAGGCTGATGGCATCCTGGCCTGGATCAGCAATAGGGTGGCCAGCAGGACCAGGGCAGTGATTGTCCCCCGGAACTTGGTACTGGTACTGCCCTACCTTGATTCCTGTGTCCACTTTGGGCGCCTCACCACAAGAAGGGCATTGAGGTGCTGGAGCAAGTCTGGAGAAGGGCAAAGGAAGCTGGTGAAGCTTCTGGAGCCCAAGTCTGATGGGGAGAGGCTGAGGGAGCTGAGGTTGTTGATCTGGAACAAACAATGCTCAGTTGTTGTTTAGGGTTGAACACAGCACTGCTGAATTGACAGTTGGACTCAATGATCTTGGAGCTATTTTCTAACCTTAATGATTTTATGTCTCTATTCTTTGATTCTACTCTATGTTTAGGTCCACCTAAATGTTGTCCTGGGTTTGGCTGGAATAGAGTTAATTTTCTTCTGAGTAGCAGAAGTAGCAGTAGTATGGGAGGATGTTTTGTATTTATGCTGAAAACAGTTTTAGTAGATGTTTTTACTTTTTGATAATGGTCTAACCACATTCATGTCTACTCCATAGCAATTGGAGACCTGGACAGGCAAGTGCAGCTGACTTTAAGGATTTGACTCTATGGTGACAAGATTTAGCTGAATGTGAAATTTTGGGAGACAGTTACTGGTTGTGGCTGGTCACAGCTGTGGTATATGGCCAAAAGGTTTGATGCACTCTCTCCTGTGTTGCACTGCATCATCTGGTTGGGCTTGATGATCTTATAAGTCTTTTCCAACCTAAACAATTCTATGATTCTGTGATTGCTTCTGCGCAGTGCTCACACAGTGTCAAGGCCTTTCCTGCCTCTCACACCAGCCTGCCAGTGAGGGGGCTGGGGGTGTACAGGAGGTTGGAGAGGACACAGTTAGGACAGCTGACCCCACTGACCAAAGAGATATTCTATACCATGGGGTGTCATGCTCAGCATAAACTGCTGGGGAAGGAAGAAAGACGACGGGGGATGCTTGTAATGATATTTGGTGACTTTGTTCTCAAGTAATCCTTGTTCATGATAGAGCCCTGCTGTCCCAAAGATGGCTGAGAACACATGCCTGCCCAAGAGACATGGTGAATTCCTTGTTTTGCTTTGCCTGCATACACAGCTTTTCCTTTACCTATTAAACTCTAATTAAATGGATTCTCTTGCCTATCCTAGGGAGGAGGTAGGGTGCAAGTGAGCTGCTGTGTGGTGCTTCGTTGCTGTCTGGAGTTAAACCATGACAAATGCGCATAAGATGAAATGCTATAATGTTTTCCCTCCCTTTGAAATTAAGCTCTGATCTTTACAGCTTACAAGCTAGCTCCCTGATGAACAAATAGTTCATTACAGAACTTGTGTAATGGTAACAGTGTAGGAAAACACTTATAATGATAGGGATGTCAGAACTAAAGAAGCAGGATGATGTCCATGTTTTTTTAATCACTTTTTCTTAGCATAGTGGAACTGGTACAAAAGGGAAAAAGATAGTCCTCTTTCTGAAGATGAAACTGGGGGGGTGGAAATCTATCATTGACTGGAATTAGAGCTATATTTACCAGAAGGATAGATGGTACAAGACCTAAACCTGTGATTCTGATTTCTTATCATTAATGCAGGGGAAACTTGGTGCAGGGATCATACGGTAGCCAGAAACATGGGAGCCCCATATCCTTTGCTGCTTTTGCCCTGAGACTCTTTTTGAGTGTGTTTGAACCTGTCCCTGTGCTTTAGTTTCTTAAATGTAAAAGAAGAAGGAGAAGGATATCACTCCTGTTCCTAAATGCAGCAGTGTGGGTTAAGTGTATTCAAGTTTCAGTACAAGTGCCTCACAGAGATAGCCCTGGCAGGAACTGCAGCCAGGCAGACAGAACCTATGAGGTTAGACCTCGTGGGATAGGTTACTGTCTGGCTGCCTTTGCTTTGCACTGTGTTTTAATTTATTCTCTTTCTCATGAGTTTATGCTGATCCCACAGCGCGTGGCGCTGCTATTCCCAGCCTGCCAGCATAACCCTGGCCAGAGGTATCTCTGCCTGTGTTGAGGCTGTGAGTCTCCCCCAGGGGTAAGCCAGGAGCAGGATGTATTCTTTGGTTCCTGGTATTGTCCCTTCACCTTCTCGAGCCAGGGCCACACAGGACTACCTGGCAGAGCCAGCTGAAAACGTGTTGATGCTGGGTTGAGAATGAATGTAAGCAACAGAAGTCTGATCTGCAAATTCAACTTGGTGTCTCCTTTCAGAAGTAAGGCATGTATTTTTTAATGGTCCACTACTGGTGGACTGAGTATCAGAGTGGTAAATGTGGCAAAAAGTAAAATGTTGTATGCTTTCCAGCCATTTGAGAATAATTACACACCAATTAATTGAAGAAAATGACATCTGACACTGTCAGTGTTCTGAAGTGTCACATATTAGACCCCAAAAAGCAAATGAGACACATATTAATTTTAATTAAAATGTTATCAAGAGGTGCTGTTGACCAAGAAGCCCATTAACAATAATCTGCTCTAGTAACAAGTGAGCAAGTCAATTTATTGAACTGAACTAAAAAGCAAACCCAGTAACAGCTGCCCACTGAGCAAGCATTTGATCTTTCAGCTTTCTCTGATTAGCAGAGGGAGGCGTTCCCTGAATATTACAGACTTTTGTCTACTTTCTCACTACTTTGTGGTTACTTGTAGAAACTGTCTCCATGGTGCAATCAGCATTTGCTCATCAAACTTAAAAGGGAGCTTTACTAGCAGACCCAGCTTCAAAGAAGACATTTATAGAGAGAGCAGTTGCTGGGTACCATTATTTTCTTTTGTGCTTCAGCTGTTAAAATCTTTGCACAGGATGGACTGTTTTCCTTGGAGATCTGGCTCTTTCACATGCAAAAGCTAGTGCACAAGATTTGAGGGTTGCAACAGAGGCAGGCTACTTGCACTCTAAAATTACGCGGTTGCACGAATTTATGTTTTCAACCTGAAACATTCTTCACTCTTTAGGATTGATTTCTGCATGCTAAGGAACATGAAACTGGCCAGATACTTCCTGAGCACATTTCTACCCTTATAGGAGATCTCAGTATGAATATAAAGTTGGTGATGATGACCAAGTTACTGCTTGCACCAGGGAACATCAGGAATTTTAACGAAGGATGCTTTGCTGTGCTGCCAGCATCAGAAACAGGAGCAGCCCCTCTGCAGCCCTCTGCCTGGGACATTTTGGGGCGCTACCACACCTGGCTGCTTCCTTTGTCCTCTTTTTGCTGCGCCTGTACAATGGTGCCAATCATTTTTCAGCTGAAGAAAATTTTAAAAATCACTTCTCATGTTCCTTTTGCTCTTGATTGGTGAAAAAGGCCAAAGCCTTTGCTATGTGAGCAATAGACATGGGAGTTTTTCTAGAACCAGCCATTATTTCAGAATACATTTTAATAGTTTTGGGTCAAAAACCCCAAAACCAGCATGGACTTGTATGTACTAAATGCAGTACAATTGCTAGTAGGTTAATTCTCTTTTTTGTAGCAAGGAGTGCATAGCTTTGGATTCCTCCTGAATCCATCATCAAACAAGATGCATCAGCTTTCCTGAATGTGGAAGAGCATACCAGGTCCAGAAGCCCTTCAGATGCCTTTCTAAAAGCTCTGTTTTAATGGTTGTGAGCCAAGAAGAAGAAATTTTTATAGCAATTCAGCCAACTTTTGTCTGACAGAACATTTTTGGCGGGAAAATGAATCCTGTCAAAAAAGCACTGATGCCTTTTAAGTCCTACTGTGGACAATAGACACGTCTGTCACTTACTGTTCAGAGGGCATGCCATGTTGGGCAAAACTGAAAGTCAATGAGTTTTAGTGTACTTCAGTCATTTTGAAAACAGTATCCAGCAACCACTGGTCTAGAATTCAGGAATATATTCAAGGTAGAAAGAATAGCAGCAGCCACTGAAATGGAAAAGATTGATGTTAAAACTGAAATAAAAGTTTATTTTTTCATGTTTAATCAGTAAACAATTATCTTAGAAATACAGACATGTATGAAAATAATCTTAAATACTATAATCTGAGGGATTCTTCTCATATTTTGTTGCAAAACTTTTTAGAAGATTTGGCAATAAATAAAGAAGTGAAGTACTAAAGGCATGTCTTCACAGAACTTTAAAATATCTTTTTAAAAATTAACTTCAGCACTTTTTTTTTTTTCTTTCTCTCTTTTGAGAATTTTAAGGTACCAGTACTGGCACTAGAACATTTGCAATTATTTCCAGTGGAGAAATTGGAGTGAGGACTGAGTAGATAGGGGAACTCTTGAAAGAATTAATGTAATCCTGTTATGTCTGATCTGCTGTCCATCAGCAGGGAAGGTTATTGGCTCAACGAGACTGTTATTCTAGCTAAGTGGAACAGTATATTCAAACTTTAAACGCTATGATAAAACAGCATCTAGAAATTTATGTTGCTTCCTCCACACGTTGCGAGTGAGACACTGGTAACTTTTCACTTGTTTCCATTGAAATCTTTTGAAGGTCCTTTAAAAAATATTTTTAGTTGTGTGTAAGCTGATGCATTTCATATTATTTTGGAGTTTATGTTTCTTCATATCACTTTTCATGGATATTCCAATCCAAGTTCAGTGGCCAGTTTATTTCCCACATATATGTATTTTATTTTTAGGACCAATGGGTGGTTTCTCACATGGGATGCTGGCAGATCTTCTTGTGGGGATGGGGACCCAGCCCAGAGCTAAATGCCTTTAGCTTCACTAGAATGAGTAAAAGGCATGAGCAGCCATCAGCCCTGTCTCAGCAGATCTGTGCTGCAGAGATCCCCACTCACCCAGCCCGCACAGTGGGAAATGGAAGAGTGAGATCATTTGGCTTAGCAGCTGCAGTGGTCAGCGGTCCCAGCGGTCACTCTTGGCACAGCAGCTGGTCTGAACATGTTGCAAGATGGTGTTTTCCTCCTACAAGGCTTTCCTCAAGAAAGGATTGCCTGCTGAAGGCCTCTTGGTTTCTTTTTGGAAATGATAAGCAGAAATAGAGCTCGCTGAGGATTCAGACCATTTATTGTGTTTTTCCGGATTTTTCTGTGATGACTCAGCTACCATTTAGCAAAAACTCATAGGAATTAATTAGGTCTGTTGCTCATAATCAATAGCTGACAGCAAGTTATGTAAACTCTGCAAAATATACTGGGCGTGGGAGAAGTTACTGTCTATGATAGATTTAACATTTAAGGGCTTGCTTTTTAAAGTTTAGTTGTTACTTAGTATTGCAAGAGTGGGGAACTTGAGTCATTCAGGGTATAAACTGAATTGATGGTAAACACACAAATGGAGGTGCAGGTAACAGGTTTGCCTTTAGAGGATCTTCTACTTCTTTCCATTTGTTGCATAATATGTGGTTAATAATATGAATCAGTGTGTTTGGACCTTACAGGATTTTTTTACTTTAAATACAAATCGATGATGAACTGTCCTAATTAAATAGCAGGCCCAAAATCTGATGCTGTTTCCAGATAAGGATCTCATTAAGAGAAATGCACCTCTTGATTTCAATTGTTTTTTTAATGGACGAGAAATCAAGCTTCAGAGGATAAACAGTGTTCAAAATTGTCTTGTCTCAGCCAAGTCCTTACGTGTATAAGGAGGAGGAAACGAGACTACTGATCAGTACTAAGTACAATCAGCCGCTGGTTTACTGGAGGGTCTTTGAAAATTATAACCCTTGTCCTTGTCCCCAGGTGCAGCACCACTGAGCTGGCAGTGCCAGCTCTGAGCGTTGATTCCAGCAATTTGGCTGTGTCAGGCACCTCTTAGTGCTGTGATAGTGTGTGGTGTGGTCAGGTGAGATTTTTTTGTTGTATCTTCTAGCAATGACCAGGGATGGAAAAATATAAAACTATTCCCTTCATAACATACGTTTTAATACATGAAAACCATACCCTATCAGCAAGGTGCAGTATTTTATACTTGTTCAGCCAGGTGTAGCTTTCCAGATCCTCTCCAAGGAGCCAGGAGTCCACAGCACCGTACTGAGCAAAAGCATCCAATATACATTAGTTTCTTTTATTACAGTGAGTTCCTATATTGCCAAGAAAGAACAACCACAATGACAGTAAATGCAGAATTGTCAACTTTCTCTGTCATTCATACAGTGTTTGGCAAGAAAATATAGATTATAATCATGATGAACTGAAAACAGCATTACCAAAATAACTTGAATTTTCCCATTACTGGCAAAAGAGCAGCTATTACAGTCTACTATGAGTGAAGTTGAAAGTGTAGACATGTTTTGAATGTGCATAACAGCCTCAAGATTGGACATCTTGCAAACATATTTTTGAAAACTGCTTCTGTCAGTTTCTGTAGTAATGCTAAAATATGCAGTTTGAGTCAAGCCAAATATTATTCCCTCTTTACTGCCATCTCTTTTTCCAACTATCTTTTGGAAACCTGGGGAGGTGGTGGGGGGGAGGGGTGACTTCCTCATGTTTGTCTTGGAGCTAGTGAAAAATGACACACCACTTGGTAAAACACCATCTTTTAAAGTGCATTTACAGCCCAGGCTACTGAATCCACTCGTTGGCCAGTAGACTTTCTTTTCCCCCCTCTATTGCTACAAATCCAGGCTTCTTTACGATTGTGGGCAAGTATCTGTGCTGACCACCTGCAATGCTTTGGCTGAAATCTGGAGTTAATAACTGCTCTCAGCTCAGCACCAGCCTGCACTTTCCCACTGACAAGCGTCTGCTGCACTTTGGAAGCTGGAAGGGGGAATTGCCCCACGGCCCTTCTGCTCTTGCAGAAGCAACTTCTCTCATTGCCTCGAACTACTGCAGGAGAGGCACTTGGGCTTCTGTTTATAAATGTTCCAAACTTTAATTTTCCAAGTTTCTTGTTCCCCGGTTGACTGAAAGGTTTCTTTTCTGGAAGTTAATCTGGTTTTACCTGTCTCTTTCGGAAGAACTCATTTTGTTTGGCAAATTATACTTCAAGAAAAAAGAAAATAGATTCTTAACTAGACATAGCACCAGATGAGTAAATATTAGTTCTCACCTACCTTTGAGAACAACCATGAAATTTAACAGTGAAAAAGAGCATGGGAGCCAAACCATAATCTGAAGGTACAGTAAAGACTAGATATATCTTGTCTATGCAGCAGAAATGATTTCTAGTGGCTCTAAAACATTATAAATGGGAAAAAAAAAGATTTTGCAACTTTCCCCTTTATAAGAGAATGTGTTGGTTTTATTTGATAGAGCAATTAGCACAGCTTAATTAATTTTCTCTTTTAAGAGTCAAAATTGCTTTGGCTATGCTCTTTAACAGTTTTTTTTTTTGTTGAATGTGACATTATCTGTCACCAAGGTTAAATAAGGGAAACACTGCCTACTGGTAATACAACAGAAAGCCTTAGTACAAAATCAATATTGTTTTAAGGACAATTTTCTCTAATTAGATTGAGATGATAACATGGCTGATCTCTCAAGAAGTAAATTAACTTTCTATATATATGCAGAATTTATGTAAAAGTATCATTAAAAAGGGAAACTCACCTCAGATCAGGTAATTCAAGTTGAAAAGCCTCAGCTCCTGACTGACCTGATGATAACAGTAGCAGGGATTTTAGTTTGCAAAATATAAAATTCTTCCCTAATCTATTATTCATTAATTTACTTATGTGAGTGATTTAGATTTCTATAATCTATTATCAAGGGAAAAGAATATGTCAGTGCAATAAACTAGATGTCAATATATTTTCATTAATGCCTGTCTGGGCTGAAGAAGAATGGGTATTTTTAGTTTTGTTGGTTTTTTTTTCTAAGATGATTCATAATTTTGTGTTATAAAATGATGTCAATATAGAATTGGCTGTAACTTGTAGGAGTCTGAAGGCAGGTTTCAGAAGACGCTGGTTAAGTGACGACACTAATGGCAGAAGCTTTCTTAGGATCATGGAATCATAGAGCAGCCTGAGATGGAAGGAGGCCGTAAAGATCATTGTGTCCAACTGCTGGCCCTGAGCAGGACACCCCAAGAGTCACACCCTGTGCCTGAGAGCGTTGTCCAAACACTTGTTGAGCTCTGTCAGGCTGGTGCTGTGGCCACTTCCCTGGGGAGCCTGTGCCAGAGCCCAGCCACCCTCCAGGTGAACATTTTCCTACCCATTTTGAGCCAAACATTTGTTTCAATAGTGGAAATACAGTGAGAAATTATGTGGATAAGTGGTGCAGTGATGAAGATGAAATAAAATAGATGCATTTTAGAGAGGTTTCTCTGCAGTTATACAGAGATTCCTTTGCATATGGGTTTCTGAGGAAAAAATAAATAGGCAAACAGCTTCAATACAAGGACAGGGAGCTCAGCAGAATTAATGATTTCCTGTGGATGCAGAAAAGTGACTCATTTTCTACAAGTCATTACCTCCTCCACAAGCAAAGAAAACTCTTGAAAATCCTGTGCAAAACCAGGGACGTGATAAGAAATTGTGCTTTTAAATGAACAGCATGATGTTATTGTTGTTTGTACTGTAGGTAACTCAAAATTATCAGCCAATATTTTTGACTGATGTACCAACACTGGATCAATTTTAAGCTTTCTTGTGCAGGCACAGGTACTTGGAATACTGCAGGGTTGAGCTCAGCCCCTGTCCCTTGCAGAAGGAGTACCTAGTATGCACTTTTGTATTTTTGTGTTCTAAGACAATTTTTTTCAAGTCTGGATGATCTGATGTGATCTTCTGTTCTGCCTGATCAAATGTGAAATGTAACACAGAAAATCATTAGTATTATTCTGATCCAAAAGACAATGTTCAAAGTTGGGTGTATCTATATACTAAAAATTTAGTCAACAAGAGAAAAACAATATACAATTGCTCAAAATATGTAAGAAAGAACGTGGTTGAATTAATTGTCTACAACTTCTATTTACATTTGTGATTGAATTTCAGTAGCAGATGATTGCAGTACATAATCTAATAATCAGCTCTTGGATGGTTCTGTAAATAAAGTAAAGATCACTAATTCATTTAGGTAGCTTGTTGAATAGATGATAAACAAGGCAGGAGACTGATAAAAACAAAGCTGTGACAGAGAAAGTGTTGGAGATTTTCTCTAGTTTTTTAGTGAACATTACATGTGAACCTAAGTATCTCTTCAATCTCCCTAGGTTCAGAGGAAGAGAATCAAAGGAGAATGGGACTCCAAATCTCCTGAGAAATGAGGTGAAAAGGGCATCAATGAAACCAATTTCAAAATAAAATTGCTATAGGTTTTAGAGATACTGATAACCTGCTAATACTCCAACAATAAAAAAGCAGATAAACAGTACCACCTGTTCCTATCTTTTCTTTGTCATCAAGTAAGTAAATATCACTGGATATTTAAAATGCTTAGACATTCAGTGACACAAAGAGAAACAATGATTTAAGAGACAATCATGGTGGCAAACAATCAAGTGAGACAAGGCTTTGGCAGGAAAAAGAAAATACTGTGCAGGACACATGGCTGCATTTTATTTTTTAATGCTCCCCAAACCTTTTTAGGCTAATAAACATTAACATCACTCCGGGTTAACATGGCTGTGACATTCATCTACTCTTCTTTTGTCTCAGAAGCATTCATGACAGAGTTGGTTTAAAAGTTCAAATTAAATGATGCCACCAAAGATGTCAGTTGCTGCTTTCCCCTTCACTGTGGAGCCGTGATGGATGACAGACCACCTTCTAGATTGCAGATGAATCAGACCCTGCTCTGATGGTTGATTTGGCTTATCCTCAGATGGAAGTTAAATCCATAATACACCTTCCTTTTGCTGTGCTGCCTCAGGGCTGTCTGCTTCAGGAATACTAAAATAATCACAGCTGCAGTGTGGCTCTGCATCTTTCGGTTCAGTTCCATCCTCTTTGGCACATGGTTTCTGTGACCTTGGACATTCGCTTAATCTCTCCATATATTATTCTTTTTTTCTCTTTTGTCTGTTTTGATTTTATAATCCCCAGGGCAGAGAAGCCTGTTGCTTATCACAGCATGAGGATATCTGGCTACTATTGTCATGCAAAGTAAATTATGAAGTGAAGTTATTAATACTAAACGATTTCTGCTGGTAGAAATTTAGCATTTAATTACTCTTTCCTGTTTAAAACTGTGTTCTCTATCCAGTTGCTTTTTGCCACTTTAAGGCAAAAGGGCATGGAGTTGAAGCTGTAATGGAAGGGAAGCAGTGACAGCTGCTGGGTTTTCCAGTAGGCCACAGAAATTGTTTGGGACTGTGCAGTCATTAGATTGAGCCTAAAACTTTTACCACCTAGCCTAAAATTTAAACGGTATCTGTCTCAGCTAAGTACATGAAGTTACAGTGTGGTCATAAAACAGTCAAGTGCTGCCTCTGGGCTCACCTCTCATCTGGCAGAGCAGCAGTTCCATAGGTCATTGCCACCTCCCCAGCCATCAGCAAAAGTTGCTCTCTTCTTCTAGACATCTTTCCCTGAACTTCTGTCAAGACTTGACCCCGGTTATATATCTGAATGGCTGCTCTTTGTATTGGCCTGAGTCCATTTTCACAGCATCTGGAAGAAATCTGAAAATGTACTTTTTTACAGGTGTACACTCTTGGGCGGGGTTAGTGAGGAGCATCACTATGTCTGGCACTTTGCTGAGTGCACTTTTCAGTGCCATAATTTCCCCCTCATGTCCCTGTTCTTTTCCTTTATTTTCCTATAGTACAGTAGGATATGCTATTTTGCAATTATTGACAAGAAAATGGAATAGACTTGAATAAAATATTGATCTCAATATTGGAGGGACTAAATGTGCAGGCAAATGACATTTCCTGCAGCTTTGGTGCAGTAAAATATGTAGGAAATGTTGCTTCTGAGATCTAGTCACGTTTGCAGCCTAACACCTAAGTACCAGACGAGCAGGAGAAATGTTAGCAGGGATAAAGCAGACTTGGCCAGGACTTCCTCAGGCACTGAAATGCACACTGAAAATAATTCACCCTCTTCTCTGACCTGCTAAAAAGCTTTTATTCTTTGACTAATGCATCTAGCAAATCTTAACTCCTAATAACTTTGTGCTGCCAGTACCTGCTGGCCTGTCAGTGCACTCACATGCATGACTGAGGAGCCAATTGTCTGCTTTGCAGCTGTAATTCAGCTACATCCTTTTAAAAGTTAGCCACAGTTGTTTCTTGGAGGGTTTTGTGTAGTTTGCTTTTTCTTTTAATGTGTTTTCTGCAATGCAGCTGTGTCTTACTGGCACTCAGCATTAGCCTGTAAGCGGCTTCTTTTTCCCTGTTTTCAAGTATTCATTCTGCATCTGCCATCTCTGCAACAGGGACTGTCCAATTTGTGAGTGGGCACTGTTCCATTTGAACAGACGGGGAGGAGTGGAGACAGACAAAAGATCATATGGAGTAGTGTCTAAAAAGTCTGGTGGTGAGCCTGACCAAGTGGCATAGATTTTTCTTTATTAATTTTTTGAGTTTTTCCTTCGTTTTGTTTTGGTGGTTTTTTTTTTTTTGTTTGTTTGGTTGGTTGGTTGGTTTTGGTTGGCTTTTTTATTTTAAAACTTAGAGAAAATCCTTCATAAATTCCATTACAGGGCAGCAATGAACACAATTGACAGTAATGCTGCACCCTGAGTGAATGCAGGGTTTGAAAATTGAGTTTGACCTCTCCTCTCAGGCTGTGATTTCTTGTTCAAGGGATTAAACCAAACAAAAACCCCCTACTTTCTGTATTTTGTTTCCATGCCTGCCTCTAAAGTGTATTCAGAAGAATTCTTTTCAGCAGTCATGACATGAAGGCTTATACAACAGTATGAGGAGCTGGTGTCTAACTCTGTAACTGTTCAAAGTGAAAAAAAAAGCTTCCAAGTTTTTAAGCTAGTTACAGCTACAGCTGGTTAGACTGGAGTCCAACAGGTAATTAAAAAATCAACCCCTGCCTCTGCTTATGTTATTACAATAGAATCTTGCCACAAGGCTTAGAAAAGTATTTTATCTGAAGCGGATTGTTTTCCTTTGTTTTTATAGTATTTGTTCTGAGCTTTTCCAAAACCCTTTTTGTTTTCAGTTGCATGGTGTTAAGTGTCACAGTGTACAGAAGGTTTAAAAAATAACCTAACTTCTATTTCTTGCCTTTTTCATTTCCTTTTTTTCCAATCCTAGCCACTTCCATCTCCTCTTTCCTTTGCCCTTGACTAAGCAAGCACAAGTTAATCAGATTTAGTGAGAGATAGGAAAGCAGAAATTGAGAAACAGATAAGAGAAGCAATTCAGCATGGTTACAAGTTCCTAGTGCATATCACAGCCAATGTGAGCACATTTTGGGGACCTTGTTTACCCTCATGTTGTTCTGTGCTGACTTTTTTAAACTCCTGACCTTGGTGCATACCCAGTCAGGAGCAAGGTTCATTTACAATATCTCAAAATGATGTTTTAAAATTAAACCTAAGTTTTTTATTTTACCAGGTTACTTTAGGTCCCATTATTGAAAAGCAAAAAAAAACCCCAAACAAAACCCAACCTAAGTTTCGGCCAAGTTGACAATGCTAGAGCATTCTTTCTTGCTAAAGTTTATTAACTAGATAGATTTAAAGACTCTGAACTACACAAGTGTTGCCTGATTTTGTGTTTTAAATGGGGCATATGTTAAAGTTCCATATCTTGTTTTATTTTTTTTTTAACGAGAATTTCAGTTCTTCAAAAATCTAGGTAATTTTTTCTCAGCTCTTCTACAGAGAAAAAAATGAAAATGTAACTTGAATGCACCTTGCAGGCTTAGAAACCTGACCTGCAAATAAAATCAACCTGAAGCTTTTAAGGAAATCTGACAGAGTGGAATCCATACTCTGTTGAAATCAAATCTGCCATCTACTCTTCTAAGAATAAGTCTTCATCTCAGATGTTTAAGGTGAATTTATGAGTCCTGAAGGTCATGCATTTGAGTGTGCTTTTAGAATGCTTGGAGATGATACGTCCATAGTTTATTTAAAAGTTTCCTTCATATATCCAGCTGTATGAAAAAAGAATTTTCCCTTCATAATGGAATGCAGAAAAATACAGTAGTGGAAATATTGACCCTTAAATTTTCCACACTGGTCTCATTTTATATTGGTTTTGGGTAGCTGTTGCAAAAGGAGGTGGAGTACCTTCTCCTTCACAGACCAGAGACTGGAGATCCTTTTGACTGGGAAAAGGCTTGTTGGCTGGATAATCTCGCTACTTTGCTGAGCTCCTCAGCCTTTTATTTTAATTTCTTAAGACAGCCTTGCAATTGTCATTTGCAATTTTGACTCTCTGTATTTTGATATTTTGGCCACTAGTGACTCTGTGGCTTTTGAGTAGCCGGTGTCAAAACTGATGTACAGGAGCTGTTAACGGAGATTTGAAACCTTTGCATTGCACAGCACACCAAGCATAACTGATTTCAGATTTACACTCTATCATTCTTCTCAGCAGCTGATTCCCTCTCTATCAAAAGGCATGGAAGCAGTAAACTTCAAGGAAGATGTGGTTTTGCTGCATATATCCTGGTGCATTTTTCTTCCTCCACCTTTACACCAGTTCCACCCACATATTTTTGACTTGCTCCAGATTATAGTGATTTCAAAAATCCATTTTATTTCTTTGAATTGACTAGGGAATGTGCAAAAGTGGCAGCTGTAATTGGGAGTTTACAGATTTTCTTATGTATTGCAGTCAACAGGGAACAAAACAATTTCCTTTTCAGCCTGCATGATAAAAACACACAGTCCTATAGTATCTCCAGGCAATTCACAGTATACACCTAGTAACACAGTCTCATTTGTTAGAAATATGTGAGCTGTGTCTGTTGCTACACAGAAATATCAGTATTTTCACGTATATCACTCTATAAATAAAAAATATCCAGGAAATCACTACCGTTATAACTTCTATGTAGCTCTCATTCTGCAAAGAAGTTTGTCAGAGAAGTTAAAAATATTTTCACAACCTTGCTGATACACAACCCCAGAAGTCTTTTCAGCTGAAGGGATGTTTTTACATGCAGTATTAATACAGGCCTAAGAAATGAGGTTTTGTTCCCCATCCACTGGAAACAAGAACTGTCTCCTTCCAGCCCAGCACTGACAAGGAAGGAGGATAGATGCTCATGCCTTGGGAATCACATGGATACTGTGATCCTGGCAGGAACTAGGATTGTCCTTCACGGCAGTGAAACCTGTGGCCTTACAGGTGTGAAAGGAGGCTCTAGCTGCCCCTTTCTCACTCCACATTTTCTGTAACAAGCCATCTGCAGGGGAATACCATCAACATTTTTGCATAACGCACAGAAGGCGGGAATTCACTCCCGGTACTTTTGCTTTCAGTGATGCTTTCAGAAGAACAGTGGATGATTTTTGTACTAGAAGCCAGCTATTTGTATGTGTTGACAGCTATTTGTAAGCTGGAGCAGGGAGAGAGAGCAGCAAGTAGTTTCTGCCCAGCCTTGTCTCTAGTGCAGAGCCACTGCTGTCCTGCAGTTCACAGCCACTCTGGATGGGTGTTCAGGGACAAATTTGCAGTCATGTGGGGAAATAGACCTGAATTCCGCCTGTTCCCACACTGGATGTTACAAGCTGAGGTGTCAGGAGTACATCATGGATCTCAGTTTTCTACTCCAAGCAGCACACGCTGCAGAAAGGTGCTTTGGTTACCTGGTAATTATTTCAGCAACACACATGGAAAGAGTGGTCTCGATGTGGACAGGTAGTGTTTCAGCTAGGGGTTTGGATGGGACTTTGCAGTCCTGGTACAGGAAGGGAGAAGAAATTTGATGCCCTGTTAGAAAGCATTGGAAGAATTGGAAGGAGGAAAAGAAACAGCAAGAGAAGCAAGAGAAATAACTGCAATAAGAAAGCTTCAGTTCTTGATGATACTGATGAATGTGAAGAGTGTGGTAACTGCTACCACTTGTTTTAGATCAGCAGCCATTAAATTTTCACTGCCTGATGAAAGACAGGAGGGTCTTTGGAGGCATTGAAATACAGTGATGTAAATATGCTATTTTTTTTTTATTCTCCCTTGCTTTAGGGGAAAGAGACCACCATGTCAAAGGATGTTTAGGTGCAGCATTGTGCAGTTTCATTTTACTACACAGACCCTTAGTCCCCTTTCAGCTGCTATTAGATGAAAGGGCACTGCCCTAGGATATATGGGTATAATTCTTATATTTATAAGGGGACATTGTATGTGATCTTTGGGAACTGGGCAGTGTTGAAAAATAGAGTAGGAATTTAGGACAAAGAGAAAAGTACAAGAAAATAATGGGTAGACTAGGGGTAAACTTTTTTTATATCCAGAAAAAAGAAAAAAGCATTGATGACCTTCACAGAAGATAATCAGATAGTGCCTAAATTATTAAAGAATTACAAATAGACTGGCATACTAATACCATGGAAGAAAGTTACCATGATTGCAATTTGAGAAGAATTAATAGTATGGAAGTAGCCTGAGAACTATCAAAGGAAAACAAGGTGATATGTTTAGCAGCTGATGTGTAGCGCTGGCTGTAGTTCAGTAACTGATTTTTGTTTTCTGGTACACCAAAAGGAAAACAGGAGGGGAAAGTGCCCATCCCTCGACTCTTTAAAGAGGTCTACAGGAAATGTCATGAAGTTGAATCATAAGAGGTATAGGTTAGACATCTGGAAAAAAAAAATTCACCCAGAGCATTGGAAGAGGTTCCTCAGGGAAGTGATCACAGCAGCAAGCCTGACAGAGTTCAAGAAATTGTTTGGTACTCTCAGGCACAGGGTGTGACTCTTGGGGATTCCTGTGCAGGATCAACAGTTGAATTAATGTTCCTTCCAACTCAGCATATTCTATGATTCTATGATTCTATGATTGATTCTATGATTCTATGATTCTATGATTCTATGATTCTATGATTCTATGTTCTGATAAAGCTGTGGATTGGAGACTGTGTTCCTTAGGCTTTCCCTTTCTGACCCTGGTCTTTAGCACAGTGAGGAAATGAAGTACTCTTTGTCCTCTAACCTTTCTGTTAAATTGTTGGTGCCCATTAGAGGCCTGAAACCAGGATGATGAGGTTTGGATGATGAGATAGGTACTGAAAAACATACAGAAAATAAAGATGACCTGTACCAGATGAGTGTCTGCGATTGCAGGGGGAGGAATTATTCATCTAAAAAAGAAACAAGACCTGAACTCTATGCATTTTAGTGCCTTACACATGGTTTCATTAGTGTTTTTTAAGTATTTTTGTCTGGCTAATAACAGCTGCTTTAACAATTCAAATTCTAAATTCCAGTATAGCTTTTCTGTACATTAAAAATAGCCAGAGATTATTTAATACTCCTTATAAATGAAAGTTTTATGTTTCATCTTTTTAATCAGAGTTTGACATGTAATGGTAATATCTTTGAAAATCTACCTGCTCCACAAATAGTAACTAGTAATTGTAAAAGCTCTCAGATTCTAGGTGTTCCTAATCTCACAATCTGTGGCCTGAGAAGGTCTGTAGGAACTGGTCTGTAGGATACCTTTTAAGTTTCTCCTGCATATTACTTTTTTTTTTTTTCCTTTTAAGGAATACATATTAGCCAGGGATTTATTTCCTTGACTTCTTCTTTCTAGGTAATGAAAAGAATGGTATAATTTTTCTGTTTTCCAAGGATAGTGTAAGCAGCACAAAGCAGGCAAAATATTTTTGGATTTAAGTAAGTGGAGATTGTCTTTTTGTGAAGTCTGTGAGAAGTAGATTGTTTTCCGATGAAATGAAGTACTCTATCATTGCCCTCCTAATTATTCTGGATTGTCCCCTTTTCAGGACATAAACAGAACAATAAAGTTGGTGCATTTTTTACTTTTTCTCCAGGACAGCTCCCATTCCCTTGATTCCTATTTCTCTTTCTGAGATGTTTTCATTGTTGCTATTTGCTCCTTTGGTTCACAATGCTGCTTACTGCAGTGTGAGTCCACTCTTAAACATGGACTCAGAATAAGAAATGAGGAAAAGCTGCCTTCCTTGTCGTTCTCAGGCATCTGAGGTTTCTCATTCTTCATTTTGCACTCCTGGTTGCTGATTTAAAAAAATAAAAAAAATAAATAAAAAAGGAGATATAGCTCTCTCTAAAAGAAGAAATTTTTCTTAGAGAAAAAAAAAAATCCAGATTCTGGTGCCCACACTGAATGGCAGGTATGACAATACTAGTGTTACTTTTTGTGATGAATTTCAGAAATCTCAGAACCTTTTCAAATATTTTCGCTAGCAATTTTGACCCTTTTTACTCACTAGTTCTGCATAAAGAAGGCTTGGCTGCTTTCAGCTGGACTCTGTGCCTGACGGGGGAATAGCTTCAAGCAGGTTTGTTGTTTCCTTGATAGAGAGATGAGACTGGCACAACTGCCTTGAAGCTCAGCTTGATGATTTTGCATCAAAGGACCAAAGGAGCACTCAAAAACTGAATTCAGGTATTCCAAAGGAAGCTGTCACCAGCAGCATCACCAGGCAGCTGTGCCCAGCGTTGGCTGATGCCAGAGCAAAGGTACTGGGAATGTTTGTGGGCTGAGCTGCACCCCAGCCTGAGGTGGGACCATACCTGCAGGATGCTCCAGTGAATGCCAGCCAGGAATGAAAACTGTAAAGCACCAAGACAGGTTGTCTAAAGGTTTCTGCTGCCCTGGTCTTCCATCCTTGGCACCATTGCTAGGATAGTTGGGGTTTGAAAGTGTGTCATGCATGGTAAAGGAAACAGTGGAGGGGGCAGCAGTTGCCATAAGGGGGTCAAATTTACCCCTGAGCCAGAGGGAAGAACTGGATCTGTGATGAATCAGACAGCTTCAACTAGACACCTGAAATAGTATTGTTTATATTCAGCTTATCTTCTGCGGTATAATACAACATCTCCACAAAGGTTAATCAATTTGAATGTTAATATCATTCTTATTTTCCAACCATTATCTTTCAAATATATGGTGTGCACTTGTCATCTTCCAGGATTAACAACATGACAAGTTTGAACTTTTAAAAGCAAGACACTTTTTGGTTATTGGAGAGCAGAAAAAGGTCACAACGCTTCGTACAAAACAGAACCGTGTACACTTCCAGGCCCACAATTTGCCTACTCTTCTCAATAATTTATAAAGCATGGAGAAAAAAAAAGGCCAATTTGGTAAGAGGAGGGGCTGCTCTGCTTATGTGTACAGTGTAAGAGAAATTATTATACAGAATAAAAGGAATTATCTCTGTAGGTTGACTCTTGCAGCCTTGTTCTGGTTGGCACAATGTAATAATTTCATTTGTTTCTGGAGAATGAAACACACTGAGCCTAATTCACCATTCTGTCTGATTCTCTCTAGAAGTTATTTTTTGGTTGCAAATAATAGTCACAGAGAAATGAGAAAATGTATTGGCATTAGTGTTCCCTTGATCAGAGTAAGGCAAAGGAAAACTCAAGTATTTGCCTTCTGCTGCGGCTGCTATTGTCCTTGGGGACTGCTGAAACTTTACATCAGAGTCCTAATTGGCACTCGGATAGCCATGAAACACCAGAAGCTTCAAAAGGAGCTTAAGAGAGTAGTTGCTGCCTTTTCCCTGCTCCATCCTTTGCTATCCACAGCACACACATAACAAGGATTTGGGAGGTAGAGTTATCGACATTAAATCTTGCTGTGTGACTAGCACAGACTTTGTAAGACTAGGCACCCCTGAGCAAGGAGCTGACATTGAAGTCATAAACCTGCAGCAAATTACACTGTGCAAGTGATTGGAAGTGTGATTTGCCCCCACCCATCCACTGTGGTTTTGCTGCTCTTCAGGAAAGCCTGCAATGCTTTTAAGAGTTGTGCTGTCATTTACAGCTTTTAAAAATCAAGATAGCTTGCAAAAGTCCACATATTCATGTGCCCATAGCCTAAGTAGTCCGGAAGGGTGGGATAGGAACTAAAGGGAGGAACAAATGAATGCCACTTCTGGGAGGCTGGGGGCAGAGACACTCCCTGCTTGGCTGGAACAGTTGTACATCCCTGGTCTGGACTTTGCCAGTTCAGGGCAACTTGGCTGACCAATGAATCCCCCCACTGCTCCCTCACCTCTGACACATAATTTGAATTTGTTAACCTGGCACCAAAACCTGCTTATAACAGAAAGCCCCCTCCACAATTGCAGCAATCCGGATAGTTATTACTTAGAGTAGTAGTGATCACATCTGCTCAGTGCTGGAGCCAGTGCTTTTGAACCCACTCTTGCACTGAGCAGGCATGATGCAGTAGAACAAGCACAGCTGGAGCAGTTAGGCTATTTTAGTCTAGCTGGATGAAGGCAGCAATGGTCATTGGAAACCAGAGAAATTTATTTCCTTTCACATCAAATATTGTCCAGTCCTAATTTAATTTCTCCAGTTTAAGACTGATATTCAGCTGTTGAAAACTGTTCTTGGTAATGTTGTGTACGCCATGCTGGAGAGACAGCACAGCTGGAGTAGTTATTCTTTCTTCTTTCTGCTGGTAAAATGGAGGAAAGTGGGAACCCACTGTAAATCTAATGCCAGGGCAATGAAAGTTGTTCTAAATTAACTTGAAACAGATGAACCTTTGCTTTCAATAGAAAACAAGTTGTTCTTATGCAGTGACAGGGTGGGTCTACTCAACAAAGGGGGTCATTGAAGGTCTGGATATTTTGAGCAAGCTTTCCTGAGTTTTAAAGAATCTTGGGAGACTTAAAACCCAAAGATAACAGGGAGAATTAAAACTCAAAGGTTTTTAACCCCAGAACTGGTGCCCTCAGACACTCAGGGTAGCATATATAAATTAGGACATCAGAGAAACATTTCTTGTTTTGTTTTTTTTCAGCTGATGCAGTGTAAGTCAGGCATGAATTCTGAGAGGAGCCAGAGCCCTCTGTTGGTACCAGATGAGGTTTGCTTCAGTGCTTTGCAAAGAGATGTGGGAGCACCAAGCGCTGAACCTTCGCTCTCCACCTCCAGTAGTCCCAAGAAGGGCGTGTTAGAGGACAGAAGACACAGAATTTCAAGAGGAACCCATTAAATTTGGTAAGAGACACCATAACATTTATAAGGGAAGAGTCAATACCATTTGTACAATTTTGAGTCTGGACTGAAACTCTGTTGTCTGGAGTAGGTTGTTTGCGGTTTTGAGCTATTTTTTCATGGCTGTATAAGAAGTTATAGCTATTTATCAATCCTGATAGTTCAAGAGGTATGTCACAGAAATGGCATTATGCAAGGACCATGGTATTTTGGATACTGAAGAGCACAGGATACAGCTCTACAACATCATTCCCCTTCCTGCATGGGAGTGAGCATTTAGGCACTCACTGAGCCTGTAGAGCAGAAAGCCATCACTCCACAGAGCAGTCACTGGTGCTGAGGGATCCCTATGGCTGTGCTCACATCACCACCATCTTGATCTGCAAGCTCATCTCCTTTCTCTCAGAGCTCTTCCCTTACCCCCTTCTGCCACAGAAATGTGTGTATGAAGTAATATCATCAAGCATAAAGATTAAATAAATGTGGAAAAATAATGGTGGGAACTACTTACTAACCCTCATTTAGTTAGTTCTTTGTAAATCTTCAAGTATCCGTATTATACTAGTATTAGCTTGCTTTCTGATAAAGAACATGCAGTAGGTTATGGTTTTGGTTTTTTCGTTAGTATTTTTTAAATTATGCTTGACTAATTTTGTGTGCAGTATTTTCAGCTTCCATCAAATGAAATGGGGTGCTCCTTTGCTTTTCATCTATGGAAGTGCAGCCTATAGTCAGAGTTAGGCTCAGTTTTTCTGGGTAATGCCAGTTTTACTAGCAAAATGCAGTGGCACCAGGGCAACCTCACCAACAATCTAGAGTTTAGTTATGTGTGATAGGCTAGAATTTAGCTAGAATTCAGATGGCAAGGTAGGGTAATGTGGAGAAAAGATTCCATCCATCCATCCATCCATCCATCCATCTTTATGTCTGTCTCTTTGGAAGTTGTAAATTTGAAAATTAAGAGGTTTTTTTATTTGGTACAAGTAGATAGTGCCCATTTCACAAAGTCTTTTCACACAGCTGAAGGGGAGCTTCTTTTTGATGCCAGTTTCTTTGGTAGGGGAACTTGATAGGTCTAATCAGTGTTATGTCTGGGAGGAAGTATAATTTTAAAATTTATAATTATAATTTATTAATGTATTTTCTATTTATCTATTTATTTATTACACATATATATGCATTATACAGGATTAACTTTTGTTCCAATTTTTTTATTGGAAACTTAGAAGCCGTATTGCACAGCTGGAATGAAGAATACCTTTCACTTATTCAGTACCTTGACTTCACCAAGGAAAGTGGACACCTTCTTTTCTAATGGTACAGTACATCTGAAAGAACTAATAATATGAAAAAAAAAATATTTTTATTAAATGAAAGAAATAGCACTTGATAGCATTGCAATCACAAAACAGCTGTATATGTTATTAAAAAATGAAATTTATACTCATTAATATCTTAACTTACTGGAAACTTAGTTAAATACTTAGTGTTTCATAGCACAGACTGTTTGCTGCTTTGTTAGCAGATGTATTTTTCAGGCACTTCAACTTTTGGTATTGCTCTGATTTTAAACCCTCAAATGTTGTTGGCAGGGTTTTTTACCTTGAATCAAGGCTATTATTATAAAAAATTCACAATTCTGCCAATGAGAATTACTATCTGGTAATTTCTCCTGGCAGACTAATTTAGACAACTTTTCAGGTGTGCTTTTTTTTAACTGAGAGTTGCATGAGAAATGTGAAAAATATTATCACTTACCAGAAATGCAAATGTGGCATTTATTCAGCCTAATATGAATTCCTCTGCACCAGGCAACAACACCAGAAGTGCCAATTAGGATGCAGTCCTGGTTCCAAAAATTCACCCTTTCTTTTCAGCTAATATGACATTTATGTGCCACGTCTTTTTTTTCTTTCACAGCGTGGCTGTGTTTCAACCAACTTGCACAGAAATGCCAGTTGTGCTTGAATTTTATTTTACCTCGAAACCTGTTATTGTGCCAGGCATCAATACAGAATGGTTATGCATGTAATGTGTTTTATTATGACTGGAATTTAAAGACCAGTGCCATATAGGTCAATCAGTGTTACGAATGACAGCAGTTGTTATCTGCTAGTGAGGAAAGCAGTATAATAATAATGTTTATTGCACATCATTTTTCAATGATTTTATGCTATCATTTAGGAGATGAATGAAATGGCTCTCTAGCTGACATGAATGTAAATAAATTAAGCATTAAGAACCAGAGAGTTCTAATCATCCTTCTTTAAGATTGCACTAAATGGTTGCAATCAGTGAAATAGATGAGAGATTGCATTAAATTGCTCTTCCAGATACTATATCATGCCAGCTCAAACAAGGTTCACAGGCATTACAAAACAGCTCAGGTTGAAGGAGCAGCTGGAATGCCTCATAGGCATGCATTAGCTGAGAGTACTGCATTGGATCTGTACCTCTGCTTACAGTCTTTTATATTAACATACATGGAGCGACAAAGAGAAACCCAAACAAATAGACAAGGGAAAACTTGTGCTGTTTTGTTCCAGGGATTTGCTCTCATTATAGATTTATATTAATATATGCCATGGTTTAGAGGATTGTGCAGGAGCATCGGTTGCAGTATTTTCTCAGCTCTTTCATTCAGCCCCTGCTGGTTTTTTTCAGGATGTTATTGGAAAGTCACAGGGCAAAAAGATGACAGGTTGGAGAATGAAGGGAGGTTTGTTACTGGCATGAGGAGAGAATACAGGCACTGTCTTACGGGTAGCAGATAGGCAATATCTGAGGAGCTGTCAACAGGACACATTAAGGCTGGGTTTTCAGGAGCTGACCTCTTATTCTTCCGGTACAAATCCACAAATTAAATTGTGTGAGCAGTTAGGTCACAGAGAGGGAGAGATGTCTGTATTCATCTGACCTAAGGCAGAAGCACCAAAGTGAATCTGAAATAGGAAGGGTCTTGGGGTCAGCAAAGACAGATTGGAAATTTGTCTCTTCATGTCTTTAAACAGCAGCACAGTGAGCACAATTAAAATTGTGATTGTTCAGGTCCTCTGCTGCCAGCAGTAGGGGCAGCATCCCTTTTTATTCAAGGGTAATATGGCCCAAAGATATCTCATTACTGATAGCACCACAGTCCTGGCTGTGTGGCACTGCCTTGGCAGGATGCTCCAAGCAACCCTCCAGCAGTTGCTCTGGAGCCAGCTAAAGCCCAAGACCTCAGCACCAAGCTGTGCTGGGAGGACAGGGAGATTGTTAAATTTCCCAGCTTCTGTGTTCATGTCCTGTTGAACGGTTGTTGTATTACAAAACAGAAAATTCAGTATTTGTAGATTTCCTTCCCTCCTGCTGAAACATTCATTGACTAAGCCAGGCAGACGTGCTAGTTCTTACTTAAATGAACAAATTAGTCTGTGTTGAGCACTTAGATGTAGTATTTCTTTACCACAGTACAAGAACAGAATGGATGAAAGGAAAATCTCTATTTTCAGGAGTTACCGACTATTTTTCAGTGACTACCTAAATTGTAAACACTTTTTTGGTTTGGTTTTGTTTTTTGGGTTGTTTTTGTTTTTTCTATTATACTGGACATTCATGCAGTTTACTCAGGACTAGACAGGAACCAGCTAGGTCGTATCCTACACAAGTAGCAAATACAAACACTCGGGTATGCATGTGGGTGTCTTGTAATTGCATGCTCTTCAGAACCCAATATCCTTTCCAAAGGGTGACATCTGCATCTTTCTTTAAATGCCTTAAGGTTCAATAAAAAGGCCTGTAATATGACTGCTCTTTCAAGCTATAGTGGGAAACAAAAGGAATTATTCTGGAGACTTTTTGTTTGGTTGGTTTTGGGTTTTGGGGTTTTTTTGTTTGGTTTTTTTGGGGGGGTTGTTTGTTTGTTTTGTTTTGTTTTGTTTTGCTTTTGTAGTATTGCTCATCATTTTCAGTGCACCAAAATTCATGGCAGGAAGAAGCAAGGTTAAGAAAGTTTTTCAGCAAGCTTTTCAGAACTGATACTGACTCATTCCACAAAGACAAAAATCTTAATCCCTATGCCATAACTTCAGGGAGAAGAAGGATGGGAGCACCAAATTTTTCCAAGTGACTCCCGATTTCACTTGTGACCACTACAAAATTCATTGGGTGTCTACAGTGTCTGGTGCTTTTAAAATCCTGAAATATTCCCAATAAGAGTGCTTTTCTGAACCCAGCAAGAACGTGGTTTCTAGACTGTGAGATTTTTCAGCCTGCAGAGGAGTTCCTTCCTGTCACAGGTGGTGCCCAAGGAGTGAAGATATTGATGGACTGTGTTACAAGAAGACATCATCTGCATTTGTAAGTAGCATTGGAATGTGTTGCCTACTAAGCCATACAACATTTTGCCTGTGCCTTTCATGTCTGAGGTGATATTTTCAGCACTGTGGCTTGAGAAAGCTTCTAACTCAAGTCTATAAATTAGGAAGTTTTAAGACTCCACAATTCTCACTGAAGTTAATGGAAGGTATGAGAAAACTGCACTTTAAGCTACGAAATTTCTGGTTCCCAAGGGGTAGAGAGGCTTATCTTATCTTTCCATTAATGCCAGCTAATACACTTGGGTGGCCTGCTGTCCTCTGGTTTATTTAAGACTTTAATATTTTAACTTACAGATAAAAATTAGGCTTAGTCCTAAGTATGAGCTGGCCACATAGCCATGACCACTCAACTCAGACAAGAGTTTGCTGTCTGCTGAAGGGAGGCAGAACAGATAATCCTATCAATTTTTCACTTTTTGTCTCTGGAATTCAACAGTAGAATTTAGAGGCTTCCTCACAGCAGGTAGGGAGCACTTTTCAGGTGGAATTTTGCCCCTATTTATGAAGAATTGTCTCATATTTTGCTGAATTTCAGAGATTTATTGCTTTAATTCCCAAACAAGTAAGTTATATCAGAACTAGAACAATAGTATGATGTATAAAGGAATTAAAAAATGTTCTGATTGAATTGTTGGTAAATATTTGAGCTGTTGTCCAGAGCAGGAGGATACAACAGTGGCTTGATGGATGTGGTGACCAGGACTGAGATTCAGAGTCAGTGGTTGTTCTTAAGAGAGACTCTGGAAGAGCTCCCAGTCCAGCTAAGAGCAGCCTGGTTTTCTGCATTTCCATATCACTTGCTCTGGAAGCCTTATGTTTTTTTCATTGCAGCTTGTCACTTTTGAATGGTTTCTAAATCCCACCCAGGTCAATTCTGATGCTAGATATCCACGTTCCTGTAGTTAGCAAACTGCAGATGATGTCAGCAGTCTGCAAGGAGAGAGTTTTTCAGCCAAACCCTGCTTGGAGGGAGAAGTGCACTGAAAATGATGGAAAGCTCTCCGACAAGATGATCAAGCCCATTTTTTTACCTATGCAGCACATAAGAAGAGAGGAAAAATCAAGGATATTACTGGTGTCTTGTGTTCCTGTAGTGGAAGTGATTTTGATAAGTGAAACTGTGGTTAGACTGCAAAGAAGAAGAATAGATATCATCTGAAATTATACATGAGTTTTGCTGGCTGGTATTTTAAGAGCTTTCTGATATACATTCAGGTACCTGAGACTCTACCTAGACAACTAAAGCACATATGTGTGTAAAAAGGGTTTTACAAGTTCTGTCCCATTTCCAAAACACATAGCAATGAAGTGGGATGTGGTGATGAAAACCAGCTTCTACAGTGCTAAAGGTCTTGAAATCTATCCACTGTTTTGATGGAAGCGGTGCACTTGGTGTGGAAATAGAAGGTCCATGTCTGGCTGAAGAGACAAGCAATGCATCTGTATAATGCCTTAAAATGATGATAGGGGCAAGGCAGTATCAAGCTTGTGACATCATGGTGCAAAACCTTTGCTAACCAAACGGGATAATGCCCCACAAAAGGTGTCAGCAGCACGGGTTGCGTGTGACAGCTCTGAGAGTTGAGAGAAAAGACCCCCCAACTTTCTCTTACCTTCTGGGTTAATTTTGCAACCAATTAACCCCAGGCTGGTTTGCTGTGTGGTGCAGAAGCAGCTGTGCTGATGATGCTAAAATGTGCATGTGTGATTAGGTTGGGAGGTGGCCAGGGGAGATGTGACTCTGTTCCAGGGTGTTGGCACCACTCATCCTCCTGCCTGTACTCCCAGCTGGCCCAAGGTGCACAAAAGCAAAACATCATCAGCTTTTGTGCATGTATATTGCTTATGTGTTTTTAGGATTCTACTTGGCTGCAGCATTTTAATTGCTGTACCTGTGTTTGATAGGAATGTACAGAGGAGCTGCGCTATGGCTGGTGTGTGCATCACCTCTGGTTCACAGTTCACAGCCTGGAGATGCTGCTGGCTTGGTACTGTGCCTCATGATTTGAGAGTCAGCACGCACAGGACTGTCCTAAATGTCTTTAGGATCCAGAAACACTCACATTTTTTTCTCACAAAATCAAAATGAGAGTTCTTGGAGGCTGCATGGAGAGCATTTATGTCTGACACTGTTTTCAGAGTAGCAGAAATCAAAGCTACAATCAGTAAAAGGTATTGTGAAAGGAAAAACAGCAGGGATTGGGCTTTAGGACGGTACCAAAGCAACATCCACCCTAGCTTGGATAAGTTATTGTAAGTGCCCCAAAGTCATTCTCATGGTGCTATGAAAATCTAAATAACATCATAACAGTTTTTTTAAAAATTAAAATATGAAGTGAATCAAGTTTAACCCAGTGACTTTAGGACAAATGATAGTAAAAGTAAAATATAGAATTCTGATTCAGATGGCTCTTTCTTCTGAATTTTATCTTTAAAAAATGACAAGAAAATGAAACCTTTCCACTGTTTTGTAGAGTAAATGTCCTTGCAATTAATTACTTTGTTGACTAATGACACTTTTTCCATGGGTTTTTTTTTGAGACAGAGTTGGCTTTGTAGCAAATATTTTTAATACAAGGAATTTGAAATGTACTGGTAAACCATGGGCTTTGCTATTGTATTGCACCAACACTGGGAAATGATGTTGGATGGGTGAGAGAAAACAGATTTGAAGACAAGTAATAATACTAGTAAAGGGACTAAAGTTTTAAGGTGTTAAGGACATTTCTCTTGACTGCCTGATAAAGAGTAAAAAGTGGAAATTGGAAAGTCCATGAGTCATCAGCTGGAATTATCTTTCTGGAGATTCAGGAGAAAATAGAAGTCTGTGGGCAAGACCATTTTTAACAGGACTGAACAGTAAAAGCTAACTCAATAGGCTATTTTTCTTGTTGGTAGAAGTGTTTTCTTCTAGAAGAGTTTTATTTCATCCTCTCTACTTCATGATTTTTCTCCTGATTGAGCAGGTATTGTTCAAGGGGCAAATGAGAATAAATTAGTCTTTTTCTTTGATGGTGGTTATCTTTACTCGACAATCATTTGTGTGTAGCAGGAAAATAGATGCTCTCTAACACTATGTTTTAAATCAATAAAAAGAATAAGGAAGAGTCTTAAAACAGACAGTCAACATGGCTGCAGAATTGGTGGAAAGTATATCCCCTACCTCACTGTAACCATTGTGAAGCTTTTGATAATATATTATTAAATCTATATTTTTCTTCACTCTGTCAGGGTAGTCAAGGATTTCAGGGATGGAATCTTTTAAAGGGGGTGCTTCTAGCATTTTGAATTGCTTACACAGAGTGGAAGGGCTGTGATGTTAAACACTGGAGGTAATTTCAGTGAGAACTTAGAGTGGAGCCAAGTTACACAGAGCAGATGAATGGAGGCTGATGCAGTGCCCTCCTGGACCAGGAGAGTTGACTCAGATTTGGGACTTCGATATCAGTACCAAAAGTGCAGGCACAAAGAAGGATATAAGCAAATTCTTAATGACTTGACCTTTCTGAAGATGCTGTATATGTGACTTTTACCCTTTTCATTGTTACCATCCAATAGCCTTTCCTTAAAAAAGAGGGGGGGAAAAGTCTAGGACAAAACAAATAAGACCTGAATTAATTAATGTGAATATGACAAGTTATAGGATGATCTCCTGGGAGCCAGGCAGAGATATGGCTGGGATTTTGAAGTGTCTTGCTTGCGCATAAAGAATGACATTTCTGCACAGTCTTCATCAGTGCAAATGATGAACTTTGTATCCAGGCTTAATGAGACTGTATGGCTTTTGTGTTTGTTCGTTGGTTGGTCTTGGGGTTTTTTTACAGAAAGAGCTGGTGGCAATAATAGAAGGGAGAAAGGAGCAACAAGGAAAATAAAGTTAGAACCAAACTATTTAAGAGAAAGAACCTGATAAAGGACTTTGACACAGAGCTTTTGCAATAAGCAAAGGCAGATTCACAGAAGTTTCCTCTGACAGAAATCCAGAGCTTGGGGTTTCTTCACACACATCAATTCTTTCTGAGAATTTGGGCTGAAAACAGGCACAGCATGACAGATTCCAGACTAAAATTTAGTTAGTATGGTAGGATATGTCAAAACCCAACCAAATTCTTGGATTTTTTCCCACTTTATTACCATTATTCAGGATTTTGTGAAAATGGAAATCCAGTGGTAACCATGGGGAATTCTTTTAGTAAAAGCAGACAGCACTGAAACCATATATACTGTAAGGGAATATCCCATAAACTGTAGCATTGGACAGTGACAGGTGATGTACCTAAACTCCTGGGAAATGCAACAGGCAGCAGTACAAGAGAGATTTTCTATGAGAGGTGTCCATGTAGTTGGAGAGGGGTGCTTCCCATGTAGTACCCCCCATATATGAGCATCAAGGGAAGAAAAAGTTGCTTGTGGCATTATAAAGGGGGTATAAAGCTATGAAAATTCTGACTGATTCTTTAAAGTGCTGATTCTAGCAGCAATACCAGATGAGGGAATAACCTTTTAATAAGAAGCATAGCATCACTGTTCTATGGGCCAGTTAGTTAGACACTTTGCACTATAGAATGGAGCACAGGACTCTGCACAGTATTTCCTACAGTATTTTTCAGTGATTAACTCTGAGAGCTGGGATGATATACCACCTGAGGTTTTCTCTGATGCTGAATCAATTTTCTGTTACTCATATTTTATTGTTATAGTTATTGGTTCTGAATAACCTCTGAAAGCTTAAAGCCATATATGAAAGTGTTCCTTCATTAGTGTCTGACAATCCACAGGGACATTTTCATGGAAACTTCTACATCTTGACCTGTAAATTTTCTAGGATTTGAGCAATCTTACTGTGAGCAAAATCTCCTCTACTACGGGGGGGGGGAATTATTTATTTGTACAGTCAGCAGTGAGTGTACCCCTAAGCTATAATAAAACTGTTGAAACCAAGTGTTCAGTAACTTCCCATCTAGAAATGTTTTCTAAACCTTTCTCTTTATAGTTTTCTGTGGCTTGAATTATCATTTGTTAAATATATTATGACATGCTACGATGGCTTTGAGACCTTTGTATGGGTATGTCCTCTAGAAATTTCACAAATAAATCACTGAAAACTAGACATCCCTCTTGCTGTATTTTATGTCTTCTGAATGATATCTGCTTTGACTAGAGTGAGACCAGGTTTATTAATGTTGCTTTGTCACCTGCTAAGGGATGTGATGTGTTGAAGCAGGATTTGGACACTGCTTCTTCTTAACATGTGTGGCTTGCAGACCACAAAGCTGTTATCCCAGATGGAGGCAGGGAGGAGGAGGAAGGAAAAAAAAAGCGGGGAGGTGGGGAGGAGAAAGGTACTTACTATTCAAGACGATTGAACAGACTGAGGATTCTTGATTCATCTGAAGACCTCAATTGAACTCTCCCCAAACAGGAAAAGGAATGAAATGCTGCTTGACTGTGTTTTTTTCTGCATTGTATTATGACATTGATTTGAACTGAAATTTCATCTTGACCAAAAGTCAACGTCCTTAATATTCATATTTCTTGGGTAGCTCAGGTCATACTCTCAAGGATCTGCTGATAAAACAGCAGTATTTTGTAAAAGTTGGTGGTTTTGCTTAATTGCTTACAGAAAGCAAATCGAAGACAATTGGTCTTTTACTGGATGTGCATCTAATTCTGAGTTAGAGATGTAGATGGTCAGCACTTCTCATTTTTGAACCATACAAATAAGGAGGGCACCTTATACTGGCTCATGCAGGCTTTTGAAAAGAAAAAAGAACAAATTGCCTCATTCTGAGCAGCTTGGTTCATATCTCACTGCTTCTCCTTCAGGCATCATTCATTTAATAATGCAGCCTTATCATAAAACACATATAAGCATATATCTAATTGAACCTTAATTGTTGATTTGGCATGATACTACATATGGATAGGCCCAAAGGATGTGGGTTTGAATCTTGTAGCTGGAGTACATTGGAGTGAATTCAAAAGAACAAATTCCTGTGCTTGCTGCCTTGCCACACTAGGACCAATTGCTGTCACACTATCCTGCAAAATGCATTCCCTGTTCTGATTTTGGGTGAATTCCTTTTGTACAGTTTTTGTCATATTCATTTTGTGGGCAGAAAAAAGATTTTTAATCTGAGTTGCCTTTTTTGTCCTACCTCCATTAAATAACCAGATGGTAGTAAACCTCTTTGGATGCTATATTTGCTTTTGTAATAATAATTTGATTGGATTCTTCCATTCCAGAACTATTTTTTAATCATGCATCATTCTCTTGGACCTCTTTGGCCATATATATACTCTCCACTAGTATTCATATATATGCATTTCATATACACTGAAATAGACATTTTTAAGTTGTTCCAATTCTTGTTACATAATTTTTTTTATTATTATTTTTTCACCTATAAATTGAGGAAGTTTTTTTCTTTTAAATCAGCTTGTTACTGTTACAATGCAATCAGTATTGTCATTTTATATATTTCAGCAGAAGGCTTACCAATGTACTTTGGGCTGCAATGTACTGAGATCAGCCATCCATTTATGAAATGCCCTCCTGGCATTTAGAAGCAATATCCATTCTGCAAGAGCAACAATGTGTGAAAACCTGTAGGAAGTAACATAAATAATGGTTTATCCAGTTGAAATGTGGAGCCATTGGTTTGTAAATGGCACAGATGTAACTCACATGCTGCAATTTGGACGCTACTCTGTCATAAAACCATCTGACTTTTGCCATGCCTAAGACATATCACATAGTGTATCACCTACTTCATACTCTGTAGCTGGTGGTTTATTTTTGGTGATCTCTGGGAAATTAATTACTAGATCTAATGCCTTCATGAAATTAAATAAATTCTGAAGCTGAAGCAGAACATCTCTATTGCATCTCTCTCTGTCTTGGCCTTCTAAGTTGCCTCTCAAACAGTGAATATCCTATTTATTCTTAATTAAAAATAGGTGATGTGTATTTGCATTAACCTTTGCTTATTCTGCCATTTGCAGAAGAGAATTAGTGTCACTGAGATAACAACCTTTTTTAGACAGTATAGCCTACCAATCTGCTATAACCACATAGTAAAAAGCTGAGAAAGGTGTTTGTGGAAACTTTATGAGATTTTGAAACCTAACAGTAAAGAATTACATTTTTTGTATGTGCTGTGGAATAATTTGTAGTGTAATTTAGTTTTAATTCACATTTTCACAATTAATTAAACATCAACCTAATCATTATACACATAAAGCATTTAAATTGATGTGTGAAGAATGATGGGGAATGAATAATGCTTTGAAGATCCATTTCAAATTAGTTGTTTGATTAATGAATATTCCACAAGGGCATTTGTGTGATGACCTCTGTTGATGACTTAAGGAAAGGCATGTCTGTTTAGATAATGAGGAGACAAAGTGAGCGAGAGTTATCTCTCTGAATAAGCAGTGTAGAATTACAAGGATTAATCTATACAAGGCATATTACTCTTTTGCATTGCTTGTAAGAGATAACATAGAACTGTAAGTTCAGTAAATAAGTTTGGCATTTGGAGATGTTGCTTAGTGATAAAATGTGCTGACTGTACAAGTTGCTTGTCTTTCTCTGGGTATGGAGGACCATGGTGGAAGGCTGTTGTCTCTTCCCAAGCCCATTATCATCCTTCACAGCACCTGACACTGATTTCTTGCATGAAAAAGAAGTAAAATGCTTCACACAGCAGCACATTCACTTCTCATGGTGTCTATAATTAGCAAGATGAATCGTAAATGTGTTACTTGGTAACCTCACCTAACAGATTTGATTTCCAGCTGTTTTATTTAAGCAGTGTTCAAAACGTATGTACAAAAATAGTTGTAATCTTATATCTTATCAGGGAATACTGGATAATCAGAAGGAAGATAGAAAACTTCCCATACACTGGCTGATCTGGAACAGAGAAAGTGCAGGTTTCAGATACCTTCTCTCACTTTTTTCCCATTCCTCTGAGTCACTTTATTCCAATATTTTTCTTCTCTAAGATGCAGTCTCAGCAAAACGGAAACAAAATTCTAGCATTTCCTTTTCACCCAGAAAATCAGGTTTTCTTTTGCTTTCCCTGGATGTAGACACAAGAGGCAGCATAGCATAGCATCCTAACTCCGCTGGGTAAGACATTTCAGATTTGCTATCAAATGTAACATTTTCCCTAGCTCCTGTATGATTTCAAAGGATTTCTGCAAAATCTAGATAGAGGAAGAGCAAAATTTCACATTTTCCCAGCATAGATACTATTAAAAAAATACAGTAATTTCACATGTATAAGGCACACCTGTGTATAAGGCGCACTTCTGGGTTTGGATAAAAACTTCAGTCCAAAAGTTGTGCCTTATAGGCGTGAAAGTACTGTAATTAGCAGATAAATAAAGGCAGACTTGAAGCAAAGGCTAATGCAGTGAAAATGCTGGAATAAATTTTGAGTTAGAGAATATCAGCACACAGCTGTCATTCACAGTATTTACACACGAGAAATCAGAACCATGCCCACTGTGACATGTCCCAATGTCCTCCTTTGGAAAGGCACTATTTAAAGCACAGTACAAGGCCACAAATAGTAGGACTTAAAATACAGAATACCTTTGCATTCATCAATGGATAATCATGATTTGACATCTATATCTCTAAAAGTGATCTCTTTGAGATTTGTTATTATTTTTTGCTATGTTTTTTAAGTTTTGTTGCTGATTAATTAATTCTCTCTTGTGATTGCAATGAATAAGTGAGAATGAGAGGAAAACACATTTGTTAATAAGTTCCTTTTACGTAACACTTTGAATCAATAGGTGCAGCTGAAGCTGAACTTACATGGAACATTAAGTTGTGAGCAGGAAAATACTTTAAAAATAAAAGTTATCCCTGCCCACAGCCTGCAGATTGGAAAATAGATGATCTTTCAGGTCCGTTTTAACCCAGGCTGTTCTGCAAACCTATGGTGAAAATTAAGAAAGTTGCTACATTGAGGAAGTTAGAAAAGCTACCTGCAGTGAGAAGCTAGAAGGTAGATGTGTTAGGCAAGGGAAATTTCTTTTTTCATGCATAGTGCCTAACAACTCCATGTAGTGTAGTGTATAGCCTCTCATGTGGTATTGATTACACTAAAAGCAATCACTATTTTTATAAAAATAGTTTTCTTACAATTAGCTCATTTCTAATGATACACATAACCTAAAGAAAAAAAAAAATCCTAAGGAAGAAACAAGGACTATTCTGCCTCAGGAAAAGAGAAAGCAAGTGCTTCCCTCCAAGTTTTCATCTCCTCCAGGAACCCCACTGCTCAGAGATTTATACTTGTCTTTGCTTGTGGTATAGTAAAAGTGAGAGGAAGGCAATTTCTTATCTCTAAGCTTCTTATCTTGTGAGCAATTTATGCTGGAGCATATGTGTGTGTTCATGCATAGATTTCAAGGCTAGCACCAGAATGGAGGAGCTACCATTTAACCAGAGATTTTTTTCTAAAATTGTAACACATATCCCCAAACCACTAAATGTTTTTATATTCCCATGATAGAAGATCAATTGAAAGATCAATTGTAAATTTTCAGCTGACTGCCCTGTGCAAATTGTCCTCCCAGGACAGAGCTCCAGTGGGAGTGGTCAGAGAAACTCACCTCAGCTCAGCCAGAAGTCAGAGTAACAGCAGGCTGGCATTAATATCCCTTCACTAAAGGGTGAAACTCTCTGCAGATTCTTTACTACCTGTGTAACTAATTTTTTTTTCCCTATTCAAGCTTCTCCTCATTAGTGTTCTAGAAAGAAATTTCCTTTGTGTGAAAGTGAAATGTTGAAACTCTACTTCTAGGTGTATACTGTTCCACCCTTACATTTTCAGTGTTGAAAACTGGTTGTTACATCTACAGCTGAACCTGTCAAATCCTGAGTTTATTGAAAGAAAAGGGAACTATTTTCAAACTGTGCTGGAAAGAAAAAAATCCCGAGAGGAAAGTATTCAATGGTGAGGTATCCAGCCGTGCAAAGCTGTTTGGAGGGGAGAGCTGCTGCCTTTATTCTTGAATGGAACAATTCAGAGAGCTTTTAGAGCAATAAAATCACACCTTTGGCAATCATGGAGAATGATTTCTTCACAGAAGTCTTGCAATGTAAAGGTATGTGCAATGGACCTTGAGCTTGTTTACCTGGTCCACCTTGAGGGATCTGGTTGTTGTTTATGCATCATTGTCATGGTTCTCCAAATGTAATAATTCATTTCCAAAGGGCCAGGTGGTTTAACACCTAACTGAAGGGCCAGATATGATCTTCTCCTGCAATTTGAAGGGCCAGATACAATCTGTACTTTACAGACCCTGGTACAAAGAGATTTTTATCTTACCGTGCAGGTGGATTCCTAAATTCTCTTCCCAACTTTCCCTGCATTTTCAGGTTTAACCAAAGAAAATATATCAAAATGAAATTCAGAGAAGTGATGGCTTTATTTTGCTTTATCTCGTCTGGAAAACAGTGTGGACCGTGAGGTATGAGGTCTGTCAGGTATCTGTCTCAGAAGAGAATGAACTGCAGCTCCTGTGAACAACTGTGGCAGCTTCAGGAAAGATTAATGTTGAACCATCCTGAGACAAGATATTTTAACTGTATTTAGTAAACGAAATTAGTCCTGCATGGATCAATCCAACCTAAGCCAATCTGTTTCATTTTCATTTTGCACATCAGAAATTGAAACATGACAGAAAAATTCAGTTCTTGCAAATTTGCTTTCCATTAAAAGTCTTGCTCCCAAATTCTCTATTAAATTCTCGACTGACATGTAATATTTACTTTTCCCTGCTCATGGCTGAAAGCCAACTTCCTTCAAGGTTACTGTTTGCAAAATCCTTTTGCTGGACGGAAGGCATGCAAAGATCAAAGCTCTCCCTGAACTGCATGGTTTCGTCAGGGAAAGGTGCTTCTTCAGCTCATCAAAACATACACTCTAAAACCAGGCAAACATCTCAGAATAAATAATGTATAATAATTTCACTCCAGGGGGTAGGTTTGGGGTTGTAGCCATTCTGCCATGAGCATGGACAGTTTTAGTCAGCTTGGACCAGAGTTAATTGTCCTTGCTTCTGTCTGCTGTAAAATGAGCCATTTTGCAGAATCACAAGCCAGCGAATTCAACAGCAGGAAGGGGGAGAGAGGGCATTGTGGAGTCATTTCACAAGGACCAGTAGCTGCTGCTTGCTGGTGAGAGCCATTCCAGACCTTATGCTTGTAATTGACACTCTAAGATGCTTCTGCTTTTTATGTTTCCAAGTGAGCCATTCAGCTAGCGTTAATTTCTTTCAATGGCAATAAAGGTGAAATCTCTCTAAAAATAATTCTGTTCTTGTGCATTGGGATATGATCCCTAAGCAAACAGACTCTAATTAATGGCAGAGAGCATCCCATCAGCCAGCAACCCTCCCTTGCTCTGTGCAGCTCCGCTAAATCCATGGCGCTTTAAAAACAATTCCTCAGCCACAGCCTCGGAGCCTTTCATCCTGCTGCCCAGCACCCCTCTCTGCAGTGAGACACAATGGGTTTGAGTGATGTGATACAAAAATAGCACCTCAGCAGCTGGAGCGAGCCAGCCTGCCGTGCTGGCGGAAAGGAGAAAATCTTTGCGTTTGTTTTGTGGAGGTTCATACAGTGGTGGTATTTCCATGAGTTTCAAAAAGCCTCATCTGTTTTTTTGGTGTCCATATTGAGAGGTGATAGTCTCCAGCAAACATGGTATGCCTACCATTGTCAGCTTTGTCTAGGAGTTATTCTCACCAGAAGTCAGGGCATAAAAGTGTTTTGATGACTCACAAAAGTGAAAAAGTGTTGTACTTTTCATCAGCTGTCTCTGTTTCACATTGGTGTTGTGGAGACCAATGAGACACCAAAAGGGTCATTTTAGACCTCAGAATTTTTTGGCTGCAACTTGCTCTTGGCCTGAGGTATCACTCTTCTTTTCCTCCACAGCATGTCTGAAAGTTGTGCAGTGGAGACACTGATGTTTCTGAGCATTTTCTCACTGCTTGTGGCTATTTCAAATTAGGTCTCTGTGCTGGTAATAGTTCTAAAATGACGAGTGGCTGCCTTGCTTGCATGCTTAGTGCATGCAACTTGCCTTGCAAAGTGCTGCTGGCAGGATCCTACCTGTCCATTCTGAAGGGACCAAGTCATGCAAGCTCCCTTCAGTCATGGAGGACCCATGTAATGCAAGGGAAAGTGCTTTGGGAGGGATGCTTCACTCATGAAGGCTTCAGCACCTCCCTTCTGTTCCCTCTGCAAGGGCACCTCATTGACAGCCTGCATGTGCTACCTGCTGGTGAGATGTGCCGGAGAGATGCTTAATGATCATTCAGGTTAATTTCCAAATGTCCTTGTGATATCTTTCAGTGAGGAAGATGAATGGTGGGTTTGCAATATTTAACTGGGTTTTGTGAGAGATTTGTCTTGCTGGTGGATCAAGGCAGTGAAGAAATGTTTGAGAGCAGCTATGACCTCATTGATGTCACTGACCAGAGAGAAGGATGCTTACTTCTGGTGACTTGCCTGAGCATGTGATAGATCTCCCTCTGCAAAAAGCAACAGAGGGGCTAGTGCTAAGTGGAGCTTTGCACATTGAGGAGTTGCTTGTTGAGAAAGGAAAGAGACAGAACTTCACTTAAAGGAGGATAAAGACCAAGTAGGTGTCAGGCAGGGTGCTGTGGGCACAGTGTGGGCACAACACTCTGGTGGGCATATCAGCACAAGCAGCAGCTGCCCCTTCTGCTGGCTCTTGCCCTTTGTTTTGTGCTTCTCTCCTCATCCCACAGTGCCATGCTGGCACAGCTATTTTATTCCAGGAAAGAAGTGAAGCAGGCAGGAAAGTAAATATTCTTGATTTTCTTCCAGAGAATATTCTTCAGCTGAGTCAAGTTTCTCCAGCCTACCTGACCACATGGACACAAATGCAGCAGAAGCACAGCAGAGGGGACACACTGATTCACAGGCAGGAGCAAGCCACTGGGAAAGGACAGATAGATGGGGTAGGAACTGGTTGGAGCAGACCTGCCTCTAAATGCCCAACCACTTTGATCCTGGGGACATCATGGAAATGCTCTGTCTTTTGATTAATATGCAAAAATTTATGCAAGGCTTAAATTATGCCAAGTAATTAACTGCTAGAGAGGAGCCCCTGTTGTTTTTTAAACAGCTCTGGTCATATAGTCAAAGGAACATGTACACATAGCTTTGGATCTCCTGTGTCCTTTTCCAGCATAGAATCAATGTGGGTTTTTGAAGAAACTTGCTGTGATAGAAACTGGCAACTCTTTGCTTGTAAAATTGTTTTATTGCAGTTCTTGCCTTGCTTGACTGTTATGAGGAAGGAAGATATGCAACAATCACATTCTGTTAACTGGCAAATTCTTTGGAATTGCTGGCAGGATTCTGGTCTGATTGCTATGATTGCCACAGTGACTTAGGGAGTTCATCCCAGAGCTGGCCAGAGGTCTGGGGGCTGAAAGGAAAACCTGAGACCTCCTTATTCCTAGGCCAGGCCAGAAATCATGAACTGAGATTGTCTAAACCAAAAGCCAAACATTAAACGAAAGCAAACTAAAAATGGCTCTTTCTCACTTTATACAGAAGGCTGCAGAGGAGTTAAAGGGTTCCATCACAGATGGCATAATTACTGCATGGCAAAATCAACCAAAATTGTGGCTTTAATATCTGAGATATAATCAAGTTTTGGTCTACTTGTTGCATATTTCATTTTACAGGCAGGAGTTATGGGTTTATGTACTGGAACTCTCTTTATAACAGCTTATCAAAAGTGCTTCACATGAACATATGTTTTCCCAGGGTTGTGTTTTCCAAGCATGCTGAACGATTTAGTAATACTGGCTAACGATGCAAAATGGTTTTCAATAGCAATTTTAGTGGCTAAATGAATCATACTTAGATAAGGGAAATCTGAAACTTTCCATTTTATGCAAAACTCCTAAATGACCTATCCAACATATCTCTGAGGAGAAGTTAACACAGGGTGGTTCATGGAACTGGAAAAATACAACATTTTCTCCTTTAGAAATGGTAGGGAATTTACAGAGCTATAACATGAAATGCCAACTATTTTCTTTATGCTTGTTGTCTTTGAAAAGATTAATGTACGTCTTTGGAGATGAACTCTTTTCTTCCATTTTTCCATGTAATATGCTGAGATACGGATTTATTTTCATTTGTTTTCTTTTACCCGTGATTTCTGCATTTTTTCCCTTTTTTCTTTCTTACTAGATATTAATAAACTGGGAAAACCAGAAAAATACAAGTGCTGTGACTTGAAAAACAAATGATGTAATGCATATTTTACCCTATTTTATTCTATGCACCTATGAAGTGAGGTATTTCCTCCAAAACAGAGTTTATCAAATCAGCTTAGAAAATATGTGAAGATTTCTTACACAGTTTTGGACATGCCAGAGTTGATTAACAAATGCATTCATATTTGTACAACTAAAATCAAATCACTGTGAAACCTAGAGAAAAGAAAAATGCAATTAGCCAAGTTTCATGCCGTGATTTTTATCAGAAAATTATTTGCACTATTCACACGCTTTTTGTTTTCTTAGAGCCCTATCCAAAAGATGTTTCTCAAACTTGCTTGTTTGAGAAAACAAGAAAAAGAGGAAGGGAGAGCAAAACAATGGAAAATCTGTTTGATATAATGAAAGGCAACCTGTCCAGAAAAGTGACTCTTACTCTTGAGACACTAATCACTAAAGATGTCCGTGGTTTGTGAATTTAATTCAGTATTCCAGGATCATGAGATTACATTTCTAGAAGTGGTGCCTGGAAAATTACTTTATTAAGGAAGCATATACTATTCACTACAACACTGGGTAGAATTTTATATTGCAAAACACTTCTTAACTTTTAAATAAATTTTATCCCTGGTGACAAGTTAATAGATATCACACTAGGCTATTTGCTAGGAATTGATTTATGTTGGTGGTAGACAGAAACAGTAGCTTTCTTATTCTGAGGGAAAATTGGGAGTGGGATGTAGAGGGGGAAGTAGAAGAAATATGAATTTTATGGTGATATTAATTAGAAAAATATTATAGCACCAGGGCCACACAAAAGGGGTGAAGTATTGTTTCACTTTATGACAGAAAGACTGATAGGTTCCACCTAGGATTTGTAGCAAGAGCCCATTTTAAATTGCCATAAACAACAAAAAAAATTACAGCTGAAACAATATTTTTATGCAAACTGGTCTGCACAATCAGGATTTTTATTCTAAGTTATTTCTTACTTTCTGATGACAGATATGTTCCTGTTTAGGGACTCTCCATATTTTCAAAACAATCTCTGCTGAGACATGAAAAAACTACCAATAGAATATAGAACTTAATGATTCTATAAGAATATGTTATCCTTAATGCATATAATGAGAAAAATAGAATACTTGATCATTGACTTATTTCAATTATCTCTTTACTTTTCAGACACTGAAAGATGAAGTTTAGGACCAGCAGCACCTAGAATCTGTTCTCTCAATAGGCTGGAAGCGTACCTGGGAACTCCATTGATGTGTAAAGGAACGTTACAGGTTGGCACAGTAATGGATAGATTACAGACTCTGACTAAATTACTGCCAGCCAAAACCAGTTAAAATGCACAGTAAATTAATTTTCAGAAAAATCAGTCTTGAAATGTTCTCAAGCAACACTAATTTAAGGTATTCATTGCTTTGAAGAAATGGTGTTACATGAAACTCAGAATTTCAAAGGTCTTCATACCCCTATAGCATCTAAAATTATTTCCAAATTACAACCCTTCATACCTGTCTTTTCTTTTGGCCTCACTAAGAAGCATGGTGGGAAGGTGGAGATCTGCATCAAGTTAAGGTGTGCATATTTATGTGTTTGGGAAGTCAGAAAACCTAGAAACCTGAGCCCTGCACATGGGCATGTCAAGCAATACTGTCAAATATTAAATCTGACTGCCAGATAAGCCATCAAATACCATCAAACACTTTTATGACAGTAAAATTCAGCAAACTCTTTATTTCTGTGGGCTTCAAATATTTTTTTTTTCTCTCTCTCAAGGCTGCAACTTGCGTTACTCCAACCGTGACAAACCCTGACCAGATCCTTGTTTCATTTGGTGTAGCTCTGTGTGCCTTAATAAGACTCCTGCCTGCTTCCAACAGCTGCAGGCTGAAATTTACTGTTTGCCTCCAAGATTCCTTTTATTTATCAAGTCTTCGATAGGTTCATCATGTGGAAAGGAACACCCCTTGATTTTGTGAAATTTGATATTACCACATTCATACAATGTCTTTCTTTTTACTAGATACCCAAAAGACAGAAACTTGAAAAACAGGTTATTGCAATGATTCTGTATCAATAGATTTATAGAGAAATTGTTACCTTTGAACATTGGAACAGGAATTGAGAGCATAGAGTATATTTTAATGTAAACCTAATGATTAGTTCTAAAATCAGCAGTTAAATAACTTTCTTAAGAAACAGATTTACAAAATCATTAACAGCTAATTATGCAGTGTTTATATTCTTACTCTTTTAAACAAATTGTCTTCTCTAAATATTTTTTTAAGTCTCAAAGTAGCAGCTGTCTAAAAAGAAGAAATACACTTTCCTTGAAATTAATCCTGGGCATAGCAAACATTAGAAAAAGATAAAAAGTAAGATTGTATCCTCTCTCTCTATGTTTTTCCACTCTGAAATGGTACAAATGACATTACAATATTTCAGAGTGTTTTTTATAAATAATTTTCACTTTACTTTGAATATTTGCACATTAATAACTTGGGGATTTTGTCATTTTCAGTGTACTCTTCTTTCATGAACACTCTGATTATTCATAATGAGCTGACGGTGTCTTTGAAAGTGCTGCAGACTGTGCAAGTAAGATTAAAAAGTCACTGTGCAAGTGACTGCAAATGAAAGACCTCATTAATCAACTAAATTCCATTTAAATATTAGCATTAGAAACTTCAATATGTCATCATTATATGTTTAACCCCTTGAAGCCATGCCCCTTTAAGTCCCACCCTGGAATTTGTCTGAGAGCGTAACACAGAATCTGTACCCTGAGTTAACAAAATGTGTGCTCCAGACCACGTGTGGAGCCCAAGTCTCATCCTGGATGCATTCTCAGACTTCTCTCTGCATTTACTTAAAGTACTGTTTGAACATTGAGAGACACATTGAGCATGAGAGACACATCTGTTCTAAAGCATTTGGATGGGTTAAGAAACTGCTGATTCTCCAGTATTTTTGTAGTTAATGGTGATGGATTTTTGTGTTATAAAGTCAGGCCAGTAATGCTGACTGCATTTGCATTTCTCTGTGTGAATGTGCGTATTGGCATGCCCTTTTAAAATTTGTTGAAGACATATTTAAAGTGTTATAAGTTGTACCGTACCACTTTTCTCTGAGGAAGCTACAGAGGTATCTGCTGCAGTCCATGGTTAAAGCTGGCACACATTTTTGCATTTATTAACCATTCAGTCCCTGTTAATTCTGAAGTGCATATTTTCGGATCATGTTCTGGAAACACCATAAGTGACAGGGAAAATTGCCTGAAACTGTATTTCTCAATTCAGTTTAATCAGGAAATATAAGCATAAACCACAAAGTTTCTTACTTGCAAATTATGATAGGCTCTCTGCAGAGACATTGCTGCTTTACTTTTTTTAAAATAAATTAAACCTGCTGTAGGTATGAAAATAAAGAAAAACAAAACTAAATTAAACTAAAACCAAATAAACAAACAAAACACAACTAAACATCTTCCCCCCAAAAAAATCTCTCAGAGGTCATTGACCTCATAACTTGATTTGTGCTCAGTTGGGGCTCTAAGGAAAGAGCCAGACCTGAAACAGTGCCAGGCTTAAAGAACATTTCCTGCTGGTTAGGCAGCCACTGACAGCAGCATGGCACTGGGTTAGACTCAGGTCTAACTGTGCAAAGCTGTGGCTTCCCTAAAGACGTGAGTAGCTTTGAGGATTGAAAGCTAATGGTATCCTTGTGTGTATTATAGGATGTGCATTTCATAGATGCTAAAATATTCCACTGTGATCTCAAGGTGCTGTTTATAAGTTAGAAACTCTCAAAATCTTTATTTATACTAACTTCACCTGGGCTCCACAGCTGAGAAGTTTCAGGGCAGAGAAGCCCATGGGGCTAAAGCAACTCATACTGAGTTCTTCTGGCCCTGGAGTAGGTGGGAGCTGGGACAAACAATATCCTCATACCCTCCCCACGGGAACATGTGCACCTGCATCACCCACACAGTGTCATTTCCTCCTCCTCATTAGCTTCCCACGATATGAGACAGCAGAATTGTCCATGCGGACAAGCAACTTGTGCCTGATTTATTGTCGCTGATGCTGACACAAGTAATAAATTCAAGGGAAGATGAATATTGCCTAACAAGAATGATTCAAATAACACCTGCCTTCCTGGGCAAAGGAGCACTTATTTTCTTCTACTCCACTGACAGCACATTCACTGACCTTTACAGGAATGGTGAAAACTGCACACATGCCAATATTTAAGAAATTAATGCCTTTTTATATCTTGTCTCTAAACAAACATCACGGAAATGCAGGCTCTGCGCTCTGGCACTGATTATGTGCCAAAATATGAAGATTAACTCTCCTACCAACAAAGGGTAGAAATCTTACCTACTTCATAAAAATTTAAAGACGTCTTATAATGATGTAGAAGACGCATTAATTCTGAAATGTTGATGAATATTTTGAAATGCTGTGTTGAATAAGTGATTTTTGTTGCAGCCAGTAGCAACATAAGTTTCTGTCCACATATTAAGTATAAACTGTGGTTCTCCCAAGTGAATGATACTAAGATTTGAATTTGAAGAGCAATTTGCATCTTAAAACCAATATTGCTCATTGGACACAGTTAATAATATCTTTCTGCCTATTCATATACCTTCTGGGTTTCAAGATCAGAAATAATTGCTGGAAATGTATGTCTTTCTCTGACCTTAGAGCTGGACATCCTTCTCTATATTTATTTTCCTCCAAAAGGCCTAAAAACTCAAGCTGAAGAGAACTTGAGCCTCCTTCCTTCGATGGACTCCCTTTGAGTGGGAAGCTGCAGCAGAAGACTTCTGGAAATCCCTTCCAGCTTTTTTGCTCTGTGAGTTCCCTGAACCACTGTATGCTTACTTGGTGGTTCTTTCACATGCATGAGTTGTGAGAATCATGTGATTTCTGAAGGAGTTAAAGGGCTAATAGGTGATGCAAAGAGTTGAGAGAAGAAGCCAAAGTCACAGACTGCCTTGGGTTACGGCTGTCAAAACTTCCAATACCTGCACTGACCATCTCTCTGAGCAGCAGCATTGTGTAGGAAGCTCTCTTCACGCTAATGCTGTTGGTGCGGAGTACTCATCTTCTGGACTGGTGTTACCGAGAGCTTGGTGAAGGAGCAGCAGTAGAGAGTCTGAATAGATACCACATATTCCCAAGGGCAGTCTTTCCAGGAGGGACATAACCAGCATATCACACAGCCACTTTGTGGGCTGATCATCCTGCTGTGTCCCAAAGCAGAAGGCAAATGAAGGCAGAAAAATCACCAAGATTTCTTTTTTCTCCCCTTCTCAACTGAACCATGGCTGCTATGTCAAAGAGGATGATATGCTTCAGCCATTTAAAGGCAGTCAAGTACAGTAATCTCACGATTATAAGCCGCACCCTTTTCATTGAAAAATCCAGCCTACCCCAGTAGTGTGGCTAATCATCAGGTGCAGCTTATCTATGGACAAATCCCAGAGAAATGCCAACCTGGAAGTGAGAGCCGGCCAGGAGGGTGCCTGGGGCTGCCTTTAAAGGCTTCGCTGGTCTATGAAAACTGTTTGCAACTTGAGCACCTGACACCAAACCCTGCACTGGCGTGATTATGTTACTAACTCGTTACTTTGGATCCTCGCTTTTAAAAAAACCAAAAAACGCAGTTTATATTTGGGTGTGGCTTATATATGGACAAATCCCATGGTCTACCCGACTACCCGGATGTGCGGCTTATAATCAGGTGTGGTTTATGATTGTGAAATTACTGTAATTTTATTTCCTACTATACTAAGAGCATTCTTTAAATGCAGTGTGATTCAGTTGGGGTTTTATTGCCTTCTAGCCTATAGGCTATAGCCAATATAACTCTAATCATGTACAAGCATTTAAGCAACTAACACTCAATAAGCTTTAAAATAAAATATTTGAGCTCAAGGTAGAAATGCCAGCATAAAGGCATTCGGGTATAGGTTGTACCAAGCAGATCTCTGTTATTTTTGCTGTTTTATGCTCAAGTAACACAAAATAGTGTAAACCTCTGTAGCTGGGCATCTCTTTCTGTCAGTTGTGAGACCCTGGGTTATCTAGAACCCCAAAATGTGAAGAAATGGGCAGCTGATCTCTCTCCAGTCCCATTAGGCTGGAGATGAACAGGTCTTCACACAGCCACAGCTGCACACCAGGACATGTGCTTCTTTATTTAACATTTTGGGACTGGCCAAACCTGGAATCTGTTGGACTGCTCAGAGATAAGTATAAAAGTTCTTTGTTCTAATTTTTGCTGCACTGTTTGGTCAGCTTCTATTATAGCAGTCTAATATGATAGCCCATAATGTTTAAGTCACCCAAAAGTTTCTCACAAATTAAGTAACAGAGGAAAAGAGCTTAAAATATTTATAATGCAGAAGTGCACATCAAGTTATAGATAACTTCATTTTGAGATGAAATCAGATTTTTCTCAATTTTCTTTTGTAGTTGTGGAAATTTTGGTGTGACTCTGGCACAGGTCATAACCCATGGGTTTCTGAGCAGGATGCTGATAACACTGTAAGTTGTGATTGTGGGACTGAGATTGGAATATCCTTTAGAGTGTGAGTAATATACAGAGATGTTTTCTGCAATGACCAAATATTATTTTTCATCAGCCCCCTAAAAAGTTTCAACCTGCCCTGATTTTCTCCATTGAATCTAATAGAACTGGATTAAACTACAGGGGAGATGAGAACATAAATTTGATTCTTTTCATTCCATGTAATATTAGGGTTTGTATTCTTTCAAGCTGTAATAACCTCTAGACTTCAGCAAAATTGAAAACCTTTAAATAGCCTTTCACAACCTTTCAGTGTAGTAATGAAGTTTTAAGTGCTCACTGGGGATTTTCAGTTCGGAAAAATCTAAGCAGCAGTAGATATTAAAATCTAATGTTTACTTCAACTCTTTTAAAGCCTAATGGGTTTTTCTGACAGTGTAATTTTTAAAAGGTTGGGTTTCATTTATTGATATAGTATACTCACCCTGGAAATCCTTCTTCTTTAAAAACTCTGGTGGGAACCTTATACTTTGTTGGAGCACCTGAAAGCCAGATAGAACAGGGAAAACTTGCCAAGACCTGACTAGAACAACAAGCAAGTTGAAAAAACCCCAAACCCACAACTCATGATTTAAACACCACAGGAGGCAAAAAACAAATTAAGGATGCAGATTCCCTGTGTGCACATAATTACAAGTATGTGAGTCACTGGAGTCAGCACAGTTGCTCGTCTACCTAAAGACCTGGAGAGAACGGAAGTGTCTGACTGCACTTGACTCAGGGAGTACCTCAGTAGATTTTATTTATTTATTTGTTTGTTTATTTATTTATTTATTTATTAAGCTGTTGCTCAAGGGGGTAGCAGTGGGGAGAGAAAATTGCAGGGTGAATTTACACTGATTAAAGAAACACAGGTCTGTGTACACAGGCGTTTCTGATGCACAGTGTGGGACTGCAAGGGTTCTGGGGTTTTGTGCTGCTAAATTAGTGGTGAAAAGAGAATCTGAATTCCTTTGAGAGAGTAACAGTGTTAAGTCCCAGAGGGATATTTTTCATTGCTGTAATGCTCTATATACTATGTTTTATGCATATCTATTTTTATTATGCATACAAGCAGTTATTAGTACTTGCTGGGAATATGTAGTAAGGCGACTTGTAGGTTTGCTTCCTGTTACAATAATCCATTCAGATGGCACTTAGATATCTTTTGTTGATAATTTTTCATTTTCTTAGATAATAAAATAAAAGCAGAAGGAAGTGCAGACACAAGGAAATAAAAAAATTATCGAAAATTTGTGTATGTGACAGATAAAAGTCCAGTACTTCTAAAGCAAAAATTACAGCACATTTTCATTAAGAAGATAAGCGTGTAGGAGGGAGAGGATTTGCTTATGAATATCTCTTAGACACATAAACATATGGAAATGAAAAGAAACAGGTCCCAGCATAGATATATATGTAATAGCAAAACATCCCATGTCTGGTTTCCAATTTCTAGCTAATTTTGACTTGTCAGTGTGTGCTTAACTTGAAGAGCATGCTTATATCTATTGGTTAAACAAAATGCTATTGGGCTAACTACCGCTGCAGTGTCCCAAGCTGCCTACTAAATTCCCTGCTTATCCATTCAGGACAGTTTTAGCTTCCCAGGGAAAGGAGCTTCCTCCCTTGTGTTTGCTGCTCTCCTTTTGCCCTCAGACTGTACTTCATGGAGAAGTGCAAGGAGAGTCACAGATTGATGGCTGGAAATTAAGAGTTAAAAACAATCACCAAAGAACATGAAGGCCATGTCATGGTCAGTGCCTTGCTGTTCCCATTTTGGGCAGACATCCTTCCTCTGTCCAGCAGTCCTGCTTCAACCACAGCACAGTGTTAACACATTAGAGAATGTCAATTGTTGAGCAATGCACTATGGCACAACTCTTCAATCTTCCCAAGCTGAAAGAGACTTTAGGTAAAGGGAAAAGCTAAGAAGAGGGAGAAATGTTCACAATATGGGAAGCAAAGCCTTAGAGTGAGAGAGACAAAACATGCAGTGAAAGAGGTTTGAGAGAGGCATTTTGGTTCAGAAAAATCAGTTATAAGAACATTTCAGAGAAAGATACTTAATTAGAAAGTTTAGCAGACTGAAATGTGGGATTTCCCATTTCACTTGTCATGTGGTGCTCAGTATTAAATACTGCAGTTAATGGAGATATTTTCAAGGAGTCATACCAGCACCTTTCATGGGTTTGGTTCTGGCTGCTGCATCTGGGAGGGACACAAAGCTCCAGTCAGCTTGTCTCCAGATCTATGCACTTTCTGACCATGTGAATGTAGCTCTCTGTTGCACATAAGGTATAGAAATGCAGTGCCAGCAGAGCACTTGCTTTTCATTTTGCAGTCAAAAGTCCCATTCTCATTTCCTTTCTGTAGATTTATTTAAATCAGTCTTGGGCAGATAGGAGATGGAAGAAAACAAAAGGTTAGGAGCAAGAGGGAATGCTGACAGAGAAGAAAAGCAGGTTAGAAAGAATAATTGAGGCCTAGAATGAAAAAATGACAAATGCATTACCCAGACCTCTGTCTCATACAGTAAAAGAAGGAAGCAGGGAAATGCACAAAAGGGAAAATGCAGTGCTAAGAAATGATCGTTTAGGGATATGAAAAGCTCAGAACAGCTGTGAACACATGCTGGGCCAGCTCCTTCACTTGGTGTAACTACTGATTTAGTAGAAATCAAAGTCGGCATGTGTGCCAGACCCACAGAGGGGAACAAAGCCAGGTATGTTTCTACAGTAGGTCCTGGTCTTTCCTTCAACTATTTGCAGCTCACTTATGGGAAATCTTTGTGCCTCTGCCATTCCCCACTGTCCCCCAGCCTTATGCTTGGGTGGAGCAAAGCATAAAATTCAGGCAGACCAAAATGAAAGCATCAGGCAGTACAGTGGCAAATGGAAACACTGCTGATAGATACAGGCTAATGGACTTCAGAGAGAATAATCTGAGTTTTCATGCACATTGCTGCTTTGAAATTATCTGTTAACCACCAAGGAAAAAGACTAGGATATCACTGTGAACAGGTCACTCTAAACCTCTGCCTAATGCGCAAATGTGAAGCAGTCGATTAAGAAGTGGCCCAGTTAAACTGTTTCTTTAATGTACTGGCTACAGAATAATACTGAAAACATCACCTCTGCCATGATTCAGAAAGACTTCCATCTCTCTTCAGCTCCATGCTGATCTTACAAGGGCCCTTCCAGCATGAGCTGTTCTATGAGCCTATGATTTTGAAATGAGAAGAGGCTGAAAAGTATTGGGACTGTTATGTGCACTGGGCATTGCCCAGCAGAGGTAATTAACTCACGTCTCCCTTTCTTTACCTGAACAACATATGGGAGCGGGCACAGGTGAAAAACAATGAACTTTTAAAAAAGTAAAATTTTAAAAAATGTAGCAAATTTATACAGTTGATAAAGATAATTCCAGTTCCTGGGAGTGGAAGCAAGAATTGAACATTTGCAGGGGCAATGAAAGCCTCCATGCTATCTTCAGATAGGATACTTTTTTTCATATTTATTGTTTGTGATTATAAAAACTGAAGTTGATAGACATTAATTAATTGCTAGGTGTATGTCTCCATTGCAGAAAAGACTGCTGTTTGACTATGTTTGAATTAACTGAGAAAGAGGTGATACACTCTCTGTGACTCCTGGCACTTGAAATTTCTGTGTTAATTATAAAGTTTAGGAAAGTCTCCATGGCACTGCTACTTTAAAACTGACAATGTAGGCTAGGAACTTCTCTCGTCAGAGACTAGCTCATATGTCTTGCACCCTTCTCTGGTCTTAGAATCACATGAAAAGATAGACTGTGTTCAAGATCATCCTAGTCTGTTCCTCCTCAACAGAGCTGGACCAAAAAAGCCATTTGTTCTCATGTACTTTTGTCTCTCTTAAGACAAAAGAATGGAATTCCACAGCCTACCTATTCACCACTGTCACTGTTCCCTTTGGTTTTAAAAACAACCTTTTTTTCATTATTTTAATTGTCTCTTTCAGTCTTATGAATTTATTTACCATAGAATATTCTTATTTCTCTTTCAAAATGTTCTCCATTGGCATACAGTTTTATTCAGTTTCTTCAAAATTTAGCATACTATTTTAGCTGGAGATTTTCCAGTGATGGATGATTATTTTTTGAGCATAACTCTATGCTTTTTGACCTCTCATATTAGCATTTTTGAAACAACACTGATTTCTTAAGTCACATTAGTGACGTGTATGCTTTTTAATTTTTACACTGTTCTGGCATGTAGGTGGCTAATGAAAACATCAGCAGACTCAGGTGTAATGCACTGCAGAGCCATGTTTGATATAGTCCTCTGCTTGATAATCAGCCACTGGTAGCTACATTTAAACTACATTTTTCCAGCAGTTTCACCACTCTGAAAAAAATTCCCCCAGAAACTTTTTCTCAGCTTTCTCCTAGATGGTGTCAAAAGCTTTATTGAAGAGGTGGTATTTGACATCTACTATAACTTACATGTCTACTCATCAGTCTCCTGTCACTGTAAGAAATCAGACTGTTTTGGTGTGCTTTTTCTGAACAAGTCAACCCAGACTGTTGTTTATCTTGTTTTCTTTTCAGGGCTTATGGACAGTCCTTTGTTTCATTGCTTCTTTCAGTCCTTATAAGGGGATTTGAAATTGGGCTAGCAATTCTTCATTTTCTCCTGTATAAATACCAGCTTTCAGTTAGCGCTTGCCAGTTTTCCAATATCTCACTAGTCACCCATGAATCCTCAAAGGCAGTGGGTAATGATTCTGACTTTGCTTCAGCCAGGTATCTAAATACAATAACTGAACAAATCGGTTTTAAACCTCTTATCTGCACTAACCTGAGACATTTTCCCTCTGCCATTGGTGTTGTTGGCTGCCACATTGTGACTAGATGCAAAAAAGCAGAAAACTTGGATTTTGTCATCACTACCTGTTGCTGATATTTCCTTTTTAATTTGTGTTCCAACCTTTTTTTCATCTTCTAGTATAACTAATACTCTTGAATGATTTCTAGTTACTTGTCATGTCACTTCATTGTTGTATGTCTTTTTATGTTTTTATGAGTCTGTCATCTTTGGCTCTTTCCAGAAGCTTGTCTGTAAGCAAATGTAATTTTTGCCTCCTGTATATCTTCCAGTATTTTTACTACATGAAAATATTATTGTTTAGTGAACTCTTTCTCTCTTATTTTCTCCTTATTATAGTTTGCATTGATGTCCTAAGTACAGTCAAATCAGGGAACTGCTATTTCTCCTCCAATGTTTTTCCCTTTCTTCTTTGTTCCTGCAGAGCTAACCAGTGAATTTTTTGATGTTATCCATATCTTGCAGTCTTTTGGTTGTTCTTTCTCCATAGTGATGTTCACTTGAGGTGTTTTCTATATTTTGTTTTTCCAATTACTCATGTCATTTGAATGAAATACAAATTTATTTTTTTTCTGGAGGTTTCTCTGCCACCTGCATTTAGTGGTTATTACTAGAGCATCTGAGGGAGAATGGGATTCTGTGTCCCAGTATATCCAGTTTCCATATGTAGCTGAAATACTTGGGTGCCACTGTCTTTTCATTTAAATTGTTCTGGTCATGAAATTATCTGCTACCAGATCATCCTGTTTTAATGAAGTTTTATAGTTTCCCTACTACACATATTTCCTGTCCTCATTACTTAAGAGGTTGTTAGCTGCTCAAAAATCCTCTCCTGGGATCTCAGGACAAATAAATATGTCCTTAATATTTGAAATACCAGATTCTTCCTTTCTCCTCTACCTGCACTTTTAGAGAAAAGTGGTTCTGAGAAAGTGGTTGGATAGAGCCTCTCTGTTATGTAAGCTGTAGTTTTGATTATGTTTGAAGACTTCAGTTCACTTGTTTATTCCACTGTATGTTTATTCCACATACTTGGTATGCAGATGTCAAAGATAATCACTACATTTGATACATTATTCTCTTCCCAGTGTTTGAGTCTTGACCAGACAACTCCTGCTAATGGTTGTGCATGGTGACTGGTTTGCTTTGTCACCTCAGGACAGCTCACACAGGCTTTAGTGGCTCATGTGCAAAGATTGACCTCTGGTGGATTAGAGGGGCTACTGGTGTGACCCGTTTGGGTTGTTCCTGCATCTCTTACAAATCTGCATCTCCTGTATCTCTGTACACTTTGAAGCTGAAGCTCCTGATAGTGGCAGGTGAGATTCTGATTGGTGTTTTCCATATCTCTGTATGAGCTGGAGCCTGATTGCTCCACAGGTGAGCCGTCTGTCCAAGTCTTGCTCCTTCATTTATCTCAAATAATAAACCTGAGAGTTTTAGATGTCTTTCCTTTATAAGTGCAGTATGGAGAGGAAAGCTCAGCAAGCATAAAGCCAGGAGGAACGACTTACCTGCAGCTGCATCAGGTGTCCATCTGTGTTACCTATGCACCAAAACAAAACAAGTGGTTACATGTGAAAGAGCTTCTGAGTAACTGAAAATCCCACTCTCTTTAGCTTGTTATGTAGGTTCAGAATTTCCCTTTACTTGTAATTCTTTTTTTATATATGTAATTTGAGAATTTGATTATTTTTAGTCTTCACTGTGTGTTTCCAAATTAGCTTTGCCATCAGTGACGCAGCATTTGCCACTTCACCCTCTGCATCCTTTAGCCCAGCTACAGCAGCAGAACAAGCGTGTATCCAGCACAATGTAAATCAGCATGCTTATATTTAGATTTTCCAAGTCTTAAGACTGTCTATGTTTGTGTAGGTACTTTAGTTTTCATGAACCACCTCTGTGAGCAGTGATTTCTTGTTCTTGTTCTTCAGGAGATTATGCATATACATTTCCAGGATGGTATAAAGAGCATGGAGTGAAAACAACTACAGTAATTTCACGATTATAAGCCGCACCTTTTTCATTGAAGAATCCAGCCTACCCCAGTAGTGCGGCTAATCATCAGGTGCGGCTTATCTGTGGACAAATCCCAGTGAAATGCCAAGGCGGAAGTGAGAGCCAGCCAGGAGGGCGCCTGGGGCTGCCTTTAAAGGCTTCACTGGTCTATGAAAACTGTTGCAACTAGAGCACCTGACACCAAACCCCATGCTGGTGTGATTCTGTTACTAATTTGTTACTTTGTCACACATGGATCTTCACTTAAAAAAAAAAAAAAAAAAAAAAGAAAATTGCGGTTTATATTCAGGTGCAGCTTATATATGGACAAATCCCGTGATCTACCTGGCTACCCCGACGTGCGGCTTATAGTCAGGTGTGGCTTATAATTGTGAAATTACTGTACTTGCTCTGGGGAACACCCGGGTTGCTATACTGCTTGCGTGCCACGGGGCTTCCAATGTAGGGTGTTCCCACTGAAGTACCTGTCCCTAGGCTGTGCTGGCGTTGGTCCTTCTCCAACTACCAGATGTTTTGGTGAGAGAAGAAGACATGGGGATAGAGGAGGAACCTGGGTCTTACCCAAGTGCCTGTATCAGTCACCTCACCCTGGTGGGGTTCCTTGTGTCAGCAGGAGGAGAGGAATCCAGGAGCATCTTTTCTCCTGTTATATCTTTTCTTTAAAATTGATTTTTTTGTGAGGGATTCTGAGAAGCATATTTAAGTGGAGAAGTGGCGTGGACATGAAACTGCTGTTGTTTCTATTTTAACTTTATTTTCCTGCTGTTGGAGATTTATTTTTTAAATTGTATGTAAATGCATTTCCCATGCTACTGTGAAAGATTGAGTTAGTTAAGAACTGCATGAGCTGTCTTTATATTACAGACTCAGATTGGATAAATAAGGGCAAATTCTGGGGCTGGGGAGTGACGGCAGGGGAGGTTGAATTACAGCCAGTAAATGTTGCTGAATCCTATACATTTTAAATAACCAATAAAAAAGAGATCTTTTTAATGTCTTTTCTTTTGTCAATGCATTGTGTTGAACTGCTCTGATGGACGAGACTACAAAGCCATGGGGAAATTCTTCAAAGGTCTGGCACAATCTGGAACCTTGGTTTGCTTTGATGAATTTAATCGTATAGAGCTGGAGGTAATTGCAGTACCAGTTTCTTAGCAAAGTTGGTATTCAATGAAAGTGACAAGCTTGACAACTTCATTAACAGCACTGACATTAAACAACATTGACTGAATTTTACTGTTAAATAAAAAAAATACAATTTTAGTACAATTTAATCAAATACAACTGGTTGTCCATGGCAAATCTCTTCTCGTGATTTTCTTATGATTTCTACATTTCTTACTGAAAATATAGCAGAGAAATATTGCTGTTGCAACCTTGTGAGCATAGTGACAGAGGGAGGTTTGTGGGGAGACATTGTATTTTGCTTGTGATAGATTAGCGGCGAGATTTCTCTTTCGCACGGGTGTGCAGCTGCCACTCACAGTGCCTTGAAAGACAGGAGCTAACTTCCATCTTCAGAAAGCTCACAGCCAGAGAGAGAGACTGCCTTAATACCACATTTATTACTTTGCTGGGGAGAGGGGAGCAAAACAACCCAAAAAACAGCCCTGCAACAAGGGATCTGCAACAAATGAGAGCTCTGGGTTTTGAGACAGTAATTTATTGCACTTACACAAATCATAATTAAGTGTCCATATTGGGAGATAGTGCATACCTTATTTTCTTGAATAAGCTGATCTGATTGGTCTTTTATAGCTCCAAAATTTGTCTGGTTTTTTTTTTTCTTTTGGAGTCATGCCACAAACAACCCTAAGTAAAAGTTATAGACATTGAATTCATTTATAACCATTCATTCAAATTTCTGCCTCTGAGGTGGCACAGAAACCGGCTTTAAAAATACAATACACTTGCTGTATTTTCCATTGTCTTGTATTAGACCATTAGAGATCCATAGCTGTTTCTGGAAGATGCTATAGCTTTAGCATTTTCATTCATTTAGCAGGTTATCTCTATTTGATGCATAGGGAATTTTTCAATGCACTGGGCAATTTATTAGCCAAAGTGTGCAATGGATTTTTGCTTTTAGTACATTTAGTAGCACGTAAAAGCATCATTCTGAAGTTTAAAAAAAAAGCACTGTTTTTTTTTTTCAAACTAAGACCATGTCAAAGGTCTTGTGTTGTGCTTCTCTTTAATGATCTTTTTGTCTGTTCAGCAAACGTTTACCCTTCGAACACCAGGTGTGGGCAGATGAAGGTGTAGGAAGATGTGTCTGCACTCACCTTCAGCTATGTTTATTATCAACAGTTTTGGTGAGCTGGAGGAGTGGAGCTGTCAAACAATCCAAAAGGAATAATAGTACATCCACTCTGCTAGGGTGGACAAAATTATAGAATCATTTCTTCCTTATTGCTGTTTTGCTTCTCGGCTGGACTTAGAGAGATTTTCTCCCTAGACTGCAGTACCACAGAGAGCAACTGTGCCTGCATTGGCTCTTTTTCAATAAAGAGTCAGCAGGCACCCCTTTTTCTATTAGAGTGCAGCATACACCAAGTAAATGCCTGAGTGAAATCTCTTTTGCCTTTGTGCACTTTTTTCATTTGCCCACTGACAGGAGATCCCTCAAGACCAGCACTAAGCTCCTCTTCATTAGAACCCGGTTTTCAATTTAAATTTTAATTAGAATGGATGACTAGGATACTCACCATTCGCTGTAATTTCTGCACGCTACTAATCAACAACCAGAAAAATACCTCTTTTTAAATTTATTTATTTCTAAAACTAAGCTCCTTTTCTGTAAAATGTTTGTTGCTTCTAGTTAAAATTATTTTAGCTTACCTCATACAGTTGCATTTTTTTAATGGGTTTCATGCTTCCAAAGTGATATCGTTTTTTCATTCTTTTAAGGTAAGGTCACCTAAAACCTGAATTCTTACATTAACATAGAGCTAAGGGGTAGTTAAATTACCTATATGTGCAGTCCTAAATGTATTGTGTTTTTTAGCCCTTATTTGATTCATAATGAAATATTATTTAATGTTAATATATTATCATAAACTGGATATAATGTTATCAACTTGATGAGAGTCAGCTGAAGGATTAAAGATATCCAGTGTTGATTTTACTTGTCTTTTCATAATATTTTTTTTTGTTTGTTTCAATTCTAAGACCTAGGCTGCATGTATTCCAGCTGGAAGATAGACCATTAGATTTAAATATTTCCTATGTGGTATTTCTAGTCCTCAAATTGCTGAAGTAATTTATTTCCAAAGGAAAAAGTGCCATACTAATGGCACAGAATTTTATCTAAACAAAGGTCAATGTATCTGATTAAGGAGTGTTTCAGCCTCTGGCAACCACAGGCTGCCATAGGCAGAGTGAGATGTTAAAGGATAACTTTGGTAGAGGACACATCTATTTAAATGATCTGATATAATTTGAAGGCTTTTTATACCATAGGTAGATCAGTGCCCTGAAATCCAACAGAGGTCAGTGGATATTTTATTCTGGTTCATGTTTTTGGTCAATCCTTGCAACCATTCCCAGACACTGGTCTCTACCACTGCAATTGCCTGGCAGTAAGGCAGTTGGGTTTGTGCTGGAGCACTAATATCAGAGCTGTGAGTCAGGAAAGGCTTTGGGTTTCCTAAGGCTTTTTCATGTCTGAAAAATAGTTCAGGTCTAATCAGTGCCTAGACTGAAGATTTCAATTTTTTAAAACTCATCTTTACAATATGTCTGGTTTCTTCACCCCGTCCAGTCATGCCCAACCTGCACAAGCTGGACTCATCTTCTGTCATCCACTCCTGAATGTAGAAATTCACAAAGTTATTCCGTTTTTTGTAAGTGTTGAAATGGATTAGATTAAAACACAGAGACTGTAAATGTCCTGTTGGGAGAACAATTGGGAATTCCACCAGGAATTTTGCCATTAAAGTATGCATATCCAAAATTTTGTCTCATTATCTTTAATTGCTCTTCAAAAGCTCTGATACTGTCAATCTTAATTTTGTATAAGTATACACACAGGGGCACTTAGAATACATGATGGAGGACTTGAAATTTCTAAATATTTATAAACTCATGCACTGGAACATTTTCTTAATGTCATATTATAGGAAAGATTAAATGGGAGAAACAGGAAATAGAATATTCTCTTAGAATTCCGAGTACTACGATCTAAATGACAATAAGTTCACTAGTGTGTTAAAAGGTCTGAAACTTTGCAAGGGGCAAGTATTTACAAGAATTTCAGACTGTGGAGAAAGTTAGCTAGTATGCCACTGCATCAGGCCAGATATTACATTATAATAGATCACACAATTCAAACAACTTCAGAGTTTCTCTTATTTCACAGAAAGATATTATGCTGCATTTGTGTCCTTAAAGAAAGAACTCTTTGACACCACTATAATAACAAGAAAAGTAGTATTCTAAGAGGAAAATTAAATAGGACAGTATGTTGTACTGGTAGACGGCAAAAGAAGTGAACTCATCTTTTCTGCAAGTATATTCCCCAAACTACAGATGAAAACTGGTCTAATTCATATAATAAATAGTCTAAGAAAGAGAAATCCAACATTTTGCTTTCTGACATTAAATATATTTTTATTCATAATAAAGTATTTGGATTACTGGCCTCAGCTATTTTCTTTTACTCCTTTTATTTCGGTTTTTTGGGTTTGTTTTTGTTGGTTTTTTTTTTTTTTTTTTGTTTGTTTATTTTGCTCTTTTGTGTTCTGTTGTGCACTTTCGCAGTGCCTGAAAGCATGCTGAAACTTCTTTCTGCCTTTAAACTAGTGGTTGGTTTTGAGCTAGTACCTGCTTTGTTATTGCCATTTATAAATAAGGGAAATCAATGGAATTATCTTAAAGCAGAGCTTTACTTCCAGTTAACATCAGGTAAAACAGGAAGACTCTGTTTTTTGCCTGCCTACACCTTTTTGATTTGAACCACAACATGTAATTTCTCTCATTGTCAATATTTGTATTCCCTGAGCAGCAGAACCCTTCTCTTCCCAGCTTCTTAACCTCACCTGCACAATCTCTGCCACTGATTATGTCCAGATTGGGTTCCATATCTCCACGTTACCTTGTAGAAGCTGAAGCATGCACACAGCTCCCAATTCAACACTGTCTTCACAGCCACATGCTCTGCTCTGACAACGACATAATTGCTCATTTTAAATTTGAAAGTTCTCAAAAGATGAATTATTAGTGTTCCCTCCCACATCCAAGGAAAGGCCAGATATCGCCCGATGGAACATGTCTTCTCAGTGATGCCAGGGCTGTGATTCATACTCAGCTGTCTCTCAAATGTCTACTCCAGGGCTGTGATTCAACTCCCATGAAGGAGTGACCTGTGTTGTATGCAAAGGCTTCTGTACTGCAGGATCATCTCTCACTTTTGAAAACCATTAAATTTTAGAAGCAGAAATTCTCCTTACTGGGAGGCAATTATTTCCAGACCAAAACCACCAAGACCAAGACAGTTTGTATTTTTTCCTTCTCGGTGACAGAGGCAAGGAAAGATCCACTGAGTGTGATTTCAAGTGTGATTTCCTCACCTGTAACCAGCACCCCCACCTGTAACCCACACTGGCCTATTACTCTTTGTGCATTCAAAATACAGGTAAAATAGATTCTAGTACCACCTCCAGCTTTTTGTCATCCTGAAAAGATGAGACATCCTCCAATATAGGATATGGTTAATTGAAGGCATGGAGTTGAGCAGGTAGAGTGCTAAGGAAATCTTGCACCACAGCTTTACACTGCCCAGTGCTGATTCTGTGAATTTTGTGCATGAATTCTTTCAAAAGTGTGTGTTACCAGCAGGCAAATATTTTCTGGTGTGTATCTCTGTGTATCAGTGATGGTTGTCTATGTTAATTTTGCCATATTTTTATTTTGTGGGAGCTCACAAGGCTGTTCCATTTTCTCTACTGTTATGTGACATTCTCCTGTGCAAGCTACCATTTTGCTGTTTCTCTGTTTTTTTAATGACCATGTGTTTACACAGCAGCCTTGCAAACAGCATGCCGTCATCATTTTTCCTTACAAATGAAACAAATAGCTAACTTTTCCTGTTCTTTTTCCAAATGTCACTAAAAATTCAGCTTGTTTCTAGCCACTGAAACTAATCTGAGTAGGTTCTGCTATTTACTTATTTCCATAAACAAACTTTTAAGCTCATTTGTCCCATTTTTAGCATTTTCAATACTTTCCTTGAAAGCTTCAAGAAAACTATGGATAATTAGTTTAAAGGCTGAAAGCTCATTTTTTGTTGTGTTTTATCTTGATATTCATTACTATAGGGATGCAATGTCAGCTATTTGTAAGTTTGTGGGTTTTTTAAAATATGAAAACATGTATTTTATCCTTAAAAGGATAATCCTTCTCTATACCCGCCTAAAATTCTCCTGCAATGTGTCTCTCACTTTCTGTTATATCTAATGTGTTCAGTTTAGAAGGCTGAACACAGAGCATCTAAAGATCTAACATTTGAGATGGATCTGGACCTCTTTCTGCTGCTTAAAATTTAATGCACTGCAAATAGTGTGCACTGGGAATGCTTGCTAACCCCTTTGCTAACAATTGAGAAGGCAGAAGAGGATTTAGATCATTCATCCAAAGCTCTACACCAGCACTGGTCTCTGTAAAAATTTTTAATGTATATGTAATAAAGCAATTTGAAATCGTAACCTTACAGCAGTCAAAGAAAGTGTGGCCATTAATTCCAAAGACATTATATGTTCTCTTGTTAAGATAGTGATGCATGTTGGCGTGTGAATAATGAAAATAACTACTCCAACTGGTTTACTTGACTGTGCCTTGAATTCCTTCAGATTCCAAAACATATAGGATGTCTGTACTTTTGTATTAATTTTTTTCTTTTCCTGCAAGTCCTATAAAAATTGAATCTAATTGGTTTGATGTTTTGCTTAGGACAGTGATCCTGTATTTAAGTGAACAATTCATGTGTCATTGTAGTATTTTGCCATGGACATATTCCCAACTTGATACAGAAATCGACTTTTAAATCCATTCTTCCCTTGCTGTGTTTTTGCATATGTGCAAGGAGTAGACATTCTGAATGTCCAAAAGATGACTTTAGCAGATGACTTCATTACCTTGGCCATTTTGAATTTAACTCCACACTAATTTTTCAAAGGTTTTGATCATTTGTCATTTAATTTATGTGGAACTTGCCCTCAGGTAATGGGACCAATATGTTTAAAGCATGTAAAAGACTCACTTGCATCTCAACAATGTGTTTGACTATGCTGGTATTTATTTCAAGTATATAAATTTTCCCAACTGATGACCACATGTCTGTATATATTTCATCCTGGTGAAAAGCTGCAATATTTTCCTTGAAGAAAATACATGTCATATTTCATTTCTTCATGAGGATGATGTTGAGAGTTGTTGTGGGGCTTTTATTTTTAAACTGGGGACTAAAGCAAATTTTTATCTTCTGACTTGCTTAAAAAGAAGACTTACGTTGCTATGCTTTTTTCCAGGATAAATGGCTTCTAGTTAACTCAAATGTTTTAAAGGATTTCCTCTGAAAATGTTTATTTATGTTTCTTCTTCTGTTGGAATTTTGAATTTCCTTACCTTCAACAGGACCAGAATTTAAAAGTTTGATAGCAAGTCCCAGAGATTTTTTTGGAAGTCCCTAATCAAGTAACCAATAAATATATTTGGCCCAAAATAGGGAATTAAGTGTGGGAAGGATTTGTCTGGGCAGTCTGCTTGTAAAAGAAAAGGACTTGTTCTTTGCTCTCATGAAGGACAGTTGATGAAACAAACATAAGGAATTCTTGGCAAATGGGAAATAAGGGGTTTCTAATGTGCAAGTAGAAACAGTATCTCTTTCAACACAGCTATGATGTTTTCTGTTAAAAGCAGAATTTAGGCTGGAGCTACAGGCTTAGCATGATGATTTCCTGCCTTATACCATCAAAGACTTACAAGCACAACTTTGACTAAACTACCGCTTGAACATTAACATGGGGGAAAAACACCAGCCCTAGATAAGACATCATGAGTAGGTATGGCACTATCTTTTATAGAGTGGGGTGCAGATCTCCAAGAGCAAAGCGACAGGGGTGGAGACAAAGTGGCGGGGTGGAATGTTTGAGCCATGGCAACAAGGAGAGGAATTACAGTAATTTCACGATTATAAGCCGCACCTTTTTCATTGAAGAATCCAGCCTACCCCAGTAGTGCGGCTAATCATCAGGTGCGGCTTATCTGTGGACAAATCCCAGTGAAATGCCAAGGCGGAAGTGAGAGCCAGCCAGGAGGGCGCCTGGGGCTGCCTTTAAAGGCTTCACTGGTCTATGAAAACTGTTGCAACTAGAGCACCTGACACCAAACCCCATGCTGGTGTGATTCTGTTACTAATTCGTAACTTTGTTGCACATGGATCCTCACTTTTAAAAAAAAAATTTAAAATTGCAGCTTATATTTGGATGCGGCTTATACATGGACAAATCCTGTGCTCTGCCTGGCTACCCGGATGTGCGGCTTATAGTCAGGTGCAGTTTATAATTGTGAAATTACTGTACATCGTGGAGGCAGCTGGAGGAAGTGTAACACTGCCCTGAAGGCTGCAGACATCACCTACACAGGTACCCCAGCCCAAAATAATTACCTCTTTCCCTTTTTCTAAGGGTTGCCTTCTGTTTGTTGCTTATTTCAATTCGTTTTTTAAAATCACATTCCTAACCAAGATAGCCCTTGATGTAAAAATTAACACGACAAAATCCCAAACTACTAAGTAAATTCTCTATTTGCTAGCCCAGCTTCAATAAACTGGTAGCTTCTTTTCAGCTAAGTAATTTATTTTTGCCTATTATGGTTTTAAGCAATAGGTTACTACTGAGTAAATTTTCTGTCTGCTACTCCAGATTGGATAAACTAGTAATTCCTTTTCAAGTAAGTAATTTTTTTTTGCCTATTACAGTTTTAAGGAATAGGTTATAATTAGCAATGCTCATATTAAAAAGGGGCTGTTTATCTATTCCTTTTAATACAATGTGGGGGAAATGATTAAAAGTCAAAATAAGATGGAATATTTATTATTTTGCCCATCTGTTACTTACAGTTAGGTTTTGCATCCCTGGACACTGTGGAAAATAAGTTTGCATTAATTATTTCAAGCAATTCTCTATTGTACTATCCAAAACCAGTGTGTAAAATTTGCAGTCTGTTTCAGCTGTCAAAGAAGGGTGAAGGGAAACGTGAGACATATTTGGAGACGTGAAATGATAACAGGGGATCTTTTAGGAATGAGAGAGGCTATGGTTTGGGTTTTGGTTTGGTTTTAGGAGGTTGGTTTGATTTGGTTTGATTTTGGGGTTTTTTCAGGTTTTTTGGTTGGTTTTGGCAGGGTTTTTTGGTGTCGTTTTTTTCTGCCTATATAATTGCCTTCAAACACACATGGAAAAATAATACACACTGTAAAAATAATAACTGAACTTCCTCCTGACTATCTGCAGTTAAGTTGGAAACAATGCATCATTCCCTGTACTTTCTTTTTGCCCCTGCCCTGTATGACAGCACTATGTCTTTGATGCTAGATTTCCAGTAGGTAACCTTGTTACTTTGATGAAATATCTTTGAGAGGTGGGTTCACAGAAGAGAGTTCGCTAGTCTTACTGTCATAAAGTGGAGTTTTAACAGAAAAAAAAAAGAATGTAAGCTGCCTGCGCTTTACACTTAGGGAAGGCTTTGTTTCATTCCAAAGCCTGACAATTTCTTGCATAATCCAAACAGAAGTCATTTTTCCGTTAACTAAACTATTTTTTTGACTAGTTGGGTTTAGTTCTTACAGTCCCATTTCAGAGCTGTGTCCAGCAGCCTAGTACAGTGTGAAAAACATATCTCTACTTCTCTACACACTGTACACACTCTAGGTTGGAAAAAACAAAGAAAAAAAACCAGTATGGCTCCTACTGGGATGCTACAACCTCCAGCAGGATTTCAAGATGGTCTACACAGAGGATTGGAAATGTGGCAGCCAGCAGAGCTCTCGTATCCATTGTGAAGCAGAACCACCATTAAATTATGTATCTTGTGGCAACTCATCAGCTTTTTCCTTTTTACCAATCAAACTTGTTGGTAAATTATGGCAAAACAAAGGCTTGTGGAAAAGCAAATATTTCATCTAAAGCTGAACTGTCTCTGCTAAATAAAATTTTTAGAGGTAAATTTCTTGAGATTTGCTATTACATTTAGGAGAGATTTATCAAACCTTTTTCTATGGGTAATTTTAGAAAGTCCAACTAGGGAAATATTTTTACAGCTAAATAAGTAGCTCAGCTTCACTGGGGAGCAGGCTTCAGAGACTGCAAACACTGACAGTTTTGCTGAGACAGTTTCATGGCCCTCTAGCACAAAGTGATGAGCAAAGAAAACTGCAGCTCTTGATTAAAAAGAAATTCACTTATTTAACACTCTTACTTTTAATATCATTTTAGCCTTGAAGTAGCCAGTGTGAAATGCAACACTGCATGTCTTGCTCATATGCATTAAGTCCTTGAATGCTTTCATTTTAATTTGGAGCTGGAGTTTGACCTAATTTAAAGTTTCCCAGTCTTATAATTATAAATTGGATGTATTCCAATGGCTAGTGTTGTGTCAAATCTGCTTTTAAAATGAGTTCCAGATTTTAGTTCTTGTCACAAGATCTGTCCTTGCAACCCATGGGTGACAAGGGTAAAATTTGTCCTTGTCTTTGCTGGAAATCTGAAAGTTAATTTACAGACATTGGAAGTGTTGGTTTTCAGTAAAACAATCAGAGATATCAGCTTGCCAAAATTAACTCTTCTTGATGGTAACAGAGGGCATTTTCCTTGGAGGAATCTATTTTTTACTCACCTTCCCTTGGTCTGCTTGTTCTCAGGCGGAGCTGGTGGAGTGACAGAGCCAACTTCTCCTCTCCCTGCTGCCAAAATATCTTTCCTGACCATTACAGAAAAAATACCCCTGTGAAAATACTTCTGTTTCAAACCATGAAGCATCAACTACATCTCTCAAATAGAAAGTTTCCTTGAATATTTATATCCTGCTTTTGCATTGCATAATGCAGATCTGTGCATTCTACATGTGAATTCATCGGTTTAGCTCGCTGAATTTCTCTGTGCAGAGGGCTTGGGCACTTGGCTGGGAGGCAGGGAGCCAATGCCCTCCTGCAGGATCCCTGACCCCTCCTCAGCTGCTGCTCCAGGGTGAGAAGTGGTGCTGAGCCCTCTCAGTCCTTGACGCAAGCACAAAGCACCACATGTTTAACACCAAACCAAACACCCTGACAAAACTGAGTGCTCCACTTCACTCCCTGCCTTCTCCCACTGGAGAGAAGAGCACAGAAGGAATAAAATATAAATGGCAGGTATTAGATGTGGTATAGAGATGGTGGCTAGAGGTTATGCTTATGAAATCTATAATATATGCTAATAGTGAACATAAATATGTAGTATAATACAAAATTACACCTATAAACACACATAAACAATACTCTTGATTTACCACTTCTGCAGTAGCACTGTTTAAAAGCTAGTGCAATATGTTGTTTTTAAAATAAAAGCTACATGTTTTTTCAGAATGATTTGAGACCACATACAGTAAAAATAATCTATCAAAGAGAATAACTATGGTTTGGCTGGAAAGGGGATCAACATGTGATTGTCAGAGGTGTTATCAGAGGCACTGGCAATGGAATGTGCACCACCTGTCAGAGGGGCTGCCCAAGTTGCCCCAGTGTGCGGGCTAAGCTGGCAGGTAATGTGTGTTAGTCCAAAGCTCAATGAAATAAGGCTGAAGCTCATGCAGTTAGAAAGAAGTTTAATGTGATGTGTTTTGGCTCATCATCGAGGCAGTGTGCAGGTGTTGGCTGTTGGGATGGAGTTACAGTAATTTCACGCCTATAAGGCGCTCGGGAGTATAAGGCGCACTTCCGGGTTTTTGACAATTTTCCATACTTTGTCCATGTATAAGGCACACCGGCCTGTAAGGTGCACTTTTTTTTTCAGCGAGGATCTGCCGCCAGCTCCCCCTGCGCAACTGCTGCTGGCCGCGGCCGTCAGCTCTCCCTGCGGCTCTCACGGCTTGCACTTCCGAATGTTGTCCATATATAAGGCCCATTGGCCAATAAGGCGCACTTCCGGGTTTCGATCAAAATTTTAGTCAAAAGGGTGCTCCTTATACACATGAAATTACTGTAATTTTCCTCTTATTAGCTAGCGTGGGGTCGTGATTTTGATTTGTGATGGAAAGAGTGTTGATAATTCAGGAATGTTTTAGTTACAGCCATGCAGTTACACAGAGCCAAGGCCTTTTCTGCTTCTCACACCAGCCTGGCAGAGAGGAGGCTGGGGTTGCACAAGGAGCTGGGAGGGGACACAGCCAGGATGGCTGATCCCATGGACCTACCTCCTACCACATGGCATCATGCTCAGCATATAAACCACTAGATGAGATGGAAGCCTGCTTTCCTGGGCATGGCTGAACACATACCTGCCCATGGAAGGGGGGAATAAATTCCTTGTTTTTCTTTGTTTGCATGTACGGCTTTTGCTTTACATGTTAAACTGTCTTTATCCCAACTCATGAGTTTCCTCACTTCTACTCTTCCAGTTCTGTCCCCCATCCCATCAGGAGCAGTAAGCCAGTTGCTGTATGGGGATGAGTTGCTGACAGGCATTAAACCATTACAGGAAGGCTCTATCAAATGAAAGTTGGGATTTGGGTGCCCCAGTAAGTTATTAAGCTGTCATAATTTGGTCTTGTTCTGTGACAGCTTTTGTCTGCCACTGCTGCTCTGGGTGGATAGGAACCCACTCACCTGTTTTGTGGATGCTGAGCAGGGCTGTGCAATGCTGTGGTTTCTCACAGCCTACCCATTTGTATGGGGTTTCTTTACCCTCACGCATTTTTGTTTTACTAGTGGTGTTCCCCCTCTCGTTCTTGGCCAATCAAGAATATGTTTCTTGATGTTTTACTCTAGGAAAAGCTACATAAGGCTTTCCAGTAGGAGAACCATCCTGGCAAGTCACCTCTAACAGTTGCTTCTTGCATGAGTCAAACCTATACCGGGATTTCCACTGTATTTAAACAAGCTATGATCTCTGCATAGATCAGAAATCACATCTCAGTGGAGGCTTTATCAGATACACTTAGTATGACCCATTGTGGTTAGCAATATGACCCTTTAAATCAAAATTATTTTAGGAGGTTATTTGCTGCTGGAAATGAAAAGTGATATATTCTAAATGGGCTTTTAAACGAAGGAAATAAAGGACTGAGGGCTTCATTGCAGGGCTTGAAATTTCTCCAAGGAAGACTTTTAAAGTTTATATCTTGTTTACTGTGTGTTCTCACTCACATATCTGATAAACCTTATGTTTTCTTACCTTCACAGCTACTGATAAAAAGATTTAGCAAACAGCTGAATGCAGGAATTTACAAAAAATAATGTTCAGGAGGATATAGAAGACACTTCTATCCAAGATGAACAGCGCAACTCATCAAAGTTTCATTTATTTTTGCCACCAGTTTGGACATAAATTCAGCAGCCTCACACCACATTTGGATACTGTTCATTTTGTCTCATTTTTTTAAAGACAAGAGAATGAGAACAAAGCCATTAGTGTCTCTGGTTCATGTTTTCCCCAGCTTATAATGACACACCAGGAGCCTCATAAGGACTAGAAATAAATGTTTGAAAAAAAACTTCTGTTCCCTTTTTCTTCTTACCAGGCAATTGGACAATCAGAATTGACTTTTAATTTCAATTAGTGAGAAATCTGAAAAAGTTGCTATTTTGATTTGATACTAAAAATTGATAATATAAGACATTGAAGATTCTCTTCAAAAATCATTCAAGCGTTTTCTTCACATGAAACTCCCAGTTCAGATCCACCTTATATTGTAAATAATAAAGCAGGAGAAATTTTACTTTTTTCTTGCAGGTTTAAAAAGAGCAAAAGTGAATGCTATGCAATAAGGTTTTAGCACCTATGTTCTACATGAGTAGCAATTTGCTAAATAGGAGAAATTTTTTTAAATAATGCTCATATGCTTTGTTTGTTTTGCAGTCTGAAAGTGAGAGGTGAAACTCATAATGAAAAGAAGTTGTCCCTTGTTGTTGTAGCTGTACCATATTTATGAAGACTTACAAAAGCAGGATGTACAGGTTCATCTTTTCAGTAGCTTTTGGAAAGTTGCTGGTGAGAGGCTTACAGCTACCGCACTGACCTGCAGACTAGAAAATAGATTTTGGTTGGTCTATCCAGGCTGACTAATATGTGGTTTGTGGAAGAATCAAGGCATTATCAAAGGGGTTTTGTTCCTTGCATGTCCCTCTAACCTTGATTTACATGCATATTAAACTGTGTCTTGTTAAGGGATCTCTTTGCTGAATGTTTATTTCTTGTTTTTGACATGAGAAGTAGATGTAGTCTGAGTAAAATACAGCCTTTTTGGTATTTACTGTCAATTTTATTTACAGCTCATGGCTACTACTTTGTTTTAATAGAGCCAGACTTTGAAAATATCATCTTTTGAGCTAGGGACACCAGGTATAACATTCTTAATTAGCTAGAGGACATTTTTATTTGTGATGCCTCTTCAAATCCTTAGATTTTTAAAGTGAGATTTTGCAAGGATTTATAATCTATTTATAAGTAGATTATAAGAGATTAAAGGATTTTTTTACTTAGTGAGTAACAAAATCTTACAGCATGGCAGCTGAAAGGTTATGTTGATTCTGGTTTATGTCCTTGTGACCATTTGTTCTTTGTAGCTGCTTTTTTCTTCAGCCTACTGAACATGCAGGACACTTGACAATCATGCATCAAGCACAATAATGCATTAAACTCTTTGTTAATCTCTTTTGATTTCTGTATAAAAATGAGATGCAGTGAATGGCCTCCTGAAATTCACCCTAATTAATTTTATGATGGTAGTAGAATTATGACGCCATCTGTATATTATTAATAATACAATTTTAACTAATTTTGAAAACTACAGCAAATTTTGTGTTAGAAAAACTGTAAGTGATGACAGTGTCCAAAAAAAAAGCCCAATATACCCACAAATCATCTAAATCAGGTATTTTTTTCTGCTAAATGCTAACTTTTCCATAAAAAAAAATTACCTAATTAATCAGACAGCAATCCTAAAGCATTAAAAAATGTAAATCGTGTAAGTAAAAAAGAATGCTCCATTTTAAGCTAGGAGAGAGAATGTATAGTAGCTATTTGGGTTTGAAAGATCACAGAATCCCTGAGTGGCTGGGGCTGGAGGAGACCGCTGGAGCTGATCCAGCCCAACTCCCCTGCCAAAGCAAGCTCACCTGGAGGACATTGCATGGGACCACACTGGGTGGGTTTTGTATATCTACAGGGAAGGAGACTCCACAGTTTTTTTTCCCCAGTGCTGCATGCTAAGTAAACCACTTGAGCCCGGCTACATTTCACCTGAATCTGATTAAGATGTGTAAGTGTGAGCCAGTGACTTTTCACTGCTCTGGCAGGAAAGGTAGATTGGGATGTTTCCAGAGAGTTATTCAGTGGATGAGCCTTGGGTGATATCTAACTTTAAAAACTTACATTAGGACAGGAAAACATTGGGCTTTTTGTCTCTGACTCATAAGATATTGCCCCAGAGAGGCTGGACAATAAGCACATTTAATACAGAGAAAGTACTCCGGAAGCCTTCAGTTGGAGGCAACATCAATATCACAAATGAATACACAGACACAATTTGCCAGGACTTTCCCAGACAGGGGAGTATTTTCAGGGGTTCTGGGATTTATTTTTTGTTTATTTTTAGGATCTATTTGTTCAAAGTGTGAGTGAAGGTTTAATTGAGCGACAGCTAGGGAGAATAGAAGTCCTTTAGTAAAATAATTAACATTACTTTAATTAATGTTGAGTAATTAATGTTTCTTTAATGTTACAGGAGAGAAATTTACTGCTCATGCCCTGACTATGAATTAACCACTTTTGCAGGAACTTTAAAGAAATGTTCACACTTTCATTAATGGTGTAGGTTTGAAGCTGCTGAGCTGCTGTGAACAAACTCATCTGGAAGTGGGAAAAATGAATCAGTAGCAGATTTGCACTAATCCTGCTCTTTTTTTTTCTTCTCATACCTGATCAATTCACTAAGTTCCCACCCCACAGTCAAAGAAAATTCCTCTTAGAATAGGTGCTATCTGATTTAGAATAACTGAAAGCAGATTGTGCTCTACACTGAAAGCTAGGAATTTTAATTTATGTAACTATTAGATAGAACGTGTAGCATTTAAGCATTTCAGTTTTATATATTTATTTAATTTTAATATTGCAATTTTGTTTCCAATTTTTATCTGCCTTTGAAGCTGCTCCAAGGAAAACCTTTCCTTCAGTTAGAATTCATTTTTCTTCTTGATTTGCATGGTGAGAGGCCTAGTTACTTGTGTTGAATGTGAATATTCATAACAATAGTTTTCAATTTTGCAAGAAAATTCCATCTACAAAGAATCTTAATATATTATACTTCAAATTCTGAGGAGAGCACTATCTACTGCGGAACAAAATTTGGTGGCTCTGAAAAATAAATTGAATAACTGAATTTTATTTAGTTAGCATGTTGGTAAAGTTTTAAGTGGCAGATGTCACTTGGAATAGCTACTGCTCGCCAGATCCACAATAAAAATAATAAAACATATTCGCTCCAATGCTTTCTCAAGTTGTAGAAAACAGGAATTCTGTCTCATTGGCAACATGCACCTCTCAACTCTTATGCATTAAAGATGCTGTTTTTCTTGATGAAAATTAACAAGAAAATGTTTTTTGTATTCCCCACTATTTGAGCCTGTTCCAGAGAGCTGGCTGGATCCAACAATTTCCCACAGATGCAGACAGTGACAGTCAGATGGATCCACTGGAGCTGTTGCTCAGTTTTGGGTGCAGTTCTGGCTGCACTCAGCTTGTGATTTTTTAGCACAAGAGCACTGTCCTTCATCACCTATATAATTCCACGGAGTGAGAGGGAGTAAGTGGGAGAGGGGCATGCATGGTCAGGATTTTGTGTGACTATCAGCCATTTCTGTACTATCTCTCTTAAAATGGAGGCCAGTCAGGGTTTGCTCGTTCTACAGAGAGACAATTTTCTGCTTGAGATCCTGCAGATTAATTGCCAAGTGTCTCACCTATCCCAGGAGAGGTGGTGGAAGGTGTATTGATAGTACCTGCAGATAGCCAGGAGATATGAACAGTTAATGGGATTCAACAAGTCACCTCCCTGACTGGGAAAAAGCTTCTGGTCTTAACTTAAAAAGCAAATTCACCTGTCAGAGAAGCTCTTTGACTTTTCAAGGTTAAGAGTTTCTCTATATAGTTAGGATTCCTGGGCTTAACTGCATGATTTCTGCACAAAGTGGGGGACCCTGTGCTTTGGTCAAACCTTTTCTCTGTCAGTGAAAGGGCAAGCAAGAGCTCTCCTTGGGATAGCCCGTATTGTCTGCTCCTGCTAGGGATCATTCCCAGCCTAGTCCTGGGGATGAGGTTTGTGAAGGAGTGGGAAAGTTCCCCACACTGATGATGCATGCCGTAAGAGATGGACACCTTACAGTCAAGGAGGATGTCAGATCCAACCAAACCCATGTTTCAGGGGGATGTGCAGCACTCCCCACAGTGCGCTGGAGGACTGTGCTCCCAGCCCTGTGCTGCTGCAGTGAGTGGGAGCACTGCTTCCCTGCTTCATCAGGATGTATCAATGAAGTGCTGGGAAACAACTGGCTTATAAGATCTCATTGGTGAGGCTTGTAAATAGGCATTTGAGCACTGTGAAACCTGTGACCCCCTAAGGACTGCAGTAATTTTGAGTAATTCTTCCCTACTAGGTTGTGGAAGTAATTCTCTGCATAGATAAACCAGGTACTAAGGCAGACTCCAGCAGATTCCAAAAGCAGAACCATTTAGAAAGGTTTAAGGAACACTAGAAGCATCTGCATCTGGGGCTGAAAATGAGTCAAAAAGGTAAGATGCTTATGTTCACAGGTTGTATTTAGCAGTGAAAATCAGTAAAGAACACGTGGAGGAGTACAGAAGACCATGGAGTAAGGAGGTATTGAACATTTGGGTGAAGTAACCGCAGCTGATTAGACAAGGCAGTGTGGTAAAAATTCAGGTGAAAATAGAAGTGTGCTACAAATTCCTTGTTCACAAAATATTTTACTCAGAAAAATAAATGCAAGGTCAATAAATGCAACTAATTCAAGTAGGTTAAATGCCTTGAGAATTAAGAAATCAGGACTGTTTCTTGAATAACAAATAAGAGGATCTTCTCATCTTAGTATTTTTAATAATGCAAATGAAATTGGGTGTCTGGAGTTGAGAGAGGGTTCATAAACTAGATTTAAACACTAGATTGAATTAGCTGAACATACAGAGAGAAATGCTGCAAATCAATTCTCCTTAATTCATGACACATATACCAAGTTCTATAATACTGCCACCTCAAATGACTACCTGTAAGGCTTGGTGAATACTGTGCTTATCTCTGTGTGTGGATGAAATCAGAGCTGTTTCAAGTTCTCATCTGCATATGAAAATGAAGTAAAGGCTTGAAGAGTTAAGTTCTTTGATTTTTTCAAATCATCATATGTTTGACCATGCCTTGTCTGGGGAGGAAGAGTAAAAATGTTCACCATCTCACAGTTAAGCTTGTTTACATGAGATTTGATGTTGCTCTTGCAGGCCCAAGGGGCTCAGCTAATCACCTGGACCATGTAATGAAACAATCTCCAAGTTGTTAGAAGTCCACTCATCAGTACTCTGCAGTAAAACAAAAGGGTACAATTATGTCTTTGCAGCTGGGGAGAAGGTATTTATATCTGCACCTTTGTACTACACCAGGCATGATGTGCTCTCCATGCCAGGTTCTTCAAATCCCCTAATGACATGCTCTCTTCACTTCCAGGCACCTCCTTGCCTGTTCTCCTGGTTCTTCCCAGCTTCTCTTTCCAGTTCTGAGGCTGCTGTTAGACCCAGCAGGATGACTCCACACCCCGTAGGCTTTCAATTACTAAAGCTAACAGTTGAATTAACACCTTTCCCAATTATGATGTGCAAAGACATGCTGAACAAACCCAAAACTCTGTAAAAGTTTTGCTTTTACAGAAATAGCAATTCTAAGCAGCAGGAGAGGGGACATGAGAGGGAGGCTGGCAAGAGAGGTGTGAGGTGGTGGATCAGAACTGTGCAGCTGACATGCCTTGTTCTGTGGCTGGGCTGTGCAAGCATCTTGGGTTGTAATACAGGATGTGACCAAAAGTATCTACAGTAATTTCACGAATATAAGCCGCACCTTTTTCATTGAAGAATCCAGCCTACCCCAGTGGTGCGGCTTATATTCAGGTGCGGCTTATCTATGGACAAATCCCAGCGAAA
>VRYO01001878.1:22112895-22135109 GCA_009812075.1 Sialia sialis
TTATATTCGTGAAATTACTGTACATAAAACATATTTGCACATCACTGTGTTTTGCTCTTTTGTCATTGTAGGTCCAGTTGGATGGGGCGCTGAGCAATCTAAACTAGTGGAATGTGTCCCTGACCATGGCAAAGGGGCTGGAATCAGATGACATTTAAGGTTCCTTCCAACCTGAGTCATTCTATGATTCTCTGATTGTTTATCATAGAATACAGAGTACATGATTTAAAAAATATGCACAGCATGTACTCCTGTATTGCAGTGATACAAACAAGATACATGCCTAATCAGATATCCTGCTGAAAAACACCAACTTCCCGCTGTCAGCCCTCTTCCATGGCTGCAGTATTATCACTAAAGTATCCTTACATTTTTAGTGGTCTCAGGGGACACCTCTGCCAGGGTGCCCCTCTGTGCAAGCAGTTGTCAGCAGAAGGGAGTTTACCTCCTCCCTCGCTGGCTCTGCTGCACAAGGGGAGAGAAAGGCTGGAAACTGAGGAGCACTGAAGAGGTCGGCTGTTTGGATCCAAACAGGGTGTCACCTGCATTCAAAGCTATAGGAGAAAACATCTCCAAAATGCAGAAACTTCCTGCTTTGATTCCAAACACAATGTTGAAAAAACACTGCTTGATGAAGGGGACTGATTCAGAGTAGATTGATTTATTTTTCTGGGTGAATACACATATCTTTCTATATGCAAGAAGAAAATTGTAAATGGTGAAGGGTAATGTTGTCTCTTCTCATGTTAAAGCAACGCCATGTCTTAAATCTCTCAAGGCAGCACTACTGTTCATACTGTAAGCCATTCTCATGGCAGCAAATTTAAAAGAAATATCCTTTATGAGAAGAAAAAACAGGACATGCTTTAGGATGCCAAAGTTTTTCCTCAGTTCTGAAATGGAATTAGAAAGGATCTCTTTTATACCTATTATTAAGCTTCCTGATTTTCTTTTTTTTTTTTTTTTTTTACATATTTCCTCTAGAAGCACTTACTACATAGCAAGACATTCAAAGGTGGAAGAGATAGTCCTGACTATAGAACAGATGAAGAAACAATCAGATCCGAAGCAAATGCATAGGGAAGATTGGAAAAGATCTCTTTTTCTATGGCAGTGTAGCTCTGGAGCTGGTCTGTGCTGCCTGCAGGACACTGGTGGCCTCTTTTTAATCTCTGCCTTTGGTCAGAGAGGAGACGATTCCCTGCAGCTGGGACTGGCTGTGTTCCCCAGGGCAGGCTGAGCCCAGCATGGTGCTGTGTGACACTCATGAAGGGAAGGCACACAGGTGCTCTCCTGCCTCACACACCACATCAGGCTTATCTCTGTACAGCAAACAGGACTTTGTTTAGCGAGCCAGGGCTATGGAAATAGCCTTTCTGTTGAGTCACTTGTGCAAATATGTCATCTGAGTCCAAAATATACAAAATATGTGTATGGACAGTCCTTTTTTATCTCTGCTGTTGCTGTCATTGCTGTTATGAAAGTCCATATTTAGCATGAATTTGGGGTCCTTGCCTTGTGCTTATTGCTTGTGTTCTTCCATGAACCGGTCTGTCTGACCCTTATTAAAAATGAGGAAGATAATCTCTGCATCTTTAATGGACTACATTTTATTTTAAATGAAAAATTGTTTTCATAGATGGAATGCTCACTCTCTTTGATGATAGCTCAGTGTGCCACCGAGTATCATCTTGCTTCATATCTTTCCTACTCTAAGCTGGGATTTTGACAATAAAATGTTCATTTTTGGCAGTTTTCTCAGTTGTCACCCTCAGAGATATTTAAAAGAGACTTTTGATTCACAGAGTTTTATATATATATTTTAGATGATGAAAGGCCAAAATTTTACTTTTATGTTTTAGCAATAAGTGTGGAACCCTCTGAACTACATTTTTTAATAGCAAATCTTATTAATTGTAGATGAAGGATTAAAGGAGATTTAAATAGAAGAAGCTGGAATTATTACCTTCGTTATGGCCCTGACTGCATGTTCTTTATTGGTTTTGGTTTTGCTGTTTTTTAATTTTCTATGCCTGTCCCACAGTATTCTGTTCTCTGACAGCATCATATCTGACCTCTTCACAGGGGTTGTTTCACTGTCTCCTGACCATAGCATCCCGAATGTATCCATCAGGGAAATCATACAGAAAATGAATCTGCAGCTGGTGTCTTGGTTCATTGGTTCATTTGTTAGATAATACAAACCCGGGCATGTTTCTATTTAATGCTTAAAATGTGAATGCAGAGTTCTTTGGTTTAGGAAAATGTAAAAACATTCCAGTGAAATCGTAGATAATATTTTATAGGTTTAAACAGTTATTGTTTTGAACTGTGTATGTTCACTCTTTAAGCAAGCTGATAATTGGAACTCCAGGGCAAAACTTCACAAAGGAACAGGGGTATTATGGGAAAAAAATTCCTTTAAATCTACCCTTCCCCAATATTCCACCCTCTTTATTTAGGAAAGCTTATTTAGCTTATTTATTGGGAAGTTTTGATATTGCAACCTTTGAATATTTTATTATGTATTGAATCAGTTTTATATATCACACTTCAGGGGTGTGGGTACTACCCATCCTTCTGTCATCCTCCATTAGATAACAAACAAATAAACTGGCTTCTTTAAGGACATAATACATGTCATCTTTTTAGGAGGGGATTTAAACTACGTGTAGTAACTTCTATCATGGAAAAGTGAATGATCACCTGGTTAAGCATTTTGTCTCTATAAATAAATGTGAGCGTTCTTTCTGTCTTTGAAAGTTTGTGAATGAATGCTGGTTTGGATTGGTTTTAAGATTGTGGAAAGCCCTCTAGGGTGTAAAAACATCTACTTTGAAAGTACTTGTTAGATTCTCAAACAGCAGGAAGGAAAAGTTTTAATAGGTGACCATAGAGTAGAGCATGTTTTCATATGCCCCAGAACTATCACTATGGAGCAATTGTATAGCAGATTTGATCCGATTTCACATGAATGGAGTGATGGCTGATGTTTCAGAGAGCAGAACAGGGCTCCTGTATTGAAAACTACTAACTACTTTAATTATATTTTCATGCGTGGCCTATTTTATAGTGCAATTTTCCTGAAAGGCTTACAATTTGATTTCTCAGAGTCAGGAGGTTCGTTTGGTTAGGGCTTTTCTTTGGAAACTAATGGACGCCTGGCAAACTTTCATTTTTGGGTTTTTCTGCATCATATGTGACCATATGCTACAAATCAACCTTACAAATAAACACTTGAAACTATTCTTAAATGTGATAATGAATTAAAGGTTAGTCTTAACCACCAGTGTTCAATGTGAATAAATGGACCACAAAAGACTGAGGATCTTGTTATGATGAAGTGTCTGGCTGCAGTTCACTTTGGTCCAGAAAATGTCTTTGTGGTGAGGGGTGAGGTGGGCAGGATGGCTGTAAGCATGCATGTGCATAACTATGTGTGTGCCCAGCAGTGGCCTGGCCTTTCTGGATGCTTCCTGTTCTGAATCACAGGCTGGTGTGCCCCTCAGCTAAGTGACTGCAAGATCTGAACAGGATTTGGTTATGGAAAAGAGAATACAGTAATTTCACAATTATAAGCTGCACCTGATTATAAGCCACACTTAATTTTTCTTTTTTTTTTTAAGTGAGGATCCATGTGTAACAAAGTAACAAATTAGTAATAGAATCACTGCCAGCTGGGTTTGGTGTCAGGTGCTCAAGTTGCAAGAGTTTTCATAGACCAGCGAAGCCTTTAAAGGCAGCCCCAGGTGCCCCCCGGCCGCTCTCACTTCCGGGTTGGCATTTCACTGGGATTTGTCCATAGATAAGCCGCACCTGAATATAAGCCGCACTACTGGGGTAGGCTGGATTCTTCAGTGAAAAAGGTGCAGCTTATAATCATGAAATTACTGTAAATTCTAAGCCCATGTTTCTGACTATATAAATACCAAAGTTAAAACTGTCATGGGTCCATGTCATTCACAGAAGGCATCTTTCTTTCAGCAGGATCCATGTTATTGTCTTCTTTGAATTGGATACTTTAAGGAGATTATTTTGCAGTATAGTTTAATCTGATTCTGAAACAAACTGTCATAGCTCCACAGTGCAGAAGCTGTCCAGAGATATCAAAAGAGAAAGATATTTAGCCAACATGATTTTCCAAAAGGAAAACAAAACTCTGTCTTGAGTCATCAGTACACAATCATGAACAGACACATTTTCATAACATCTTTGAAACAAATCTGCCATATGAGATAACAACACAATATATAAAGATACTGTGGCAATAGCTACTTCAGTATAAGCTGGATCTGAGAAGCGGCGACAATATTAAATAACAGTATTAACATATCAAATGATATTGCTGAGAAAGAGGAAAAGGAATTAAGGAGGGAAAAACAGAGAACGTGCTGCCAGCAGTGAGTTGAAGTGAGATGGAAAATAGGTGAGAATGATACAGGACAAAGTTTCTTGCAGATGGTGGGAGCGTGGAGGATGGTGGGTGAGTGCTCCAGAGAGGAGCAGAAGCTTCAGAAAAGGGGGAATGGCAGTGCTAACTTAGTGGAAGGAAGGAGAGCACAACAGAAGAAAATAATTCCACATGCTGTTATGCTTGTTAAAAAACTGGCTCTGGTGTAATTTATGGCATGTCTGTGCCAGTCATCTATGAAGATCTGGGTTTTAGTTTTGCTGGGGCAGCTGCTCAGGATCTCAATAGTTCTCTCACATGAGGATTGCTTGCTCAAAAAGAACTGCAAATAAGCAAATTTTTTTTCTAATATTTTCAGGAAGACAAAATTCCATGGAGAATGTATTCATTTTAACGAGGTCACAGGTTTGCCAGCAGGACTGCTCTGAGACTTATCTGGCAAGAAATAGATTGTTGTCTTTTTTTCTGCCCCCGACTCCTCACCTGCTCTCACTTCTTCAGCCAGCTGGGACTTCATTACCCACTTCTGTATTGCTGGGCAAAGTGGCTTACCTTTTCTTGAGTCATAGTTCAGGGCATCTGTTGGGAGAAAAGGGTTAAAAGCAGAAGAATGGTGAGGAGGATGGTAGATTTGCTCCAGTGACCCCGAGGCTGGGAATGCCAAGGTCTGGAGAATAACAGAGTGGGAAACCATATGTTATGCTTGCTGCTGCTTACTTGCTCTCTGTTTTGAGAAGTAGAGTTTCTGTGTAGAGATAACAGAGGTGTTTGCAGAGACTTGGAGGTCCTCTCCCAGACATGCTTAAGCTCCTTGTCTTGGGACAAAGATCAAAGCAGAGATCATAAAAAGCAGAGGTGATGACAGGTAAACTGTGTCTGTGGGCCTTTGGTAAATGGGTGCAAAGAGCAGCCCTGCCACTGCTGGGATGGAGCCTGACAGTGCCTGTGTCCCCATGGCCTGTGTCTCAGCCAGGCACTCTTTTGGGATCCTCCAGCCAGAGGCAAAGGAATACATTCACTCTTTGCATGGCAGCTGTGGTGTTTTGGTCACCCTCACTCACCTGCATGTGCTGATTCCCACAGCAGCCAATGTGTCACTTCAGCTCTGGGTTAGCAGGACACCTTCAGGCCACATGTTTCTTATGTAGGGCAGAAGGACCTGACACAGAAACCTGTGCAGGAGCAGTCTGCCTGCTGCAGTTCCTCAGCAGCAACTCCCCTACCCAAATGGATATAAACCAGACCTCTGAAATTTAAGTGGCTTGATTAAAGTTTGCTTAGGAATCAGTACATGAAACCAAAAGTGGCTTTTGGATGATACATCCTGCCGTCAAGACCAAAGAAAATTTAATTTTTTCTTTGGGAATTTGCTTCCACTCTTTTCCACTTCTCTCAAGGCTATTTGAGATGTATGACCTCAGTGAACATAAAACACAGACACTCTAAGAGTAACTGCCAGCAGAGATAGCTGTCCTTCCCAAGAAAGTTTCCAGGAATTATTGAGAGGATTCAGTGAAGTAGACTAGTACAATGTAAGGAGTAAGACAAAGAAAAGACAATTCAGAGACAGCAAGACAAAGAAAAAATCAATTTAAAGGGAGAGATTAACCCAAAAAGGGGGAGGACTCATAACCAGTATTCTTTGTGCAAAGGAAAATCTCACATAAGAGAATTAAAATATGTTAATACTTCTACATAGTGCTCCAGGGATGTTGGGTAATTGTGACTGGGAGGCTGGGAAAGAGGGTGATCACTCTATTAGAATATAGCCCACACTGTGAGAAAATAATAATAAATGGATTGCTGCTTCTTCAACTCTTAATTTAATTTAATTTAATTGCATTTAATTAATATGATTTTTTAATCAAGAAGCAAAATCTAATGTATGATAATAACTCTGCTCTTCAGGAGAGCCTGTTAAAATCATGCATCTTATTTGTAGATGGTACCAAAAGCTGTTTATTCTGGGGGATAGATATAATATTTCAAGGATATTGAGTTCAAACTCTATGCAGTTTGCATTTTCATTAAAATTTCTCAACATTGTTTATTGATATAGAACTTGTGATTTAATTTTTTTGTTTTTCAAAGCAGAAATTGATGTATAAACTTTCCTTTTTAATTGATGTATTTCTCATGTAAGAGAGAAAGAAATTAACTGAGAGATAAAGTAAGTAACTATTCATCAGCTAGTGACTATCTTTATGAAATTTTGGCAATTTATTTATTTCCAATATTTAGATTTAATAAAGAAATTATTCTTTAAAATACTCAGAAAAACTAAGATCTGATTCAGATGTTGCTCTGTTTTTAATCTTCTCATGTGAAAAAATCCACAAGTCCACATTTGTAAAAGAAATATATAACAGGCTTCCATGAGGTGCCCAATACCTAAACTAAAGTGCCACAATGCTAAACAAATAGCTTCACTTAATATGCTGTCACAGTATGGGCTGCATACTTCCACTAACAGTGCAAGTCATCAATGATTCTTCTGTCTTTTTCCCTTCAGCAGAGTGAATGACACACCTTCAGAACTCTAATAAAGTCTGGGAGATGTGTTCTGTACTCGCCGCATTTGCTGGCACCAAACTGTAACCTTCCATTGCCAAGGGGCAAATGACAAGTCAGCATTTGGGAAAGTCTTTTCTGACTATGCAGATAAAAATCCTGGTGGGGACAATCTGGCCAGTAGCACCCACAACACACTTTAGGCTTCTGTTCCACATGTCCCAGATACCTGAAGCTAAAAGATCTATATAGAGCTGTAGTATGTTTTCTCCAGGTGGAAAGGGTGTTATTAAAATATTGGAAGAATGACAATAAGTAAGTACTCAGTGATGAGACAATTTTCCTATACTATCCATAACTTTGTTTTATTGTTGATATTTAAGAATGCAACTTTCAGGGTTGATTCTGATTCCATTTGTCATGTCGCTGTTTCTCAAGGTCTCTTTTTCCTATACAGATGTATTATTCTCTAGTTTGAAAAGGAATTTCAAGTCCTTGAGGCTCATAAGGGGTTTGAATCCTTTGCTGACTAAGGATGTGATTTAAATAAATGCTCGTCATTAAGCACATATGTAAAAAGCCGTGTTACACGGGAACCTCAATAAGCTCTAAGCGGAATTTGATGCTATAAAAGCACAAAGACTTTTTGCACAAAAGGGCCATTTTTAGAAAGGTTTTGCATGAAGAAGAGGAAACAAATAAGTGCAGGCAACTGAACTTTGAACTGGTATTTCACAATCCTCTCTCTGTCCTTTAATTCTTCATATATTGAAAAGAAGTGACATGATTGCCATGGTACTGAACGGTGAACAAAAAATTACTAAGCACACCTTGTGCTCTCTGGATGTGGCAGACCAGCAATGTGGGTACCTTCAGAGCAGAGAGATGTCTGAGGACCTGCACAGCCAGGATGACATTTGGCCTCTTGTTACCCTTTGAGTTAGAGTTCCATCTCAGGGTAAATGCAGCAATGTTTGTACTGCATCACCCCCAACCCTGCCATTGCATTTTTTGTTGTTATCTCTGTGGCTTTCCAGAGCTGTCAGCAATTTTGGCTGGTCTGTGAGGAGAGGACCACTGTATGTCTGGAACCAGGTGAAGCAAACTGCAATAAAATGTTCATTTCTACAGCTTTGCTGAAGAATTCCTCTTACTGTCCTAAACACATGCAGGAGAGGTTGGGATGCCAAACAAAGAACCCAGTCACATACTTGTGCATGGTTTTTCTCCCTCATGTTTGAGCACTGTTTTCACAGAATCATGGATTAGTTTGCCTTGACAGGGACCTTTAAAGGTCAGGTGGTTTAACTATCCTGCAATGAACAGGGACATCTTCAACTCTATCAGGATGCTCCTTTCTTTTCATAAAGCCAGAGAAGAGGCAAGGAAGTCCCTCTCTGATTCTACCCCTTTTGGCCCTTCAGCAGCAACTGCTCAGTGAATTGGGTCCTCAGTGACACCAGTGAATCATGTGCTCATCCCTCCACTGTACAGAGGCATAGGGAGCTGCTCAGCTGCTCCTTGCTCTCTGCCTTTGTGTCTTGGGTTTGCTCTGCTCAAGCTGCCCTTGTTTTCTCCTCTGTCCCATGTTAAATCTGTGCGCTTTCCACAGTGCTCAGGAAAGGTAGTGCTGCAATTTCATATTGATTTCTTTCAGCTTCTTGCTCTCAGTCTTAAAATCTCTTGATGCTGCTGCGACCAGCAGTTGAAGGAGGCTGTGGGAGAGGCATTGACTCTGTGATTTGTGTCCAGATCATAAACACATCTATTTCCCAATACTTTAAATGCATCCCAATGGTTCTCTAGGCTAATGGTATCTTGACCCTGGGCTTCTTCAGAAACAAGGTTTCTGTGATGCTGTCTTTTTGCTTCTGTGTCTAAGACTTGGAAACCACTTGGTCAATGTCAATCAGATCTGCTCTAGAGGCAAAGAGGTCAGACAACACACTCACAGATATAGTCACACTTTCCTGCCTATGTGTGGTACAGCTTGACCTGTGATCTTTGCATGGAAACAGGATTCCTCCTTATCTCCTTCTGTATAGAATTAATTTCCAAGCCCAAATGTTGAACACAGTTTCATCAGAGATCATGAAGAGCTTCTGTGTTCCACACTACCGAGACAACAAAAATATCTTAAAATCCTTCAAGTTTTATGCAAAAAGATGGAGCGGGAGAGGACCAAGATTTTTGGAGGGGCATCTGTGACCTCCCCAGCTGCATGCAAAGCTTTGCTTGCAGCTTGCACTTTTTTAGCCACAAGGCAGACCCAGCAGAAGACACAAATGTGTTGGAGACTGAAGTTCATTAATTCTACTGCTCCTAGATGTTTGTCTGAAGCAATAAAAGTACAAAGTTTCCTTCCTCCATTCTTCCAATTTATTAAGTTTTTACCTTCACACTGTGTAGCCCTGAGCCTCAGCCTGTGCAATATTTTGTTAGAAACTATAATTGTTTTAGAGGCTGAAAGTCAAAAACTCTTGAGATTTAACCTCTAGCAATGTTTTGTAAGGAAAATGGAGACCCTTGAAGGGGTTGAATGAACAGCAGAATTAGATATTAGAAGTTGATTTGGCTGAATTATTATATATAAAAATGTTTTCTCTTAAGGCCTATAAAATAGCATTTGGAGTATTAAAAACATCTCTTGCTTTATGAATAAGTAGGTGATGAAAAATGCATTTTAAAAGCAATGATTCACAATATTTCTGAAACATGTAATCCATAAAATATGGGGTGTATATGAAATCTATTTCTACATAAGGGTTACTTATCTAGGGCTTTAGCTTAAAAAAGCAGTCAGAAACAAGCTCAAGGTGGGTTGAGGGTAGCTCAGGATAAATTTGACTTTGTGCCTTGCCAGGAAGTTGCTAGGCAGCTCTCTTTGCTGAGCAAGTTACAAGTATTTTGCATTTTAAGTGGAGCACCCAGACAAATCCTGTGAGCAGTGAGAAAGTAATTAGTTTTGTCTGTGAAGTCAAATGTGCAGAAAAGAGAGCATAGACCCATAGGGTGAAGATTGGGGATGCTGAATTTAGTTTTTGGTTAAAAATCTGTATCCTTGATGCTCCTCATACTTGCAGGGTCTTTGTTAGGCATGGGGACCACATTCTGGCAGAAACAGCTCTTGTGGGCAGGTCACCTCTCTTCCAGCATGGCCAGGAAAACAACCTCTCTGGGCTCTTCATCCCCATCTGTGCATGGGGACAGAGGTGCTGGAACACTCTGTGGTGGTACATCTGGAGGTCAACAACTTCCAGTGCATTAACAGCAAAAGTAGTTGCACTGACAGGGAAATACAGACACAGAAGTAATTATGTTTATTTAAGTTCTAATAACTTTATGGATTCATTTGCTGTTGTGACCTTGACTTTGTGACATTACTATTCTTTTTAATTTACAGCTTATGCCTGTAAAAAAAAGGTGTGCTTATAAAGACCTGAATACATATATTAATATAAATGGATATTTACAGTTATTTTCACATGCTAGATATGGACAGGTATAAAGATATCATCAATATATCAAGCAAAAAAGTGCTGGTAATGAATAAGATAGCCTTAGGGTAGAAAAAGAGAAAAGGTGCTTAAAAACTTAGAGAATAAACATAGAAAATTATTTATAACTTCTTTGAGGTAAGTTAAGTATGAATGTGATAAGTAAAGGGATGAGGAAGGAAGGAAGGAAGGAAGGAAGGAAGGAAGGAAGGAAGGAAGGAAGGAAGGAAGGAAGGAAGGAAGGAAGGAAGGAAGGAATAGCAGGTTCAAGAACAAGTTATCAAAGAACTTGATAGTTTATTTAATAAACATTTCTTACATAAAGTTTATAATGAAACATAACCAGATTGCAAGGAAATTATCAAGATCTATCCCTGAAGTGCATCTGTACCTGTTATGTACAGGCCACAGGCTAATGATCCCTGGCTCTCAGATACTTTTTCTCTCGTTTACAGATTGTCATACCTACCCCTCCCCTCCTTTCAGCACTGCTCTGGACTCTTCAGACACATGCAGTGACTTTAGTTTCAGTCCATTTGCCCCAAGTCATTCTTATTCTTGTTTGGATGCGTGGCCACATTCTGCAATCTCTTATCATATATCTACACCTCTTGAAAAACAGAAAACAGGAGAAAAGAATAATGATCTATATTTTATGCACACGCATATATAAATATGTGTATATGTATCTATATATGGCAAAAAGAATATAAAAGTTGCAAAGTCCAACATTTAAAAGTTAAGTGTTCAAAAGTTAGGCAACATCAGACTGAATTTCTCAAGGCATCCTTAAATTCGCCTCCTGGTGAATATGCATTATGATGCAGCTTTAATTACAAGGTTGCATACTATTACTTTTCCCCAGGACACCTGCTTCAGCAGGGCACAGGATGGATGGTGCTCACTTAATGAGCAGCTATTCAATATGTTCTTTTATCCTCATTGCTTGGCGTTTGGCCTCAGGCCTTATTTACTGCACACTGCTCAGGCTTGATTCTAAAGACAGAATTATTCATTTCCTACTTGACTGTTCTGCAGTTCTCACTCTATCTGAACGCATTACAAACTTTAATGAATCTTTACAATACCCTAGGAAGAGTAAGGTCTACTGACCCCCATTTATAGGTAGAGACCTGCAACATTTCCACTTATCCTTGGTTTCAACATTCATTTGAATTGCTTTCTCTTTGCCCTTTCAAGAGAAACCTCTTTTACAGAGTGTTTTCCACATCTTATTTACTGAATGTTGTGGCTGAAAATTTTAAAAAGCAGTGCAATCTGAGGTAGAAATACCACATGGAAAATTCTGATGCTTTTGACAGAGCAATAAGCTGTCTCCACAGAGCAGTAGCACTCTCCCTAGATGGGAAGAGTAACAGGTGCCACTTCTGTTACAGAAGCTGGAAGTTTAAAAAAATGCTCAAACCTTCCCTGAGCAGCCCTTCCCTGGGCTTCACCACAGCTTTGTCCAGCTCCTCCAGCTGGGGAGCTGGTCAGTGTCTTCACGGCTTCTTCCCTATTTATATAATTAACAGATTTGCTTACAAAATCCATACCATATAAAGTATGATTATTTTAAACCCTGGACTCTGCATATCTGTTTCCGGTAATGTGCAGTTTTAAGTCACCTTTATGTAGGGGAAGAAAAAGAAGAAAAAAGGAGTCTTCCCTCTCCTTGCTTAACCTCATCTGTTTACCACATAAAAGCAGAGAGTTGAATAAAAATCTGGTGATAGTATATCCTGGGCCAGTGAAATCCAATATCCAATATCCTTTGGTGGATTTTTTTGGCTGAACAAAGTGGCAGTTTGCAGGTGTTTCAGAGGGATTAGCCTCTCGAGGAATCACTGGGACAAAATGGTAGAAATGATAGCAGAAGGAATCTCTTTGTTGTACAGCCTGAAAGATGAATAAAACATTGACAAATTACTTAAGCATTGATTCTATTTTATTTTTTTTACATAGATATTACAAAAAAAAAATCTGGGTAGATTTTTCTTGTATGTCTAGTTTCTTTAACTGAATAAATTCAGCAGCCAAATTGAGATTAACTGAAGAATTACTCGCATGCAAGATGGGAACCGCTGCACATGCTGAATTAGGCAACCACCTTTTTATAAGCAGAAGTTCATGGCAGGTGGTTCAAAGCCTGTATAAGAATATATTTTTTATCTAGACGACATGAGTCTGCCAATATCTAATGCTGCTGTTGTGAGTTCAGATGTGAACTCAGATACTGTCGGGTTTAGTATTTGGACACATGAGTTTGGAAAGCAAGATTTGTTTGAAGTCATGAACGAAATCCTGGAGAGAGGACCCAAAGCAGCCCTTCTCTCGGTAGCCTTTGAGCAAAGATTTTGTAGTTGCCTGGGTTTTCCAGTGGAAGAATTCTTCTCTTTTTTGGCACTAAGGATACAATGACATTTTTTTAGCTTTGGTAACTAATGAACACTGTCTTCTGAAATGTCATAGGATCAACAAGAGAACTTTGGGTGAACTACATTAATCAGGACTGTATTGTTTTTCCCTTTTCCAGTTCATGGCATATTCTCATTTAGTTCACAGTTTACAGTGCAAGATAAATGGGCAAAACACAATTGCAGGAGACAGAATTTTCTTTCTTCTCTTTACTTATATTTGTTGTGTGTACATTCTCCTTCTATCTATCCTACTTCTAGGCTTAAAAAGAAATTGAATCTTTCCTGAGAGACTGATGGGAAGTAAATTTCTTTTCCTTTAAACAAACATATATTCTAAAACATAAACATTTTCTTAGACTTAGTAATTTCAATTAAACATTAACTATGGCATAAATGTAATTTGATTTTCAGGTGGTTCAAACTTCCAGATGGGACAAGAATTTTAGATCAGTTCCATCTCCTTCTGTTGTGCCCCATTCTATACAAATTTTTCTTTTGACCATCTTCTAATGGGCTTTTCAGAATGGTGGCCTGTATATTTTTGGCTTCTGTTTTTTCAGTTTTTCTTTCTTTTCTGCTTGGAATATTAACAGAATGTTTTTGAATTATGGGTTATGTAACCTGCTTAGAAAATAACATCCATTTGAATAGTAATATAATTTGAACTGCTTCTGCACTCTTAATTATATTATAGAGAATCATTATGGTGAAGAAAAAGGATTTTGCTCCATAGGACTTCCTGGCATTTCATTGTCCTTCACCATCAAAGATGTTCACACCCAGTTAGTTCAGCTAGCAAAGAAATGGCAAAATAAAGGGATAGTGATTGACAGGAACATGGAAATTAAAAGCAACTTCATTGCACAGGTACTTCACTGTTCTTCTCTTCCTGTGATAAGCCTTGACAAGTAAGTGCCTCCAAAAGCAATGGGTTATTCTTAACATTGATCACCTTCCTCTACTTCTATCATTATTTAAATCTGTAAGATATTTGTCCCAGACTTTGCCATGAGAATTTCAGAGACTCTATTTGCAAGGAGCTCAACCTATTCTTCGTAATTAATACAGTTCTGATACCAGATACGACTGGGTTCTATTTGAAAGGAAAGTATATTAACCTGTCACAATACTTTTTTTTTTTTTTCATTTTTTCACCTAAGCAACAAGAAAAAGACAGACTATGAGAAGGAAAGGGAAAAGTTCTTGTCCTTGTACTTGCCCTCTGGGGCTGCTCCAAACAAAAAGATTCAGAAAGTACTGTGAGAAATCCAGTAAGTTCAACATCAATTATCTTCCTGTTGTGTTTTTCCCATCCTGTTGACTGGTGGCACATAATATGGTGCCAGAAAGTCATCAGTCTGGCAGCTGGGGTGTTTTTGTTTTGTTTTGCTTTGCTTTGCCTTTCTAACACTGATCCAGTAAATATTTGCTGGGCCATTTGTACCATCTGCCATGCAAATGTTAGTCCAAGGAAGAATGGCAGACAGGGTGGAATATCTATGTTAAAGCTCCATTTAAAGTGGAACTGCTGGTGCCAGGAAACTGCAAGAACAAGGAAGTTAAACAAGAAACACAGAGCGGGAAAGGACAGAGCCTCTGCAGCTTTTCTGAAGAATCATTTCTTTCCCTGCACCCCTGACAAAAGTGAGGATTCACACATTTCACGTCCTTCTCTTTCCTCAAGATGCAGTGAACGTGGACCTACATTTGAGTAGCTTGGCACAAGCAGAAGACAAACTGCTTTCACTCAATTAGAAAAGAAAGACTTTGCCCAACATCTGCAACTAAAGACACAAATTTGTGTGGCTCGAAACTGTTAGAACCCTGGAAGCCACTTTGGTTTCTGTCTGCTGTTCCTGTGTGCTCAGGGGCTGCTGCCTGACTCAGAGGCTGGAGGAGATGTGATTTACAGACAAGGTGGCATTATCTTGGCATTTGAGAGTATCATTTCAAGCAAAACACCATGAGATGCACTAAGGTAATGAAATGCCCATGTTGGCTCAGGCCAAAGAGAACTTGTGATATTCTTATAAGTACCTGGATTTTGATTCCCTCCTCTATTGTGTGAGTCAGCTCCTCATTTAATACAAGAAAAACTCATTATGTTTCTGCATACTTTTCCTTTTAATGAAACCAGCTTCCTTCTGAGGTTCTTTGTTACTCACTGGATCATTTCAGATTAAGGCACTCAAAAAAATTTTATAAAAAGACACAAGCAAACACACCTTCTTTTTGTTTGACCTGTGAGGCAGAGAAAGGCAAAAAGACCATAATATCGATTTTCAGATGACACATACTTCACCACAGGTCAAGTCAGTGTGCAGCAAAATGCATGGATCTGTGTAACACAAAAGGAAACAATAAAAGGTGATTTCCTGGGCATCAACCACTCACTGTTAGTGTTGCTGCAGCTATATAAAATCCTGTGTAGTCCTATTGCTTGACCTTCAATCACTGTAACAATGAAGCGTGGTTAGAAAAGCACCAAATTTCACTTTGTTCCATTGTAACATTCTCCACTGGCATTTGTGGTAGGAATGATTGCTGTCAGAGAAAATGAGATGTCAGGATGCTTGGACAAAGCATCACAGACATCTGTAGCATTAGGAAATCACATAAACAAACCAACAATGTCATGACCAGTGTACATTAATGGAAGAATGATTGTTTCAACAGAGAAAAATAAAAATAATCCTCAAAACAGAAAGTGTCTTTCTCCTTTGACAAAGTGATGAAATGATTAGCAGTGTTGTTCTTATTAGCCATTCCCAATCATATATTTCCAGCCAATATCTGACACATTTTTGCTATTTCTGGCCATTTTTCTTCACTGTGTCAAAACCAGAAGGTTTCCTTTTTGCAAAAACAGCAAAGCACCAACCTTCTAGCTCAGCTCAAGTCTGATGAAGGTTCACAGATAAAGGAAAACCAGTGAGCTCTTTTGATGTTTCAATAGAAGTAAAACCAGAATCAGCTAATCCTTTCTATTGAAAAAAAATATAGCAAATTAGAGTTTGGAAAGCCAGGGCTAAATGAGCTTTTCTGCTTCTATTGTGTAAACAATAAAATTGTTTTCCATATGCTTGATTGCATTGGGTTGATAATTCTCATTTTGTATCCACATGACAGTGAGAGGTTTAATTTTTTTCTTTCCATCCGTTTTCTCAGTGAATTCACTGTTTCCCTCAAATCTGCAAAAAACAAATTATATTGTTGGAAGGGAAATCAGGATGGCATTTCTTGCTTCCAGACTTCTTTTGCTGCCATGTAGGTTATGCTTGCCTGCGTTGGAATGGAGAGTGCTGTGTGCTGTGTCAGTGATGGCATTACTGTTGTGGATTTGCAAAAAATACAGTGATGTGAATGAATCTGAAACTATCATCTTTTTATTGTTTCATGAGACAAAAGGTGATTTTAAAGTCATTCCCATGTGTCTCTCACTTGTATTCAGCATTCTTTGCAGCACCATCCGTTTGCCACCTTCACCCAGCCCTAAGGACTGGGAAGCCCTACTCTGGCAAATGGAAATCATACATTAAAAATAATGAACACTTGTTTTTCAGCATTCCAGAGCAATTTTTTCACTGATGTATATGTGTAGGCTTATTTCTTTCAATTGAATTTTGCTTCTGCCGTTTGACCTTCATAATAGACACAGCAGCTATCAACCATTAATTGATTCATTATAGAAGTATTGATTCATCACAGGCATGGAAGAAGGTCATTGCCCAGCCAATTCCAATTTTAATTCCAAATGATGCTTTTCACTCTCTTGATTTAGGGAGCTCCCACTACATTCTTTGTGCCTTGCTACAAGAGGGATGCATCTTTCTTTCCTTTCAAGCTGACTGACAGTTACTTTCAGGCAGGAGACAGCGGCTGCAGCAAACTCACGTTTTTGTCTTCCCTGTTTGCCTCAAGTGAGATGAAACTATATAAAGGGAGTTTATTCTCTGAGATCACCTGAGCTGAGATTTGAGCCACTTGGTTTTCTTATGTGCCGCAGGACTGCCAACCCTGGCTTTTTCATAGACAAAATTTTACATGCTTTTCTGAAAGGAATTTAAGCTTTGGAAAAATTAAACATATTTCTGAAATTTCTTGTGTAATAATCAGATGTAGCAAAATTATTTTCATAAAGGCCATATTGCTGTGTTACAATTTGTAGTGTCACTGCCAATGGGACACTATAGATGTATGCAGTGCTTAAAAGGGCCTGCATAATTTAGTGGCTCACATATATTTTATTTCTCCAAGCAATTGCCTATTGCCTGGGGGAGAGGAAAAATTTACTATATTAAGCAATAAATATCATGTGTAATTGTGTTTAAATGTGAACTCATATTTTCACGAATTCTTATTTTTTTAACTGGTCAGCCTGAAGGTAATAGCTAATTACAAATAATGGCTGGACATCAGGAGTGACTTTATGAAATTCTAAGGCATGTCTTGATGTGCAAAATCTGTTGGTTTGCAGTGCCTGCAAATGCCAGTTTTTAATTTTCTCACTCTTTTCAAATACCTAAGTTGGGCATGAAATGAGCAACACATTATGTCAGTTGAAGACCCCCACAAGGTGACCAAGTATCAGAGCATTCAGCCACGTCAAAGAGAGATGTATGTCAGAAAAGACAGCGTTGTAAGGGTCAGCTAAGGTGTTTGGCATTGGCTCCTGTGCCGTGCCACTTCTGCATGCTTGTGTTGCCCTGCAGACAGATGGACTACACCACAGCTGTGTTTAGGACAGGCTCCAACATTTTTATTCTCCAGGTATGCTCTCACTCTCTGCACTTGTCATCTCGGGGCTTGAGAAAAGTCACTACCATTGCTCACAAGATTTCTCCTGTTCGGAGAGCACCTGCATCCATCATCATCACATTGCTGAGTTTGTAGATGTGTTCCTGCTTGCCGTCTCTGGTTGGGCTGTGTGGCAAAGCAATCTCTTGCCAATAGTGCAGAACTTTGGCTGAGTGCCAGCCCTGGACCTCTCCAAGAGCTGTGCTTTCAACACTGAAGGCAGAAAGAGAAAATTGCAAGACTTCTGGCTCAGTTCCTCTGGTGGGGCAAACTCAGGGTCTGGGGCTGATGTGCCAGAACAGGAAGGGGTTTTCCAAATTGCAAACAAAGGGGTAGTTTGTGCTATGTCTTCATGAAATAAATTGTCTGAGTTAGGTTAAACAGTAGCATTTCTCATACTATTCTGTTTCCTGATGCTAATCAGTATAATTAACTGCATATAAATATTATCATAATGATGGAAGATAAAGATATGTGAATTGCAATTAGCTTAATTTTTTCTCTGAAAAATCTCTTGAGAAGTAAGCTCCTTTTCTAGTGGTTGGTTTTGTTTTTCTTGAAAGTCAATTTCCATTCATGTATCAGAAGACGGGGAAGGTGACTAAAGTAATTTTTGGCATTTTTTTTCTTTATTCAGTATTTTCACCTTGATTAAATCTAGTCAGTGAGCAAGCCACAGGTGGTGACTCAGAAGGTGTCTGTATGGAAATAGATGCTGTTGCTGGGAGGAAGTGTTTCTGAAGGATGGGAATGGGAACTTCATGTAAGTACAACCACTCACATCCTGGTGTGTCTGAAGCTCTGGGCTTCAGTCTGATATATATTGCAACCTGCAAGGCAGATCATTTAGCAACTCATGGAATTCGTTAGAGTACGACAATGATGACATTTGCATTGGCATCTGTCTAGCAGCAAATATTTTAGTTTCGTGCTAAGCATGATCAAGCAAAACAGGAATTGATTATTAACTCAAGTCAATATTTTGCTGGCAAAAGTAAGGTATTCAGTGATAAAAAGTGGCCACTTTTCAGCAAAACTTATTGTAATGTATTATTAATGCAAAGATGATCAGATAGAAACTGGAACTTGGCAAGCTGTCAAAAACTCAGAGTGAATCAAAAATTTATAGAACACTATTGAGTTAAAACAATCCTATTATAGATCCTAGCAATCATTTTTGCTGAAGCACACTCCTTAGATTATTTTACTGTTGAGACATTAGTATACAAGGATTTAGAGCTTTGAAGATTCCTCCTCTCTCTCTCATTCTCTCTCTTTTCTTTTTCAATGGCATAAAAATTAAAAATGAAATTTACACAGTAAATTATTTAGCTTCAGTTCACATTTGGATTGAATAAGAACAATAGAGTTTAAAATAATGGCAGTACTTTTTCCTTTATGGATTGTGTTTTGCTGACTTACATGAAAAATTACTGCTATTACATTCAAGCAGAATAAATTGCTTTATGAAATCTGTAAACTTAATTTGTGCATGCACTGAAGCACTAGCTGCAGACATGATGTTTTCAGGAAAGAAAATAACCCTGGTAAAAAGCTTCTTGGTCTATGGATTTTTTTTTCTGCTTGTGAATGTTTTAAATTTTTATTATCTTTGTCATTCTTAAACATGAGACCCATTTTTCCCAAATTCTGGGCAGTGACACTTGGTGGATGCATTATGCAATGGGTGCCTATAATTGTCCATATCTCTGAGCATCTGCCCCTTTTTGTATGGGGATTTCCAATATGCCTACATCACTCTTGCATTTCAGCTTCATTTTTCCTGGAGATGGCTTAAAGCACCGGATGTCTTGAAATATTAGCTCTTCTAGATTTCATCTTTGTCTCTCTCACTTAGGAGTTGGCAATTTTTGTTCCCTAAAAGTAAGATCAGCCTGGAAGGCTAATTTAAAGCAATGTGGCTCTGAAATAAAGATGTAACTTCTCTTTCTTTTTTGATGCAGGTATCTTAGAACAGAACATGAGCTTACCAGGTCCTGTTAGTCATAGATTCTGCAACGTATCTGCCATAAATGCATTGAAGGGGTAAGGTGTTCTATGTACTTTGCTGGGTTTTTGTCAGATTGCCAGCTCTTTCAATTTGTATTTATGTATATTACTTATTATAAAAGTAATCATATGCTTTGTAATAACTGACTTTCAGCATAGGAGGAAAGGTGTTTAGAAGGGACCATTTCTCCCAGAACCGAGGCACACCATCCCAGGAGAGGGCTGGCAGCTGCAGGTAAGGCTTGTCTGCAGGTGCAACACAGCTCCCAGACAAAATGCAGGAAGCCACCTCGGCGTGATGCTGACACTGAGCTGATGTCCAGCTGCCTCAGCTGGCTGATGAGCCATCCTCAGCACTGTGTTAGCCACGGGCTCCCGGCTTCCCACCCTGGCTTAACGCAGAGGCTGCAGGCTCAGACTGCAAACAGAGCTCACCGGTACCCACCTCCCACTGGGCAGACTACATTGTGTTCTCATTTTAGTAGTGTGGGGAAAATGAAGGCTCTTTGTAGGTATTTGAATAATTGATAATCTTAAACTGAAATAGACTAAGCTTTTCTTCATTTACAAGCTCACCTAAAGTCTGAATGCCAGAGCAGCTTTAGTCTGCACAGAGACAAAATGTAATGAAATCACAGTTGCTACCATGACCCATGAATTGTTATTTTTAACTTGACATTTCTTTCACGTCACTGCAGATGTTTTGAGGAATAGAAAATAAATGAAATTACTGGGTTCTTTCTTTTGAACTAAGAGTCTATTGTCAGGTTTATCATGTTACAATAGTAACAGCAATTGCCTTAAGTGATTTTTAATGGATAACAGTACACATCGAGTTATGATCTTGTCAGATGTGAAAACTAACCAGGGTTAAGTTTCATCAATATTTGAATAGAAAACTAAAGAAATTCCTGAAGGCTAAAGAAAGCTTTGAGAACAACAGGTTATTAGGAAAAGATAATAACAACAGGAAAACTTATTGCTGCTAATTAAAATTAAATTACCATACTGTTCTCAAAAAATTAATGTAAGTGCAGCTGTTTATGCAAAATATGGAGGACGAATTTGTAATTAAGAATAACAGAAATTTTATAAACACAGTCACAATTACTTCATTTACATGTGTATGTGTGTTTGTATACATATATATGTATATATGTGTGTATATATATATGTATATATATATGTGTGTGTATATATATATTTGTGTGTGTGTGTGTGTATGTGTGTGTGTGTGTGTGTGTGTATATACATGATCAGCTTCATATTCTCCAGTCTGATATTTGTCAGATGAAAACATCACACTGCAATTATTGCAAGCAGAGGCAAGTTCTGCTGTTTTGACATTACATAGGATCCAACATGTAACCAGCAATTTAAGATCAATATTACAAAATTTTACTGTGATACAGTCCAAGAAGCCAGTTGTTTCCTGGCTCCCATTACACTAGAGTCTGGAAAACATAAAAAAGAAACTCTCCCTAGCTTTCCCAGTCCGACTGAGGAAAGGGAACCAGAAACAGATTGTGCAGACAAAGAAATAAGTAGTTGATTTCCCCTAATTTAAATGAATTAGAATTTTACTCATTTTAACTATGCTGAATAAGGGCAAGAGGGTAAGAGCAGACACAAAGGAGAAGAGGAAAAGTCATCATGCAAGACAGTTCAACGTACCTAAGTTTAGGTGGCTACATGTGTGTCTTCCTCTGCTCTTCTCTGTAAGCTTTATACTGTATTCAGTGGATATTTAGCTGAGGCAGGGGAATCAAAAGAGCCATTCAGCTCATATACCAAGTGGTTTATCAGCCAGATTGCTCCTAGAGACACTGTCAAGGGTATGGAAAGGGACCTGATCCTACAGTATAAGGGGCCTATTCTTCAAGTAAACCATTTTACATGGTACCATAATCACCTTCATACTGGAATGCATTGTTTTGTAATATTCAATGCTCTTAATTTAAATGAATTCTTAGCTGAGGCAATGTATGTGTGAGGTAAAATCTATGGCATGGCTTTGGGATCACAGGCTTTCCTCTCCCTCTGCAAGATGAAAGAGATACAGCTCAGCAACACAAATATTCCCCAACCCTCCCACAGCACAGCTGTGAATTTCTGATTTGAGCATAACTTTTCTTATTTATTTTCATATTTGTTATTTGACCTAAATTTTGTCTTATTCAGACTGCTCACTTGAATGACACTCCACTCATGTAAACTTAAACAGTTTCTTTTTATTCAGGCTTTCAAAAGCACCCTTTGCTCTCAGCAACTGAACTCAGCACCCGTGCTGATCGAGTGAGCAGAAAACAATCTCCTGGAGTAATTTTAAGAGCTTTTCTCTAAATGATGTTGCACCAGTTATCTAATGATGCATGAAAATGACATAAAACTGGAAATGCTCTTACCAATGTTTCTGAGTAATCACAATATAAGAATGTCAAATCTTTGGGCTTTTTGAGTAGCATAGTATAGTTCACTTGTGCCACTTGATGCTCAGGTATGCGTCATTTCCCTTCTGCATAGTGGGTGGCTTTAAAGCCATGGCAAGATTGCAGCTGTTGACTTTTT
>VRYO01001878.1:22136109-22160412 GCA_009812075.1 Sialia sialis
GCTTATATTCAGGTGCAGCTTATATATGGACAAATCCCATGGTCTTCCCAGCTATGGGACGTGTGGCTTATAATCAGGTGCAGCTTATAATCGTGAAATTACTGTAATCTTGTTTCTCTCCGTTTTCTACCTATATTGCAGACAAAGTGATTTTTTCCACAAAAGCTGTTTCCATAGAAGTATACCACCAGTCATGCCGTTATCTCTGAGTTACCTAGAACTGTGTTTAGTTTCTTGAATGATCATGCTGGGCTTGCCTTCTCCTTCCCCACTCTGTTCCCATCTGTGCAACTTGGCTGTTTTCTACAGCTCTGGGCTGTAGAAGGAGCATGCCATGGGAGTTACGAATAGAGCTTTCAGCTTATTAGCATCTCAGCCAGTAAAGCATTGGATTCCACAGGGGCATGTCAGTAAACCTCAAGGAAGATCTTCTCTAAATTAATATCTTTTTGGCTATTATTAATGTTGACCAGTCCATAAAACCATCAGTAACAAGAACTACCAGCTGCATCTGAAACCCTGGTACTTCAAAAACCTTAAAAATTCCCCCAATGTGTATGGTGACCCATTATCTCAAATGAACTCATGGCAAATGCAGTGTTTGATGACTGCTACCTCAGACTACTCACCAGAGCACTGGATAATGTGTTGCTTACTTCTGTTAGTTTCAAAAGAACAACTGTAATAATCAATTATCAGCAAGCGGTAGTTTCCTCCATGTTCAAATACATCAATTGCCAGTTGCTGTCAGGCTCTGCTGGGTGCATCACAAATGGTCACAGCCTCCCAGCGTTTCTGTCTCTGGTACTTTGCACAGTAGCAATGATTTCTGACCATTTTTACTCTCTGTGCATTCATGTTGGCCCAATGAAGTCTGCTTGTTGCACAGTCTTTTGCATAAAGTCATCTGAGGTGTCCTCATGAATCTTTTCAGCCTCTTGGCGCATTTTAATTGGAGTCTCTGTTTTCCCTCTTTCTGCACTTGTTCTTTCTCTCAGTCACCTCTGGGTTTATTTCCATTCTAAAGTCTCTGGTAGTCAAGGGAACTAGTTTCTGTGCAGCCCAGTGTGAGCTTATTATTTCTTGTAAAGGACTCACTGCATTGTCACTCTTAGCTTCTCCATTTTCCATCTCCTGTGTTTTGCAGATCTGGTAACCATTACAGCAATATGTCTGTGTGTGTGTGTGTCTGTGTGTGCTTGTTCTTTCAAATACTTTTTTTGGCTTTTTCTTCATTTTGTTACATTCTACATTTTGTCCTTTGAAATTACTCAGTTTTCAATTTCACAATTGAGGTGTACTCTTATAATTCCAACATTGAGCACGGAAGTCACTGGGGCACAAAAGACAAAGTTTTTTCAAGAATTTCCTTTTATTCACATCATATAATATAAGAGCAACCAGACTGAGTGGAGAAAAAGATCTATCCAGTCCAGTGTCTTGCCCCTGGCAATGGCTGACAGCAGATGCCAAAGGATGAGTTTGAAAAGCTGTTGGCTATCTATGATACAAAAATATTCTCCAAGCATTCTGTAAGTCTCAGGACAGTGGTTTCATAAACCAATACAGTCAGGATTTTGGGAGAGTGTTATTTATTTCTTTTTCAATTAATTACTCTTAAAACAAACAATCAAATAAACAAACAAACAAACAAACAAAAAACAAAACAAACAAACAAACAAAAAAAACCAAAAAAAACCAAAAAAAACCACCAAAGCCTTATCTACATTGGACACTTTGCTTTCTGAATCTCTTTAAGAAGAGAAAGAGAATTCCAGAATTTCTAGCAAGAAATCCAGAGTTGAAATTTAAGCTGAGTGAAGAACAACTTGCTTTAATTTTGTTTTTATGAACATACCATCCCTGAATGACTATTGATGCTTTCTTGTTCTGTTCTACAGAAACAGACAGTAAAGTCTTTCTGGAATGGTCCTACTCTGCCCTTGACAATTTCATAATCTTCTGCTTCTCTCAGTCATTGCTTTTCAAATCATCATGCTGTTTTCTGGTTTGATCTGTGTTCTTTTCCTTTTAGTTCTTTATGCTGGCAATTTGGTTTTTTGATCATAACCACTCCTTGCTAAGATTTTCAAGGAACTCTCTACTTATCCATTAGAAGCATAGGATCTTGGTCCTAAAGGGTAATATCAGACAAAATTGCACAATTTTGTATCAGAAGTTTTTCCTCACTGTATCTTTCTCTACATTGAGTTATGGTGCCCAGTTGTTCAGCTTTAAGATACAGCTTATACCTTTTTCCACTGTTGGTCTTCAACTTTCTGACCCTGAACAACCCGGTATTCTCAGTAAACTTTGCCACTTCACTGCCCACACTTCCACAGCCACTACTTCACAGCATTTTAAGAATATGTTAAACAGCATGAGTTCCAGCATGGTCGCTGTAGGACTCCACTGGTGACCTCCCTCCACTGTGAAAATTGGCCATTTACTCTTACCCTTTCTTCCGATCATTTAATCAGTTGTTTATTCATGCAGCAACTTTTTATCCCACACCCATTTAGATAGTTTAGGAAATTTTGTGGAAGAACCTTGCTGAATGATTTTTGGAAATCCATATAGACTATATCAGACAGATCTCTTTCATCCACATGAATGAAATATGCAGTTTTTAAAGTGTGAATAATCCGACCTATTTTCCAATCACCTACATTAGGATAAAAAGAAGCTACCCTTGGATGCTTGGACTTAAGAGGAACTCTAAACATACAATCACTGGCTTCAGTGAGCTTTCTACTAGAGACCACAGGTATCCTGCCTTTATGTACAAAATGTATAAGGAAATATGCCTACAACATCCAGGCCTACAGATCATTTATCCCATAGAATCCCATAGTTGCTGCCCCATAGATTTGACCTCTTCTCTCCTAGACCAGTTTTCTGAAATAGTTCTTGATCCAGATTACATCTATGTGTTCCAATTTTTTGTCATTTTTCTGATGCTATGCATTACATTCCTTTAAGTGGTTACCAAAAGGGAGAACTTCAAGGAAGTGTCATGGTTTAACTCCATCCTCAACTGTGCCCAACACTGCCACTCACTCCCTGTATCTCTCCAGTGAGATGGGGGAAAATATAGGAGGGGTGTAGCAAAAAATCATAAGTTGAGATAAAGACAGGTTAATAGATAAAGTAAAACTGGATGTGCAAGAAAAACATAATAAGAAATTCTTTTGCCTCTTCCCATGGGCAGACAGGTGTTCAGCCACTTCCATGAAAGTAGGGTTCCATCACCTAGGAAGAGAGAATCATAGAATACTCTGAGTTGGAAGGGACTCTCAAAGATCACTGAATCCAGCCCTGAAGTGAATGGCCTGTGCAGGGATCAAACCCAAAGCCTTGGTGTGATTAGCACCAGGCTCTGACCTACACCATCATCCCTCCTTCTTCTCCCAAATGTATATACTAAGCATGGCAGCATATGGTCTTGAATGTCCCTTTAGTCAGTGTGGTCAGCTGTTCTAGCTGTGCTCCCTCCCAAATTCCTGAGCACCCCCAGCCTCCCCTCTGGGGTGTTGCAAGAAGCAGAAAAGTCCTTGGCTCTGTGAAAGAGCTGCTCAGCAGTAACTAAAACAACTATTATCAACACTGGATTCAGCATAAATCTAAAAAAGCCCCATACCAACTACTTTGAAGAAAATTTTTAACTCTAGCCCAACCAAAGCCACCACAGAAGAAGAGAGAAAACTACTAGAAGGAATGTTAATAGGGCTTTTAAGAGCTGAATTCACTCTTATCAGCTCACATCCATACACCTGGGCACAGAGGAAGAGCAGAGATCCCAAGACACTTCTTTCATGCCCTCAAGGGTTCCCATCTGGCAACTTGTCACACAATGCTGCCTGAACACATGCACTTTCCATTACTTAATGTTTATTCTCAAAACTGTGGTGTTTGGTTTTATGCTGTATTTTTTGTTTCTTTGGCTTGTGGTTTTTTGCATAGACTAATTTTATTTCAGATTGACCATTTCACACAAATGAAAAAATACAGATTCCAATGTTCAATGGCTAGCTTAAATATTTCATCTGCTCATAAAAATTTAGAGAAATATTGATATATTTGTCAGCTATTCTTGTTGTAATGGAGAAATAAACATTTATTTAATTCATCATACCCCTCTAACAACTTACTACAGGCAATTTGACCTTATGAATATATTTTTTTGTAGATGATTGAGAGTTTCTTCATTCAAAGCTTTCAAACAGCTGTTAGAATTAACCCAATCAGTTTTCCTTTATGTTAAAGATATTAATTATTAGAACTCAGATAGATGTATTTTCTCTGTTTGTTTCATCTCAGCATAGTAATCCAGATTTATTGTAACAGTTTGGTTAGCTGCATTTCTACTGATAAATAATTAGTGTGGGACAGCTTCGTCCACTGTCTGTAGTGGTTTTGTTTTCCTAAGAGGGCCTGTTGTTTTTTTTTTAATTTTCTTTTCCTTAATCTGCTGAGTTATTATTTAATATGATTAATTCTGCAGCATTTCTTCTGTTTCCCAGATCATATAGTAGCACCTATTTCAAAAGCTTACTGGCAGTTTGTGATTAGAAAATTTTAGTCTGAATGAGCTTAAAGTCTTACATGTTATTCTTAGGCAGCCACTACAGCTGTCTTTCTTGATTTAGACTAAACGCCTATAATTCTACAGCTAATTAAATTAAATCTTTGAATGCCCTATCTCTAGACTTAACTATCAGACCACTTTAGAAATATGAATATTTTAGTGGGTTAAAATTATATGATTTATAGTAATGTATCTGGGGATTTTATTATGCCTCCTTTGAAATACATAACATTATTTAATTCCAGATTAATATGTCTAGCAGCAAGTCCCTCAGTATTTCTGACTTATTCTTCATAAGCCCTTGTTCTTCCATCTGGCTTCTGCTGCTTTTGCCCATGCTTCCACACCAGACCCATCAAATGTCACCAGTTTTTGGCCTCAGCCCTGCTCTCTCATAGTGATATTTGTCCCTCTCGTGTTTGCATTGAAGTGTTGAGCCTCTCTTGTGCTTTGGAGCCTCAGCAGCATCTGTGGAGCCCAGGTCCTCTGTGGAGGGGTGCCTGCCATGGGGGCCTCTTTGTTGGAAAGGCCATCAGTGCAGGCCACCAGCATCCATCAGGAGAACCCTTTCCTTGTCAGGGTCATCCCTGTGGTTGCCACCTGAGGTACCTGCCACTTCTTGCTGTTTCCCACACACGTGGGACACGATGCAAAGTGTCACCACATTGCCCCAGTCAAAGAAGGTGGCTCCCCAGAGCAGGAACAACTCCCACTTATGAAAGCTTCACATAGGGATAGATGTGTACAAACACAGCTCATCACATCCAATTTCTGGTTTTTTTGACAAAGCAGGCAAAGGCTGGAAGGTGCAGAGGCTGGTTGTGACCATGTGTGTCACGGCAGAAGTGGAGTCCTGGAGAGATGGATCTATTTCTTCTCTATTTTGCAGCGTGGGGAGTCAAACTCCCAAATTCCCAAGATCTCCCAAATGCCCAAGAGTGCCTTGGCTGTAAGACTGAATGTCTCCATTGTGGTGATGGACTGATGTTCAGATGAGTTACAGAGCAGTTATCTGGCTCCTCTGCAGTCATTAGAGATCCCAAGATCGCATTTGATGAGCTTCCAGTAGTGTTACTTAAGGGAGGATCCTGACTGCAGTCCAGCCTGGTTTACTGTAGACCCCAGCTCTAGATTTTTCATCATTTCAGCTATGTAGCTCACTCAGCACTGCTAATGAATTGTTCCATAGCCACTGTAAAACCATGAAGTTATGTTTTCATTTTATTAAAATGCTGTATGCAAGTTATAGTCTGTCTGCATTTTCTGCATTTATTTCTATTGTTTTTACGATCATTACTGTTATAATGTGTGATCATAATGGTATGGACTAAGAAACTCTCTGAAATGCCAGTCTTTTGCCCTGGACTTGAAAGTGATTATATACACAAATGTCAAGATCATGTTTCAATACAGGTATTTTGGGAAATCTACATACAGACAGAAAGGGATGAATAATTGTGATTGTTTATCTGACACTCAGGCAGGGTTCTTACAAGTTTCTGAGCACCTCTTGAGAATATTCTCCTCACTTTCCCATTAAAGCAGCCATAAGATCTGAATTAATCTCTCTTTTCTGCTTGATGGTCTCTCCAGTCAAGCCATGCCAGTGTTAATGAAACACTCTAGAATCAATCCTGGTACATTCATATCCAGTAGTTCTCTTGTGTATTTTCCTAGGTCTGACTGGCCAGTCTAATCACAAGATAAAGTTCTGTAGGGTCAATGGCCTTCACTTTTCTATTCTTTGCTGCTGGTGCAAGTCTGTGTTTTCAACACTACTCTTTCTTAGGGAGACAAAAGCCAAAACAGGTTACAACTTCCTTGCCTGCAGCCCACACCACTCCTTAGGCCAGCATCAACCAATTGATCACAACATGTATTCCTACCCCAGAACTTGTTACTCACCTTCCTTTTGTTTGTAGCTCTGCTTTTAAAGTACATCACGGACATTTCATGGAATTACTGACTTCATCTGACTGTTTTCTGTATTCTGCTCCTAAGCATCAAGAAGATATTCATCAGCCTATTTCAGAAGCTTTGTCCAGAGACTTTTGTCTTCCTCTGCTTAAAATAACATTCAGATTCAACTTGAGCTTCCTCCATGGATTTTTTTCCCATTATATTTTTATGTACTGGTTTCAAAGCCAGGATAGGTTTTTTTCAGATATGCAAAAAAATTCTCAAAGCACACAACCATCATGTAGTATGTCAACATCAGCTTTGGCTGGAAAGCCCTGTGTATGGTGAGCTGGCTTAGATTCATCATTTTATTGCCTTCATCATTCATAATCCATTATAACATTGTTGTATGATAGGACTGCAATAATCTCTCAGATTTGTTTAGAATATTTTTTTTTTTTGTCAGAGTTATTTCTTGCCTGTGACAAAGATTTTTAAACTTTTCTGCATAAGAAGTGGGTAGTTATTTTTCTTATTATTAGCCTATCCCAAATGTATTTCTCACATTAGCTAGAAATGGGAATTAATATTTGACAATTCTCAATAGGTCTTTTAACTTTCTAAAACTCAGACAAAGGTGCCATGGCATTGTCAGTTTACCTTTTTGTCCTCAAAAAAATCCTAGAAATATACATTTCTGTCAAATGAAGCCCAGCATTTGTTACATAGACTCACAGAAATGTACTCTAGATATTAGAATGTGTAACCAACTTGAGAAAATTGAGTTGATCACTAAGATCACTAGATTATCAAAGCCTGACTTTAAAATGTCACTACAAAGAAAGGCCCCAAAAAAACCAAAACCTAAATTCCGCTTGTCACGTTCCTGTTATTGGCAGATGCCCCAGGCAACTCTGCTTTCTCTCCCTCAGATAGTGAAATTATTACCCTAGAGCACAGTGTCTGAAGAGCTCTCAGGGCTTGGAAAAACCCAAGCACAGCAGATATGTATAATGGGGATCTGGGATGACTCAGGCAAGGATTTCCAAATCTCACCACCCGCAGTTCTCTATTATTGGAAACCTGAACATTTGGGTGCATGTTTCAGTTTCACAGTTTCATTATTTTCCCAAGTGTCTGAAGGGAGAAACGAGCCGTTCAGGGCCACTGGAACAACCAGCTCTCTCTGTCCTGTGCCGTCGGTCCTCTCAGCAGAACGAGCCGTGTTGAAAGCCAAGGATGAGCATGGCCCCTTCTGCTGAGTAATGACAAAGATTTACTCTTTACATCCACTCTTTTTCCTCTGTCCTTCCAGAGAACATGGCTCTGCTTTCTTCAGCCCAAGTCCAGTAATTTGTGCTGACACCGGGTACCACAGTGCGGAGGAGCGAGCGTGACCCCACTGCAGGACTCTGGCTCCTGCCTAGCAACAGCATCCTCCAGCGTGCTGCTTGTGTGCTCTCCCTCCCCTTGCTGGAAGAACAAATGCTAATATTCTTCACATGTGACTCCAGAAACTGAATAATAGGAGCTGACCTGACCATAAATGCCAGGATCACAAAGTCTCAGGAGTTTAGTGGCTAGCATAATGCATCATTACGCTGCTGAACCAAACTCCTTGCTTGCTGTTTGCAGCCACATTAAATATGAATAAGAGAAATAAACAAACCACTGAAAAATAGTCTAATTAAATTGTGCAGTGAGATAGGCCCATGGCTTTTAGTGCTTTTAATTCCTTATGAAATAAAAATAAAAGCATATTCTCTTTCCTTATTTTTTGTGACATTTGTTTCAACACATAAAGGCTAAAAGCAGCTAGTGTTGGCTTGCTGTTAACAAAGGACTTTTGCCTGTGAATTTGCCTGCAAATGACTTTCGCAGGGTTAAGCAAAGCATCTGCAGGACCAAAACTACACCTAAAGCAACAGTGAGTACAATCAAACTTCATTTGTGTGCCCACTGATCTCTGCTGCAGAATAATCCCTGCTGCCTGGAAAGGTCCTTTGCTCTCTGGCCTAGGAAAGGAGGGGAGTCAGGGACACAGAAGACACAGCAAGGCACAGCATGTCATACTGCCACTGTGCCAGCTCCTCTCCTCCATCCAGGCTGAAGACTATGCTCCGCTGTAAGTGTGTCCTTAGGGAGTCAGCGTTACTACTCACAGGCTGAAAGAAAAATGGGTGCCTGAGTGCTATGTAAAGCAAAGTCTGATTGGGAGCTCTTGTATCACTTCCATATGAAGTATTTCCTTTACCTGTTTCACAAAAGTTAAAAGTGAAACACTCCATAAGAAGCACTTACAATCTTTTTCTTTTTGGTGATCCCCTTCACTTAACAGATCCAGAAAATAACTTCCTTTAGCTCTAGTCATCCACACTTGTCCCTAAAGGAGAAGTACCTATTAAATTTTTTATGATGTGTAAACAAGTACATTTCCTTTTAAAATGACAGTGTTTCCACAAACAATGTCCCAGGATTTAGCATCAGAGAGGTATTTCATGGAAAACACCTTCCAGTCACTCTGCTTCTGATTACACTGGCAGATCTGAAATATGGCCACTTGCCACACAGGCCTCCAAGCACTTGTAATATCCCCCTTCTCCGAAATCAAATGCATTTGAATTTCTTTGCCTCATAGAATCCAGGAGCTTTTTTGGGGTGAGAAAAAAAAACACGTATTCTGGAAAATGAGCAGCTGAATATTTCCCTCTGGATTCAGGTTGATAAATATTAAAGGATGGCAGCAGTTCTTATTTGCAGAGAAGAAAAAAGACACTACTCCAATCTCCTGAGCCATATTGGAAAGTTTATTTTATTTAGCAAAGATGAAAATTGCACTGGAGACGTCAACACTTTGATAGCCCTGAAGCATTTTGGCACCTTGTGATCACAGGAGCTGAATCAAGAGAGACTGCCCATTGCTGTGCTCACTGCCTGTCCTAACAGGTGTATCAGGGAGTGTTTGCCAAAAAGGCGGAGAATGAAGCGTTTCTGATGAGCCAGTGGATGCCATTTGGCCAGAAAATAGCTGGATGATAATTATATGTAAAAACACGAGCAAAACATAACCTTGTGTGAATCTCTGAATGCTGTCTTTTTCCTGCAGTCTGCAGCCTCTAAAAGATACTAGAATTAGGCAATGTATGTTAAATATATCAATAACTATTTTTTAGAAAAGAACACAGTCTCCCACTCACTAATCACATAATGTGAAATAGTCCATGAATGCCCAAACCAAATCCCTATTTTGGTCTTTAATCAGAATGAACAATATTTTGAAATTCTCTAGCCACAGTGTTTCTGAAAATAGACTACTAAAGGCTATCAGCACAGAATCTTCAGCTAACCTTGTCAAGCGTTTGCAAATGACAAAATTGTTCCCAATGTTTATGGCATTACATTGAGGAGCATCGGGAAACATACCTAAAGGCTCTGACAATAATTTTGTTACTAATATATTCCCCTGGTCTGCCTTTGAACCCTGTCATTCCTTGCCTTGCAGCTGTGTTTAATGAGTGGTGAGATTATTCAAATGAGCCCACAGCAGAACATTGTTTTCTTAGCTCCTAAATCTTGAGAAGACATCTCCTGCCACAGTCAGCAGGTAAAATCTATATCACAACCTTAGCATTGAATTCAGTGTTGTGCTTATGGATTTGTAAGTACCACTGTAGCCTATAAATATAATTGTGCTTGGTTGTGATGGAGCTGATCTCTACTTACAGCAGCAGCCAATGAGCCAGCAATAAAACAAAAGAAGAAACAGCTCAGCCTGCCATCGATAAGCGAGAAGCCAAATGTGACTGTGCTTCTGCCATGGCATACAGGCTTCCACAAGTACATTGCAAAGAGAGTTTGCAGGACGCTCAGACAGAGCAGATTTGTATATGGGAGATTGCTGCTATCTGTTATTTCTCATTCTTAACCACTGGGTTTTGTCCCTGAGAGAGAAAAGGGAGACAGAAAGAAATTCAATTCTGTCCAAAGATGGATTGTGAGAGACGTTTTCCAGCATGGAACAAAATTAATAAGGTCCAATTTAAAACTGATAAATAGTCAATTCAGTATGGTGGGATTAAGGATATTTCCTAAGGAATTTACAGAGAGATAAGCATCTCATGAATAAATAAATTCAGCTGCAGCGCACAACATATTTATTGATTCACAAGCCATTTGTTTGAGAGTTTGCCCCTGAGGAGCAGAAGGTACCCTATTATTATTGATAATATAAGAGTTACAGTTATATTCAGAAACGACAAACTGCATTTAAATGATATCTTGGGGTTAGAACAAGAACCCACCAAAGCCAGGAAATTCAAAGTTAAGTCTGACACTATGTCAGCCTGCATGGTGTCAGGAAAAATGACAGTCGTGTCTTTGCATATCTTGGCTTCTGTGGTTTATATCTCAATTTTAATGGCATAGAAGTGATATAATTTCCTTCTAAACTCATTTTTGTTTTACTTTATCATAAATAAAACAGAGCAGTGCAGGACTGAATATGGAAAGAGGTCACAGCAGCTCTCCTGAGGTAATAACTGTCTGTGATAGAAAGAGCTCTACCACTTGTCTAATTGATTAGTATTTATTAGTTGCATGTTTGCCTGGTTAAACACTTTACTGATAGCTTTCACAGGCAGATACAAGGATAAAATATCTGGTCAAGAAGCTCGTAGATAGGATAAATAACAGAAAAGCAAGGCTTATTGGAAGACCCAGCAAATTTTGTGGATGTGGCTCTGAGTGGTGCTGGGACTTAGAGCTTTTTCAAAGACAGAATACTGCTTTTCAATTATCCCTTTTTCTAGCATGGTCTGGAGGAAAACACCCTAAAAATAATATCCATGTTTTGTGACATCATTCTCTACCTTGAACTGTGGCTGCTGGTACTCCTATGTCCAGTTTGCTGCTGTTGAAATCAGGGCAGCTGAACTGGTTCACAGTGACTGTCTTCACTGCCCAGAGAGGACATTCACTCACTTGATGGGAGTCTTGGGGGAGTTCTTGCAGGAGACCTTTGCTGGTTTTGTACTCCACATCCTTGGAGGAACAGGGGGATCGCCTGTTTGTGCACCAGCTAGTGGCACTGTATGTGTAATTTCCACACAGGTGAAAAAGATTCAACTAAAACCACACTTTCATAGTGTGGTAGAGGTAGAGAAAAACCCATATTTGCCTTTACTGTGCCCTGGGAGACAATTCATGAAGCTTGAATTATTGTTGGTAGGCATAAACTATGTTTCTAACCCTCTTTATTTTTGTCCTCTGAAGGGGTTTCCCAGGTTACACAAACTCTTACCCTTCCATATGTCAACTCCTGGGTCCAAATGGGAAACCTGGAGCTATTTACATGGTAAATTTCTTGTGTGTTGCAGAGGACAGCACATCTGTTCATCAATGGATGAATTATATTTACAGATCTATGTGTTCATAGAAATTACACTCCAGGTTAACTTCCAGGCAAGTTGGGAATGCACACATTTTAGTAAGAAAAATTCAGGAATTCTTTACTATTTAACAGGCTGATATAAGAACTGTTTGATAGGCTGTTTCTCGTGTGTGACAAAACTGACAATCTAGACCCTTTCTTTACATATCTCAGTGCAGTAAAAGATGTAAGACAGAAAATATTTAAGGTAGATGGCCAGATGAGGGTCCTCTGTTTGAACATGGGGCTTCATAATTATATTTCTTTCAAAGGTATCCCAGGAGAGGTTTACCTTCAAAAGTAAATATAGTATATATATTTTGCCCACATTGGGCAAATTCACAGGTGGCAACTCTTCTGAGCTATTTGTGCTGAAAAAATCCATCATTGTAATAGATTTTTTTAAGAAGAAATGAAGCCACAGATGTGATAGACATTAATAGTTTGAACTTGGCTAATTTCAAACTTACAGAAATTATCACAAAAAAAGAAGAAAAATCTAGATCAGGTTAGATCTGTTTGATTTTTTTGTTGGAAGCAGGGTGGAAGATAATATTCTTTGAGGGCAATTTTACAAATAATTACTCTTCTCCTAGATTTGGTCAGCATTTCAGCATGTGACTAATACTTAAGCTCATGGAGAGGGCTTGCCTTTTTTTTATCCCTGATACCCTTATAGTTGTAATCATGCATCTTGTCAGTTGTTATAAAGACAAATGTTCCCCATTGCTGTTCTGTCAGTGCATTTCAGTATAAGCAGAATGGTAGCACAGCACACCTGTTAGATGTGTGGAATATACCATTTGTCTTGTCACAGCAGCAGAATCAGGTATGCCTTCAGATGACAGGGTCTCCGGTGCAGGAAAAATTTGGGTCTACTCTTTGCACTGCCGATGACCATTCTGCTGCCATCTGTGCACTTCCATGAGGCTCTTTTAATAAGTTGGGAAATAGGGAGCTAGTTTCTCTGGGAAATAGCTACTTTTAATATGGAAGAAAAACCCTTGCCTTTTTCTTTGAAACACATCATATAGAGAACCACTGAGCTATACATTCATTATTAAATACACCCGGTGAAACTTGGAGGCAGAAGTTCATGATCGTGACCTTTCTTCCTTTATTATATTCAGCTCTTGAAGAAGCAGATGGGGTTTAGCTTAACTGTTAACATAAATTGCCATATGGAAGAAAACACAGCTGATTATTATATTAACACTGATTGTAATACGTTTTATCATGTTTTTGCAGCTTCACTTGCCATGCTATTCTGTTCAGTATATTCATTCGAGAAATTTCATGTTGTATCTTACAAATTGAGATCCTATTACAAACATATGGTGTATAAATAGATTTTGCCACCTGGTGACTGTTAAGAATCTGTAAGGGAGAGATTGCCAAAGTGTTAACTCCTCCCTGCCGGAAGTCACTTTACCAATTACAGACATTTTAAAGAAACAGTGAGAGGTGAAAATTCTTGATTTGCTGCTGTGACAAAGGGTTAATTGTGCTAATTACATTGAAATACCTGCTCAGTTTAAAGTGTTTCCCTGTTGTGATTGTCTTGGGAATCAAATTGTTTTTAAATTGGTTTGCCACTTGAATGCATTTGGAACTTTGTGATTAGGGTTGTGGAAATGGAGATAATGTTTAAGTTACATAACAATTGCTTCCATAATCAATCACTGTCTCATTTTAGATCTACCTAAGAAGGATCCTGTACACATGAGAATATGCTGGTTGAGGTAATGGATGAGGTAAGCTAGCTGCTTGCTGGCTGTGAGCATTTGCATTTATTTCCACCGGTGAGTTCTGTACAGAATATCTGTGGGCTTTCTGCTTTCTAGAGTCACACCCATGATCTCCCTGAGTCACCATGAATGAGATGAGCAGATGGAAAACATCCCTCTCCTAGATCATAAAAATGTTTGCTTTGTTGTGTTGCTCTTATCTGCTCTTACAAATTAAGAAATAACACAGCAGACCCTATTCATTGACCACACAAGTCAACAGATGAACTTTTCTGGGTTGTGCCCCAACCCGTGGCATCTGGCAGTCTGCAAGGGTGGAGGGGAGCACTGTTATTCTTGGAAGCTTTTCAGCTCTGCCTGGCAGAAAGTACCTACAAATATAAGTCCTGTGGACTTTTTCTTTGCTCACAGATTAGCAAAGGTATTGAAATGTATATATGAGCTAGTACGAAAGAGGTGAGAACACTAACAAGAATATCTAATTAATGGGTTGAGTTTAAGAAGTGTCTCCAATGGTAATTGGTGATCTCGGGAAGGTAGCAGTACCTATGCTCTGTAATGATCTGAGGACCATAAATGCTGAAGATAGATGGGTAGACATGATAGGAATACAGTTTTATAGGGGCCAAGTAAAGGGCAAATAATTCCCTGGGGACAAAACTGATAAAAGGCATCAGGGTAGATTGATGGAAAGAACAAGAAATGGGTTAGCTGAAATTTATTGCAGACTTGGGCAGTGTTTGCTGTGGATAGAGTGAAAATATGAAAGTGAATTGAGTGGCAGTAATAGCCAAAGTGGAAACTGCTAATGGGGAAAGGAAACTGAAGAGATGATTCAGATACTGAATGGAGAAATATGTGTACTGGTGGGAACTGGATGCCCAAAAGGCAGGAGTGGGAGACAGAGACATGGGGGATCGGCATCTGGCTGGGACATAGGTGGGGGCTTCAGGGCCATGTGAAAAAAGGCGCCAGAAAGAACAGAACAGTGAAGATTGGTGAGTAGGCTGTAGATATGATGAACTGTGATAGGGACATGAAATGACAGCCATAGCATCCTTAGTGTGCTGAGGACAAGGGAAGTTTTCTCTTAGACCTGCGCGCAGTTGTGATGTGATGAGGCCTTTGGCCATGGCTATAGGGTGCCTAATAAAAAGTCCTTAGCTTAGGTTCCAGCTGCTGGAACTACAAAAAGACAAAGCAAAAGCAATGGCAATACAAAGAAGTGAATTCTCTTCTCAGCACATCCTCAATTCACTCCACAGTCAGCCCACTTAAACGAGCTGTGCCGACGATAAGCAGGAGGGCTATGGAAAAATTTCTGAAGTGTTTTGTATATAAAGCATCAGAGGTGTTATCAGGTCTGCAAAGTAGATCAGACACAGAGGACTTGTCAGGCCATTCATATGTCCCACTACAATGAATTTTGTCCAGTTTCTGCATCACAGCAACTTCTGGTCACCCAAAGATCCTTGTTAGCCAGTGGTGTGTGTTCTTTGGGTTTCTTGGCTGCTAACCAACAACTGAAGGGAAAGTCTAAAGATATGGTCATCACCAGAAATTATATTGTAAGAATAATTAATTATCTCTCTGTTTTCATCCTTCTGTAGGCAAATTGTTATCATTTGACTGCTGCAAGCAGGAGCATGTTTTTATTCATTCATTTGCTTACCTGTTCTGGACTTGATTTTTTTTCTATGGCTAAGACTTTTTTGAATTTAGGTGCAAATTAATCCTGCAACGTTCTGTTGTGCTACTTCTGCTATTTTTTTTTTCCTGTAGAAATGCATAAATCCCTATAGCAATTTTTAGTGATGAAAATGCTATCTAGCATATGAGATATCATGAAGATCTCACGGAATTTTGCAATCAAGATAAATTTTTGCTAGCGTTTTTCCTAGTATTTCTCGTCAGATATAAATTGCATCTAACACAACTTGTTAGTGAAACAGAAATGTACTGTATCAAGCTACTGTTATGGGGTTTCTAAATGACTTTAAATCACATTGTATCCAATAATTACTAATGCTCCATTAAAGATTGGAAAGGCAATTTATTAGGAACTCCCAAAAGTCTTCTTTAAGCAATTCAATCTGTGTTTGGTTAAAAGTTTACATAAAATCAATACAAAATTATAGTAACATAAATAGTTAAACAATTCTCAGTTAACGTTATAGCTGAATCCATTCTGCTCTTGATAATTTAGAAAATGCAAGTTACGGAGCAAGAATAATTATACAGAAGAGAAGGAGGATACAGATGATTTTGCTGTTCTGACTGTTGTGTGGAATGGAGGAGCATCAGTCTATTATTTGCCAGTTATGTCTTTGTAGACTCTTTTGGTCTCCTTGAGGAGTCTTGAAAGTTCCATGAAAATAATAGCAAGAGAAAGTTTTTTTAACTCAATTCTAATTCTCACTAGCAAAATATTTGGTATCATTCCATGGGAAGCATTGATTCTAATTTTAATTAAGGTCCAAATCATCTCCTCTCCACAGAAAAATAAGAATAGCTAAGCAGCAGGTTCTGAGGGAATAAGTGCTTCATTCTTTAAAATAAAACCGAGGACAAAAAAAGCCCTCTAAACAAACCACAAGTGAAAAATAAACTAAGAAAAATTACTTTCACTTCCACCTACTCTGCCAATTTATTCATGAGGACATTTATTTACCTCTATCTAGAAGTCTTATAACCTTAGGAACAATAAAAAAAGCTAAACCACCTGTCTGTTTTTCAGTCTTGCAGGATAATTTCAGTTCTTTGATTATGATTTGAGCATATATTCTACTTACTGAAGTAAAGCAATGGATTAGTCATAGCTGGTGACAAAAATCGTTTTTGTTTATGAAGTGGCAGTGTTGGGTATATCTAAAGGAAGTCTCCCCAAAAGTCCCATTTTTATCACAAGCAAATAGTTCAAACCTCAAGCTGGAATCACACATATTACTTCTCTTTCTCTGCTTGGCAAATGACATAAAAGAAATCGTCTCTGAACAGCAGTTTCAGAGCACCACTGTTGAGACATAACGATTACACAAGACAGAGCAGGGGCAGAGGCAAATAGTCTGTTTATTCCCATTGTGTTAGTCAAGAATAAAGGAGGGTGTTTTGTACTGATTTAGAAGTGCATAAGAAGCAAAATATTTACAAAGGATTTAAGCAGTGTCCCATATTACATGTATCCCATTTTTTTTATCTAGCTTGATCCCTGAAAGCCTCTGCTGTCTGGGCTTTGGGAAACAGGCAAAACCACTTCCATTCTTTAGGGATTTTCATCCCAGCCAAAAGCAAAATGGCCTGACCTCACTCCAGAGCAAGTGTCCATAACTGTCTTCATGTGCAGAATTTCTTTTGCCCATCAGTACCCCGACCCCACAGACATGTGTAATTTTATGTCAAATGAAGGATATGTTCTTTGCCACAGGTGTTGCTCCTCTGCTAGAACAGACAGAAAGCCATAGTGTAATGAACTTACTTGACTTACCACAGACCTTAGGAAGAAAGGTCTATATTTAGGATTTATGAAAAAATCAGCAGTCCTTGTCTACCTGAACATCCTATTTGCTTTAGACATAAAATCTAATTTCTTAATGAGAGTGTCTTCATTAAGATGTGGATCTTATCAACCTGCAGTTAATGATAAAAGCAAATCTTATAAACAAGCAGAGTTTAAATAACACATTAAAGCTTATCACTGATGATATCTTTAATTATAGTAAAGCAAATTGTAAGATACTCTAATGGGAAATACAAATTACTTGTTAAAATTATTAACAGAGTTAATGTGCTTACATTTGTTTATGTGTACAGGAATCATTTCAAATATTTGACTGTAATGACAATATGTGTAAAGATCAATTAAAAGTCAGGAAGATGAGATATTGGATTTTCAGACCTTAATAGGATTTCATCTGCACTTGTTATATTATGTTATCCACTTATAATTGAGCTTCCATCATATCATAGAATCTGTCACTTCACCAATTTATATTTCTAACCTCTAATGAAACTTCTGTTTGCTAAGGAGAATTTTTGAGACCTGTAATCCTGCTGGAGCTGTTTGGTACAAACATTAATCTGCCCCATTCAGAGGTCGGGGCTCAGTCTGTTGACCCAAACCCCAATGTAGATGGGAAAATGCCTATGTAGCCACCTAATTCACAAGCATCACTACCCACACAAGCTGATCTAATAAACAGCTTAGGTGCAATAAATAGCAGTTTTATGTGTAAAATGCCAGGTACATTGGTAACAAGAAAATTGCCAGGAGACAGTCCAATCTGCAGTTTATTAAATTTAGCAGAAGGTAAATAACCACCATAAATGCAACATAGGTACTTTTGTTTACTTACCCACTGAGTCAGTCACGCCCCAGCTGAGGTTTTTTCCCTGGAATGGATCCATGATAATCCATCAACACCATTTTCAGGGTGGCCCAGTGATGGGGATCCCCCACAAGCAGTGGCTATGGCCCAGCTGCATCCAGCCCTGCCTGTCCTTTGCACTGGGAGTTGTTCCTCCAGTGGAATGATCTCTGGGCATTTTGACTGGGGAAGTGTGAATGTGAGGGTGAACATGTTTCATGTGTTTTGTGAGCACGTCCTCAAAAACAGTGTAAAGCCAGAGTCTTCCAGTGCTCTCAAGCTGAAGATATTGTAAACAAAAGTGATTGCTGCAAACAAATATCCTTGTAATTTAGCTTGTATATCCTAGTTTCAATGCACTATTATGAGACAATAATTTGTGCATAAAGTGGACCTCAGCCAAGATATTTCTACAGAGAGCTAACATTTTAGCAGTACTTTATTGTAACAGCAAGCTTAACCTTGAAACCAACAGATGTTGCTTTGAAATGATCTGATGTAAGGTAGTCCATAAAGCCCAGCTTACATGATAATGAAGCGAGAAACACCAGGAACAGAAGATATTCTGAGCTGTTCAAAAGCATCTATCCATAACAAGTTTTTTGGCCAAATTACACATAATTTAAAAAACTTTTTAGAAAGCAGAGCTATTTAAATTTTTCCTGACACGAATCTGATCCTTCCTTAAACTCTCCAATGCTAGAGATTGTCTCAATTGATTACACCTGGGACATTAAACAATGTGCTACAAAGATACCACATTGCACTCTGTCTTCTCTGATATTACATACAGTTTCTTCAAATAAAGAAATGCTTCCAGGAAAAAAAAAGTCAGAAGAGGATTTAAAAAAAAAGGGAGAGAATATGAAAGAATATATGCCTGGTTCTGCAATGGTATAACCTAGTATTGCTTCTAGCTTAGCCTCAGGTTTATTTACAGAGCCAAATATTGATGCTGAGTTAATTTTTAATGACATGAGAAAAATCTGAATAGAAATGGGCTTGCAAAAAAAGCCAAAACACCTGTTGTTTTATAAAAGTTTGGAGGAGAAGAAGTCTCACCCATGGGCTGTCCCTTCTGGAGAGCATTCCCTGTGGCAAATTGCTTGCTACCTGTATTGATCCTCTCCAGATGTGCTTAATTTTTAACACTGAATATAGGGCAGAAAATGTTTATGTATGCAGGCACCAAGAGCTGTGAGGAGCAGTTGTGTGCACATCCATTCCCTCACAAAGGGGGTCAGAGAGGGCTCTGGAAGCCATCAGGGATGTCTGACACCACCAGGCAGCTTACCAGTGCTCTGAGTGATGTCTGTGCTCCCTGAAGTATTGCACTCCCTGTTCCCAGGTGAGTGTCCTGAGCACCACAGCTGGTCAGGTGAGCCCATGGCTCATCCCCAGTGATGTGTGCCCTCCTCAGCAGACAAGGTCAGGCATTGCCTGTGTCACTTCAGCCAGTGCTCCCAGGACCCTTGTCCCAGAGATGACCTGTTTAACACCTTGTTTTCCCCCATGCTGGTGGCTTGGGCTGCTCCCTTCTTGTCTGCTGTCTTTAGTGAGCCAACCCTGTCTCACCGTGCCAGCTGGGACAGAGTTCAGTGCTGAATTTGCCCCAGGCACCAAAAAGGAGTTCATGTCTTAAGCACAGAGCTCTGATTTTCACCAGGCAATACAAAATCCCTACTCTATTCCTTTTGTTGGCTTTCCCTAACTGATTTCAATGCCTCCAACATACAAAGTTCTCTACCTGCATCCATTTCCACCAAAATGTGTTATTTGAAAATCTTCTTGCTATCATTTTTGTGCTGACATTTCCTGATCTGGTGGACTGGTTTTTGGCCAAAGTTACCTTTTGATAAAGCATTTTGAATGATGGGAAAGGGAAGGGAAGGGAAGGGAAGGGAAGGGAAGGGAAGGGAAGGGAAGGGAAGGCAAGGCAAGGCAAGGCAAGGCAAGGCAAGGCAAGGCAAGGCAAGGCAAGGCAAGGCAAGGCAAGGCAAGGGGAAAGCAAAAACTTCTCCACTCATTGCAGAACTAAGTTCTGGGTGATGCTAAAATGCCCATCTCATGCAGCATGGAGCTCACTGAGGCAATGCTCCTGCACTCTTCTGAGTGCTAAAAATGATCATATGTTGGGGATTCAGGATCATGGAGAACTGATTTTGCAGGTCAGAGTAGTCTCAGAATGTACAAGTGGTTAAAATTTCAGAGGCTGAAATTTGTCATTTCCCCCTTAAAACCAAGGAACTGCTTTCATTATTTTATTTGCTGACTTGTTACTACGGCAACATTTATGTGAATAATTCATTCCATCTTCAACTTTATCTTAACAAAGTCAAAGACTGCATTCTTAATATCAAAGCAGGCCAAACTTTTTTCATTCCACTTTTTCCAGCTAAAACAGTATTGTTATCCTTTATTATTATTATGCTTATTATTATGAGACAAGCATTATTCTTAATTACTATTGGTCATGGCCTGAAGTCATCAAATATATGGTCCTTTCTATGATGTTTTCACTTAGAGAATAATTTAGCCTATTCCTCTTGCTAATTGATCTGCCTAAGCCAAAACCTTTTTACAAAAAATATAATGTGTGGGATTAGCTTTTAAAACCCCTATCATTTCTCTGAGTTGTTTTCCCCTTGATGACACTTCTTAATTTATTGACAAAGACACGGTCATTGAAATCCCCAAATTTCACTTTGACTGTGAAATGCACCCCCGTGTCTGCAGTGAAACTGCTGAGTGTGTCAGCAGCTGCCTTTGATCACACCAAGTGAGCCAGGAGAGATGCACTACAAAGCCCCAGGTAGTGCAGAAAGCAGCATGGGCCTGGCTGGCAGTCAAAGGAAACACAGTTGTGCGCAGGAATTGCCCAGTCTGGCACAGGACCTGGCAGCATGGCACAGGGGCAAGAGGCTTAATGAGAAGCAGGAAATTCCTCCCGGCATCAGCCCATGAGTGACCATCATGGTGGGATGGCCACATAGAAATAGAAGGCTGGTGCCACCAAACAGCAATCTCAGATACCCAGTATCCTGGTTAGACCCTTGGGTTATGCTTTGACAACATCCTGTATTGTCCATAGGTTTTAATTTACTGGCTGTTTTCACCAGAAAACTCAGAGGTTTGTTAGAATGGCCTTTTACCCACAGCTAATGAATTTCAAAGCCACCTATAACTATACTTGGAGGTGAAAGATAAGCTCTTCACACCGCCCTCTGCAAAATATGTTTTATTGTTGAAGGGATGCAGAGATGATTTCTAGTGTCTCCATTTTTTTTCTAATTTAGTAGATGTTTTTAAAGAAGCTGTTTACTTGATGACTTTTCAGACGATTGGCTTTTCATCCCATTTCCTCTGCATATAGTCTGATATTTATTGACTTAAAATCAGACAAAAAAGATTATTTGCAAAACTTTCTGAGAGTTGTAAATGAGAAAGCCTGTCAATACTTTTCAGAATCTAGAAAAAAGCCACTTAGGGATAGCTGACATTTTAAAAAATCAAAGCAACTTTTCTACTACGTTTTTAAAGATTTGGACAACTTCTGAAAAACAGGGAAAAGTACTCTAGATTCTGGGCAAATACAATTTTTTTTTAATGACATTCTCAGTCAATCTCCCATGTAGTATGAATGATCAGCAAGCAGAATTGTCTGATTCTTGTCATATTTATTAATGATGTACAATACTGGCATGGTATCCTGTGCAAATTATAAGCTGATTAGTTTTCAGCCATGTCAGCTTGTACTTTGATCCTGTCTAAATCGATATGCTAAGCAAGGAGAAAGTAAATCATTGCTTAGATGGCAAGCTATATCGATACCACATACTTTCCTCTCAGCAAGGCAGAAGAGGAAAAACATAGAGTTCACATAGGCTACTTCTTGTTCTTAACAGATCTCAGCCAGAGCTGGCTCAGGTGCAGTGAATGCTGTTAGTCTTCTCTGCATAAGCATATAGCAAAGGATACCCCCAAGCTGCAGGAAATGTTGCTGGACCTTTGGTAGGTCCAGGCTGCATCAGCAACAAGTCCAGATGGCAGCAGACACTGTGCTGCTGGAAATGTTCTGATTTAATTGGGCCATGAAGCCAAGGTCTCCTCACCTTTGGGCACTGCAGGCAGCCTTGTCTTTAAGCCTCTGACAACCCTGATGACTTCACCAAATGTCAGTTTGTGACTGGTTTGCTCCTTGCACCTCCCCCTGTAGCCAAGCCCACAGCTTCAAATTAATGTGCATGACTGCATGCCATTGAATAGTTGCAAGCTTTCACCCTCTACAGGTCATGTTTTATCAGCAGACAGGGCATTTCTGTTGCAGTTTGAGTTAGGCAATGTGTGTATGCACATCTGGGTGTGCATATGTCTATGATGAAGTGCTGTGAGCAAGACAATCTTAATGTTGGGCAAAGGTTCAAAAACATCAGTCTCTGTCCACTAGGTCGAAGCAATACTGTCCTTTAATTATAAACCATTATAAAACTGTGACACAGATAACTACATTAAGAATCAGAACTTGAAACTGACTCTTATGATGCAGTAGTTATTTAAATTATAATACTGCAAAGGTACATATTGCCTTGTGATAGAATACTGAAAGGATTTAATAGTTTCTTTTAATAACTGCAGCTCATTCTACAATTTAAGTCCTCTCATTATGGCTTTTATTTCAATGCACTGTACAATATTTTGCTGTGAGAGACCTGTATATCAGGATTAAATGGAGTGATGGCTCTACAAATAACTCATTTTGGCTGTGTCCTGAATATTATTCTACAGGGAGGGAAGAAAAAGGGAGCAGCTGAATTGCGTTGGAAATGGTGGTACAGCATAATCTTTTAAAGCACCTTGTCACAGAAGGATATATTATATTATATTATATTATATTATATTATATTATATTATATTATATTATATTATATTATATTAACTGAAAACTCACTTCCTTGTAGGAATTCTGCAGGATATCTAAGGCATTGCAAACAATTAAACTTTCCGTTATTAGATAAATGGGTTTATTATTCTTTAATGATTTGTGGGAAATGAATAGGGGCAGGAAAGGAAGGCAAAGGAAAATACATTGCATTCTCATTATCACATGAAACATTTGTGTTTATTTCTCTTATTTTATGTGTTACAGTTTCAGACTGTTGGTACTTTCTCTGCTCAGAGGATAGCCCAAAATGAATCTGATCATGCCTGACACCAAGCATAAAAAATTTTTGATAAATCTCGTTGCTCTGTTGGGTACCTAGAGTGAACACCATTTTATTTACAGCCATCCATTTTAAACACGAGAACTCCAATTTAGTGAAATTTTCTTATTCCAAAAGCCATATAGGCATGGACTTTAATCAACTGGATTTAAAGTGGGCTTTAAAAATAAGTCTTTAATAGTGTAGTCCTAGAGAGCAGTGTAAATGGACTTAAGTATATACTTAAATGTATTCCTGAGGTAAAAATATAATTCATATGAGCAATCTCTAGGAAAACTGGTAAGCTCTCAGCTGCAGTTATGTCCTCTCTAAAATGGGAGTAATTGTACTGATAGCATAAGCCTTTTGGGAAATCCATGCTATAATGCTGAAAACAGCTTGCATGCAGCAGCCTCCCCAGGGACATGACTCCTTTTGCTGCCAGAGAGGAAGACGTGCCCAAGGTGCCTGCACCACTGTGGATTGCACAGGGATATGAACACATAAAATATAGCAGTGAGACACAGGGTGAGGGAGCCTGGCCAAAAGATGTATCAGAAAGAAAGGGTATGAAATTTTGCCAGCAGTGTCCCATGGCTGTCCTCCCTGGCATTTTTAGCCATAACTGCTTTCCAAGCCTTGTTATCCAGAGCTGCTACTACAGAAAGCAGGGAGAACAACTGACTTTCTCTTTTGCTTGCTCTTTCCAGCACCTTCCTGGTGAGGTTTGGCTAATTCCCTGGAAATGCTAGATGAGCAAATGGGAAAGCAAAGGAGGTGTAATCACAAATTCCCTGCCCAGTGGGTACTGCCCCAAAGTGGCCTGTTTGAACCATCCCTCTGCAGCAGCTGGAGGGATTCAGTCTCCTGGCTCCTGAAAGCTGCATGCATCAGCAGGAACAAGCAGGGAGGCCGTAGAGGTCAAAGTCAGCTGTTACGCTGACTGACAGAAAGTCAGGTGCTGCTTGCCTGGCAGACATACACTCTGTGAAGAAATCCACAGATATAAAAGTTCTCGTGGCAGATCTTCTCTGAACTTCTAAATTTAAAGTTACAGTAGTTTCACGATTATAAA
>VRYO01001878.1:22161412-22177259 GCA_009812075.1 Sialia sialis
TTGTTAAGGAGTCAGTGAGTTTACAGACAACTGTATTTGTCACAAAGAGGTACATCTAGGTGCAGACACAATGTGTGAGAGATATAAATGGGAGGCCTGTGGAATTGGCTAATTATAATCCTTCATTATATGCTTACAGAGACAGAAAAACATTAAGCTTTTCCTGATGATTTCCACATAATTTCCTATTCCACTATTCCACTGTGACCATACTGATGTCACCACTTATTCTTCAGTATTGTAAACAAGTCACAGTATATTAGTGAAAACTGTCACAAGGAATTCATATAGCAAACAGGAATGCTGAGAAATAGATTGTACAGAATTGATCTCCCAAGAGGTCTTAAATAACAATCTAAAATGTATGGGACAATGATCACTGGATTTGTTGCTTCCATTTCAGCTTGATATTTTGCAATTTATAGTTTCTTGATAAATTGGAATCCATTCAGCTGGTTCATATTATGTGGGAGTATGGAACTTTCTATGTTACACTGAAGGATTAAAGTGAGATGCAAATGACTTGAAGGAGCCTAATGACTTTGCTTAGCAAATTAATGTCTATCTGAAATAATCTCTGCCCCATTAGATGGAGTAAGAAGCTACAAAACATCAACAAACAGACAATACATTAGTTCAAGGTGTCTCCCTACTCTAAGAGGGCATTCCAGCCCCTAGATTCAGGATTCTCCACTTAACTGTTTGAAACTATTGCCTTAGGTTACAACATGTATTTGTAAAACAAGGTTTCAGGTTGGTGATTTATTATTCTCTAGTCACATTTTTAACATTGCAGAAGGGGGTGAGGGTTGAAAATCAAGTTTTCTTTCCATTTGAAATGCACTGGGAATATAAAAAGGAATATTTGCAGTTTGAAATGTACTTTCCCCTCCTGATTAGTTTCTGGATGTTGGTATCAATCTGATTTTTCTGTTAAGGAATTCCACTGAAACATTGCAAAATATTTTGGAAAGTTATGCTTTTCAAGCTATCATCTTTGAAACCCTTAAGATTGAGAAAGGAATTGGTACTTTGAGAAAAGTTTTTTTTTAAAGCATAAAAGTTGAAAGAGCAGTTTTCCTTAAAAATCAATGTACTGCCAGTGAGTGATAGTTTTTGTTCAATGGGAAGTACTTATGGCTTTCACGTGTTCAATACAGAAGCTTTAGCAGATTGTAACTGGTGCTCTGCCACCACCAAGGGATGAAGAATTGCTCACTGCAGAAAGGATTCATTCCCTGAGCCACGCTATGTAAGGGATGCCAGCACTCAACAAGGCAGGATTGACTTTTAGACTTCTCTCTCTGGCCATTTTGGGGACATTCTGCTGCTAGAGGAACTGACTGTCACCATTATTTTATTCTATCCTCCTTAGCTCAGTCGCTGAACTGAAAACCCACTGGACTGCTTTCCCACAGAAATCATGTGGACTAAACCCACCCAGCAGCTGGAAAGCTGTTGGCCATCGTTTGCAGCAGAGTATTATTTTGCACAGATTTTTCTGCTGGGTTATTTTTAATCCAGATCATTTCAGCAATCTGTTTTACAGCCTCACTGTGCAAAGGAAGGTGCCAGGACAGACTTGGAGCAGGGCTGGGAAGGCTGTCTGCCCTCCTGGGAGCACAGGGAGAGCAGCAGAAAGCTTTCAGCCTTCGCACCATGGTACTTGACTGGAGCTAAGCTGCAGTAACTTCATTTCCTCAAAATGAACGCCAGATCCTTTTGTTCTACAGGTCCGGTCCCATGACTGAATTCAATATTTACAGCTTTAGCCCACAGCAACTTTTGTCAGCAGTTATGGAGAAAATGGAGGAAAATGCTGAAAAATTGTAGTCTCCTCAAAGCATGTGCTATGCCACTCAATCGAAGCATTTAGCTGGTCTTAGTATAATGCTAGTGCAGAATTAGGATATTGCTAGAGAAAGACAACTACTCAAGAAGCCCTAATGGATTAAAAGCAATGTATTTGGTAAATGTTATTCTCATTTTAATATGTAGTTGCTAGAAAATTTTCTTCCATGTTTCTGCAATGTAATTCCTTTGCATTCCTTCAGTCTCTTTATGGGAGGATTTATTCCTGGCTCACATCACTCACAGACAGGTTACAGGATTTGGGACAGAGGTAAAAAATGTGCAGCTGGCAGGACTCTCAGCTGAAGTGGAAGCTGAGGTCAAGGTCATTTCCCTTCTTCCTATTTCATGCTCTCCCCAGCACAAAAGAGGTCACTCCCCCTTCATCTTCTCCATGCAGTTCATGTATCTGTAGGCTTTAATCTTACCCCCCTCCAGCTGACTCTCTTCCAAGCTGAGGAATTCTCATATATTCTTCTCTACTTGAAAGGATGTCATAGCCTGGCTCTCTGTTTTCTTCTTCCTCCTTGTGTTAGCCAGTTCTCTCGCATCTCCTCCAAGGAGACTAAAATCACACACAAGCATAAAAATGTGCCTAAGTGACATAAGGTCTTTTCCCTGTTGCTCCAGTAGCTTTTCTGATAACTCTGAATATCTGATTTGCCTTTCTTGCTCATCATTGTGTTGTGGTACCTACAAATCCAGTATTTCTTTTTGAATAACAGCTACTAAGTTAGAGTTCATCCCTGTGCACGTACAGTATGGATTATTTTACACACACATACTCTCCTTCATATTTTTTACCATAGTATGTAATTTTCCATTTTATCACTCAGACACATAATAGTAGCAGATCCTTCTGAAATTATTTGCAGTCAGCTGTAATCTGCAAATGTGATTGCCTCATTCCCATTTATGGCTCAGTTTTAAATACAGCGAAGAGCACAGATGTATCTGGAACCTCATAGTAACATTCTTGCACTGTAAAAACTGGGCATTTGTACTTCTCTTGTAGTACTTTGTTTCCTAGTACTAACTTTACATTTCCACCTTGGATAATCACTTGTATAAACTTAAACCATTTGGTTATATCTCCTTGAGTCCAGTTTGAAAGTCTGAATCTGGGGCTTCTAGGTTTTGGGGTTTTTTTTTAATTCTCTCTGGGATTTTTGGTATTTGTTTGAATTTCTGGTACCTGTTTGGGATTTCTTGATCATTTCTGCAAAGTGTCTTTCTCACAGAGAAACAATAGAAAGTCTTTTTTTGATTTTTGCAATGCAGTGCATAGGTATAGTTTTATTTGTTTTGCAATCTTATCATCAATATTATACATAGTTCTCTGACCTGCAAAAATCACACAGCCTCGTCTTTGTGAATTATTCTAGGTGTAAAAAGGATTGCTCTTATTAGCCTTTCAGGGTCATCACTGGTAAGGCTTTCTTCTGCATAGCTGCTTATTTTTGCAAGCCTTGGGGGAGATTAGTAACCTCCCTTTTAAATTTTCCTGCTTGTTAATTTGGTTGAAACTGGGTTCAACGGTTGCATGCCAAAGACAGACACACAGACATGTGCATGCAGTGTGACAGCATGGACCCTTTGCACAGGCAGCTGGCCTAAAGCAAAGTGCAGAGATGTACTACGAATTTTCCTGGAGTCTACTACGTGCACTCCATTGCCATGAATCTCGGTCTTAGCAGTCTGTGTCAGAAATCTGACATCTCTGGGAGTGTATAATGCGTACTCAAGAAAAAAAACGTTGCTGTATATATAGGCATCTAGTAACAGTGATACATTATATATAGGCATATAAAAACAGTGATACATTAATTGTTTTGTGAGCTTCTAAAAGTATTACTCTACTGTCAACTAATGTTGAATGGAATAATGTGAGTTTAAGCAAAAGCAGTTTCCATGGTTACTCTGGAGGCATTCTAAATATAGCAGATGATGTAATCTGTTACAGAGACTAGATACAAGAGTGCTATGTATTTCAGTAAGAAGTTTCTTCTCTGGAGATACCTGTGAGAAAGTGTCTATATTACTTGAGGACACTATTTTTCAAATTATTTCTGTTGTCCTATGATTTTCTGCTCCTCCGAGCCTTTCCATTTTTCCATTTACAGGCTGGTAGTTATTGTAAATCATATACAGCAGATCACTTTAATGTTTGTACAGAATTTTTAACAGCAAAGGTAAAATTCCATAAAACAGTTTCCATATCTGGCCAGAGAAAGATTGTAGTTTTTGCAATGTCTTCTACCCCATATATTAACACCCTGTTATCAGCATCTGTCATATCTGACTATCCATCTTATCTCTGTATATGTCCATCTATCTTTGCTACTGTTGCTGTCAAGTTTCCAGTGCCCTCTGATCTGATTTTATCCAGACAGAAAAGAATGACTTAATGACCCAAACACATCTCATTTTTCCAAGATGCGTAATGAAACATTCCCCTTCCTCACCCCAAGCAGAGCAATTATTTCCCAGTGGAACAAATTTCACTCCATGAAATTTGGGCTAACTACTTACCACGCAATGCTCAAAAATGAGTAAATAGGCAAGACAAAGATTTGTTGTCACTAAGGGGGTAAGAGAGGGCAGAAGAAAATCTTCAAGAAATTTCTTCATGGTTGGTTGCTCAGCTTTCCTTTGTGCCTTTCTGGCCCTACTGAGTCTTGTTGAAATTCTGAGTATTCTCAGAGTTCATAGTAAGAGCTACATCCACACTTCCTGCAGTCTGTGCAGTTTTTTTCCACAGTAATATATCTAACTTCAGTCATTCCTGTTTTAATTAAAAGTTCCTTTCTATTCCTACTGTTTATTTTAGTGTTCTACCTAATTTCAACCTTAATTAATTTTTAAAATAACACAGTCTATTTCGGGAGTGCTGAGGAAAAAAAAAAGTAAGTTGATACACCGAGAAAAATAATGGTAAGTAAAATAAACTGAAAAAAATGGCCTTCTCAGATAGTACTGCTGTATTCCAAGTTGATGTTTCTTGGTTTATTAATAGCAACTGGTCAACAACTACTTGTCTTCTCAGAGCAGTCTTGTGAACATGCTACATTTCCAGTATCAGCAGAAATGGCATTCCTGTTTTCCAAAGGCAAAGAATGCCAGTGTGTGTAAGATGCTGCATTAACAGCTAGGGGCTAAAATCATGCATCCTACTGCATTCTCACCCCTTTCAATGAAACTTTTATTAATCTTAGTTCCTAAATAATTTTTTTGTGGTGCAGATAGCCTGGAGACGAAGATATGACAGTGACGAAAGACTGCAATAAAGGGCAGTTGAAACTTTTTGGGGGGGTGTTTCTACTTTCACAAGGCAAAAGACACTGGCAGCATTCAATGAACAGAAATTTATTTTATTTTCTGAATATGAAAGCTCATGGAATTATAGAAATTATGGACCAAAAAAAAAAAAGATTTATTGGGTCATCTTTTCCATATTGGAAGCTGTGGCAGCTTTGTCCCTGGTTTTAATGTACTTTCTGAGTCTAGGTTTAAGGTCTCAGTAGACAGGGCTTAATGGCTTATTGTGAAAAGCTGCTCTTCTATACACTATCAAAGCTTGGCTTTATATTTAGCTGTGAATGTGTCATTTCTGAAAATATGATCCTACTGTTACTCCTGCTCTTACCTATGACACCTCTTTAATCATCTCCCTTCCATCTTTGGGGTTTCTGGTACTTGTGGGTGGTTCATGTATCCTCATACTAATACTTTGTACTTGGCAAGCCTTATCATATTTAGATTTTGTACCTTTCCACATCAGTCAGACTTTCTGATCGTCAATTAACCTTTCTTAGCAAATGACTCTTCTTCCAGATAGATTATGGATGCAGTTGAGTAAGACTTTACCTGAGAATAAAATTGTTTCTGCAGAGTTAACCATATTGAAGGCTTCTATACTCCTAACAGGAAGCTGGCAGTAGTAGATTTGAATGGAATGAAAGGTAAAAAAATTATATGAGTATGGTAAATGTTAATTAAACAGGCTTCTGGGTGAAATCCTAGTCTTATTGAAGTCAAAGACAAACTGGAACTGTCCATGACATCTCTTTGCACCTGTAATCCAAGTGAAGTTGCCCCTAAGGATTCTCTTTTCAACAAGGGTGCTCAGTCATTGTCCAAATAAGGGCTGTTAGATGGGCACTTCCAATTATCCTTTTCAGAAACAATAATCCTTTTTTTTCTTTTACATATTCTTTTGAATCTCCTATGATCCTGCCTCTCTACAAGTGTGAAACTGCATGATACGACATTTGACACTCTGGAGGGAGGGGAACACGAACATGAACATGATAAAATGGGGAACTGTCAAAGGCAGTCTTCCCCAATGGAACAGTATTCCTCCAGCAGCCATGTGTCTGCCCTAGAAAACTCCCAATTCAAACCACCAAGCCTCCATATCTTTCCTTCCCCTCTGAGGTCTTTCTGCACTTGCAGTTGAAGCAGTTCAGTAGTTTATATGGTGAACTCCATAGGGACATACAAAACACCTGTAAATTTTATCTTTTGCAGAGGGATTTTTTCCTGGTGTTAGCTACCAGGCAAAATTAACAACTGCAGAATAGGTTAACTCCCTTAGCTCTCTTGCAGTCTTTGCACTTGATTCAAAACCAGTGAGTAGTTTAGTGACTTGTAACCTAAGAGTGATTTCTCTAAAACTTACCTATGGCTCCCACGTGTGGAGTTTTTCTACTCCTTCCAGCAGGGTAATCATGCACCCTCCTGTGTGTTGGTTGGGTGAATTCTGATTGCACTATGGAGTCTGTGCAGAGAAAGCAATCAAAGGCTTTGTGCAAATCTATTCCAGAAGAAGGTCCAAGAATCCTCTAAAACGACTGGCCACATAATAATTAAATGGGGATTACATTGGGTGCCTGGCTCTTTCTGACCAGCCAGAACATTTGTAAAACAGTCAGCAAGAAGTTTGGGAACACATTATCAGCGCTGGAAAAGAACTGGCAAAGAGAATCATCCTTCCCATCCAATCTTTCAGTGTTTCAGAGGCTCAAGACAAGGTGAGAAAAACATGGCTTAGGCAGCAAGTTTATTACCTTTCTTCATCATCACAAAGCAATCAAGGAATGGCTTCAAGTATAGGTCAGTCATTCTCCTTCATTCATTTTAGCCAATTTGAGGGCTGCTGCTTCCACTCTTCAGGCATCACGCCAACCTGTTGTCAGTATCTCGTTTTTCTCTTCATGCATGAGCTATCAGGCTGGAGAGAGGTGGTTTTCTTCTAGCTTTGGAAGCAGAACAAAAGACTTTGGCATAGCACAGGAGTCCACCTGTGGCAAGGTAGAGGAAAAAGTAAAGAAGGAAAATGCATGTTGTGCTCAGGAGAAATTCATTAATTAACATTGGCCAGGGGTTTGCAGATGAGATAAGGGCAGTGCAAGGCCATGGCACACAGAGGCAAGGAAAAGTTTTCATGATAGCTCTGGCCCCCTTCTGTGCACAGGGATAGATAAGCATCTCACCAAGCAACAGGGATATTTCTTTGCTCAGTGTGTTTCTCTGGTCCCAAGCTGCAGAGGGTCTTTGTCAGCAAAGTGTCAACACAGACCTCAACTGCCCATTGTCAAGTGAGGATATCAATCTAAAACTAATTTTTCCTGTTGCCCATATTGAGTGTTGGGGAGCTTCAGAGGACAGTAGTGACCCTCTCCACTATGAGGATGTACTGAATCTCCCCAAACTGTCTCTTTCATCTAACATTCCAGAGCAGGAAGGCTGCCAAAAATTCCATTGGATTAAGTTCTTATTCCCCTAGCACAGAACATCCTCCCAGCATGGAGGGAACGAGCCAGGCTACTGCCTATGGGGAGAAGCTGTGGGAAATAGCCCTTGATGCTTTCCACACCCTGCAGATCAGGGTCTGAATGTACGTGAAGGCAATGTGGGGGTGTGTGTGAAGACAAACATACTGAGAGGCTTTAGTTTGCCTCTGGTCTTATGAAACCTGCATATTTACAGTCCTGCCCTAACCCTGCCCATGATATTCCTGGATGCATGTGAATTTCAAATTCTGGAATATTATAAACATGTCTTACAAGACTTTGTCAAACTTTCCCTGCATCTACTCTATATAGTCTATATAGTCTCTGTCTCTAATAAAAGCAGTTTGTCATTGTAGCCTCATTCTCCTTCTCTTATTTCCCAATCTCCTGTAAAACACAAGAGGCTGAGCCTTCATCTGGGGAGCACTTTTTCACTGACAGCAAGTTTGTGTTAGTTCAGAGGTCCCAAGCTGGTGTGGTTATGTTTTCACCACAACTAATAAAGCACCAAGTACATCTTTGGTGTCAAACATACAGAAATAGAGGGCAGATCATGAGAGTCATGGTTTTGCTGATGTACAGGGTGTGAGCTTAAAGGAGGCATAATATTTTTCATGCCTGGGTGTCCAGCTGCATCTGACAGGCAAACAGAGATTGAGAACAACCTTCCATGCATTTCTGGAAGTGAGTACCCCAAATCACTGATTTCAGTAGAGACAGCTGATATCCCAGAGACCTTCTGATCCAGGAATATGGAGAAAAGTGTTGCCAGAAAGCTGGAATGCTCCTTCCTCTGGAGGAAGATAATGGAAAGGGCACATCATGGGAAAGAAAGTCTCCAGAGGAAAAGAGTGAAGTGGAAAATTCCAAGCAGTTCGACTGTTTTTACCCATCAACTTTTTTCTGCTCTTTCATCTGTGGGTTATTTTTGTTTTCTCTATGCACTTTGCTGTTTCTAACTCTTTAAAGCCTATCTCTCTGTTCTGCTTTGCAAAGCATCAGGGATGCATGGCAAGTTGATTATCCTCATGAAGCAGCTACCATAACATTGAGATTCAGGCATTTTCTTTATCATTAGCCTAACAAAGCATATAGAGTTGTAGCTAACTGGAAAGATACAGTACATTATTATTGTTATTATTTCTATTTTTGAAAACCAGGACACCGTGGTGTGGGGAGGGGGTGGGATGCATGACTGTGTAGACAGACAGTCATTTAATCTGAAACGAAGAGCAAAATGTAATTGGTAGGCTTAGACTCATTAGTATGCTGCAGGCTGGGTCTATGATTCCTATTAGAAAAAAAATATTAAAGGGCCACTGTTCAGGGAATTGAAGGTGGCACAAACAATTTAGTGGAGTTTTTCATCAATATCTTGCAGAGGACTTGCACCTCTTTGACTCGTAGGACTAGAATGTAATATTTAAGGAGAATATACTACATCAACCGTACTTGCAACATAGCACACCAACCTTTGAAATATAAATCTTCCAGAATAATTTTTTGTTAGTCTTTGGTCTGTATCCTTGGGCTGCAACAGTTGTTTAGGTTTTTGTTTTTAAGCGGCTTATGTCTACCAAACTGAAACAGAAATAAACCAAAAAGCCAGAGGGAAAATGCCATTTGTGTTCTTACCATCAGACAGAAAATGAAAAAAAAAAAAACAAACCTTTAAAAAATCAGGATGTGTATGTTTCTTTAACATATTTCTAATCAGAAAATAGGATAAACAATATTTTTTTCATTTAATCAGTACAAAGAAAATTACAGGGCTTCATACAAAAATAAACTCTTTTTAATAAAAATGTTAAGTATTTAAAATAATTGAATACCTTATGTATTATTTATAGTCAATAGTTCCACATTTAACTGGAACTGAGTTAAGTCAGATTTGTTGCTAGACTTAATGATAAGCCTCTTAACATGAGGTATTTTTTCAATAAGCTAGAAACTATCATAAACTCCCTGCTCTTGTGAGAAAATTAACCCTATACTACACCATGTATATGACAGTAGAGGAGATATATGGTATTCAAGAGTTTCCTTGGACTGAGGTGGGCTTGCTTTAATACACCAAGGTCTGACTTAAAGAAAGCAAAGACTGAATACACCCATGCCAAAGGACACACTTCAGAACCTCTAAAATGATGACATATTTTCTTCCCTATTAATAATTTTTAAGGTTAAGTTTTATTTGGCAGAAATGTCTTCTTGTTTTCAAAACTTATCACATATGCTGTTCCCAAAATATGCTTTAGAATCCCTTGCACAAGCAAAGACTAAAGAATCTCTCAAATTTCCTTGTAGAACAGAGATGCCAGCAGAGACATTTCTATGTATTACATTTCATCACAATATTGTATTTCATTCACCTAGAAATTCATTAATCATAATTCACACCACAAGAAACCATATTAAAATATGGTGATAGCGGGCAAGCAGATCTGGGTTCACAGCAGTGATATTTAAACAACTTGTACACCCTTGCAGTTATGCAATTAACCTGCAGCAATAATCTTTGCTATTACTATTCTACATACCTCATCTGGAAGGTGGCCTAAATTGACAGTATAAATATCACTGAACTAAAACATTTACCTGGCACACTACTGTTCTTCTGTAAATTGAATGGGTAACTTTTGAGGACACCTAAATCTTCAAATTTAGGCAGAATCTTGGTCCCATTCATTTCATACTGTAATCCTGAACCTGAAACTGATGTGTTTACAGCTTGTGGGTGAGGGATTCAGATGTGTTAGAAAGAAGGATACTTCTGCTCCTTTTGGCTTCTGTTTATATATATATACATATTTCAAGATGTTTTTTGTTTAGTATGGATGAGGTTTTTCTCTGTCTATTTGGCTAGGATGAAAATGACAATCGTGAAAATTGTGAATAGTATTGTCATATTATTCGGAACATTATGAATTATTTATATGTAGTATGCACAGGGTGCTAGACATTTAATATGCACATAATCAGACTACTTCCCGTTTCTAAAGTCAGAGTTGTTACTGAGGAGTTGTTACTAATAAGTAAGAGATAACTAGGACAGGATGCAAGCGTACGAACGCATAGCTGAAATATTTGTTGTTGATTCTTTTGCCTTTTCCAGGATTCTCTCTCATTTTCCCATCCTGTCTAATCTTACAGGCAGTTGTGCCCACGTTCCGTAATTGGTGAAAGCAGCCAGCAGTCTCCATAGCAGTGCCCTGCTGGTCCCAGCTCTTTAGAGTGCTTCCAAGGCACCGGGGCTGTTCTATGGGATGACGTTTTTAACAGATCTCATTGGGATATGCTGAGCTGGTTGAGATCCCCATGCCGGAGGCAGAAGCTAAGGTCATGCCTGGGGGGTCTGTGACCTGCACTACTCATTCCCAGCACTGGTAGTCACAGCAGAGTCTAGAGGTGCATCTTTGTGGAGGGCTGACTGCAGTGTCTGACTCACACAAGTTCTAGCGCGGACACTCGTGTGGGTCCTGCCAGTGTGACTGAGCCCTAAGCCCACCACAAACAGCTCCTTCGAGTTGAGGAGATAAAGCAATGCCATTGGCATGCAAAAGAGATAGTGTCTTGGTTTGCAATATAGGATGTGACCAGAAATGTGTATTCTATCACCATCTGTTGAAGCCAGGTGGGGCAGTGATCCTTATCTCCATGGAAGATATTCTCTGCTAATGAGCCATCTTTAAAACCAGATGGGGCGGTGTTCTTTATCTTTTCACAACCCATCCTTCCTCCAGAAACATACCTTCTGCTAATGGGCAATTGAGTCCCACTGCATAACTGATAAAATTACATCATCCCATTAGGAGATGATCCACCCAGGAGGAGGAAGCAAGCCTTTCCTACCTAGGTAAAATCTTAGAATTGGAACACCAAGGCAGCCTTTTCCACTGGATTCCAAAGGAAAACTGCACCTTTCCACATCATCACTGGACCTTCGGAGGAAAAATGCGCCCTTCTACAGGACAACTGCTTTAACAGACCCATATCTGTCGCTGTAAGAAAACTGTAGCCACCACTTAATCGAACTGCTACCAACACCCGGTCTGACCAGGTGTCAGGTTGTACTCTGACTCTGTCAGTGTTTTGGAGTTTGTTCTTTGTAGTACTGTATTTCTATTTTAATTTTTTTAGTAAAGAACTGTTATTCCTAATTCCCATATCTTTGCCTGAGAGCCTCTTAATTTCAAAATTATAATAATTTGGAGGGACAGAGTTTACATTCTCCATTTCAAAGAGAGATTCCTGCCTTTCTTAGCAGACACCTGTCCTCCAAACTAGGACAGAGGTAGGTTGATGCTCAGCTCCAGAGCCCTGAGGACCTGAAGTGCTCAGGTAGCTCCCAGTGCTTAGGTGGGAGCTGGTTACTCCAAGACAGATGAAGAATAAAAACTCGTTGCTTTGAGGAAAAAATTGTGCTTGTGCCTTTCCCAGAAACTGCATGCTAGTGGAGTGGCTGACATTTGCTTTATTTGGAGAGACAATATTTTTGCTGCTGGTGAATGGGACATGCTTCAAATGCTGCCCACAGACCCAGAGGTGCTTTGTAATAGGTGACTCCTGTAAAAAAAAAAAAAGCTTACTGACAGCTGTGGGAACAAAGGGGTTTAATACAACAGCAGTTTCACAATACATTGCTTATCAAGTGATTCCTCCATGATTACTATTTGCAGCAAATGCATCAGCACTCAGCATTCTAGCCAAACATGGGAAGTGTCTGCAGCAGCATTGTAACAAGGGCAGAATCTGACCCTTGAGGAGCATGGACCACTGCAGCCATGACCAGGAGGCAGTGGAGCAAGCCTGGAAACCAGGCAAGTACGAGATGCTGAAAGATACATGATGGGTGGTTTCTTTGCACCACCCCCCTATAAAATGCCCTCCATAAATATAAGCAGCACAATTCTGCATACTGCATGGAATTCTGACAGATTACAATAATTTCGGTGTGGTCACAGACATGGAGGTGACTTAGGTGCAGCTGTTGCAGCACTCCCAGTATTTTCTCTGTGAAAGCCTGTGGGAAGTGCTGGACCTTGAGTACAACTGCCAGGGCCCTGAGGGGGCTAAGAGCTCTCCATGGGAAAGCCAGGGCCCATCCCATCTCCCCAGCCAGGAGCAGTACAGACAGGGGTCACCAGCCTTGCTGGGACAGGGACTGACAGCTGATACGGAGTGCTGGGATGTAAGCAGGGTGGGGGGAACCCCAGGGGTTCAGGCACAGGGTGCTGGGGATGCCCTCAGGGCCCTGGCAGCAGTCACTGGCTCTCTGTGTGCACATTCAGACAAAGGTAACGTGTGTGTAAGCACCCAGTCTGCAGTTACAAATCAGACCTCAGAAGTATGACAGAACACTTAGAAGTAATGATAAGGCGAGGAAATTACCTTATGCTGCTATTTAGTCCCATCTCTCCTCCCTCCCTGGGAAGCACTATTTTGACTGTGAGAGTAATATAATGTGCTTATGTTTGAAGGAAGAGACACCTTGAGTGTATGTGTGCTGCTTAGATAGCTTGCACATAAAAGCTTGTGATTCAAGGAGCTCACTGTCTAGCTGAGATAGGCAGTACCAGCAGAAGCAGCATTAAACTGAGAGATGAGATAGCATGCAATAATGCAAAGTGAGACAAGCAAAATCCTCTTGGTGAGTGCATGCTGTGGGTGCAGATGTTGCAGCTTTAAGCTTATACTTCCCAGTTTTCCTTCTGTATGGGCTGATGGACAAGCCTGGTTACACTGGTTTAGTAGATGGGAGATAATAGAGGTTGTCCAGGGAACAGACCACTGCTCTGGCTGAGACAACCTGAACCATCACCATGAGACTACTGTGCCCAGTGGAAAAGAGAAGATATTCAAACCACAAAAGCACTGTTAGCAGAAGTTCAGGCTCATCACTAATGACAAAATGCAAAAGAATTGATAGTTGATAAAATATTAAGACTACAAAGTCGCAAAGAGGGAGATAAGGACTGTGGGACAAATGGTTAGAATAGAAGGAGTCCAGGCAGGTAGGCTGTGACACCTGACATAGAGGGATCTCTCAGGGACTGAAGCAGAAGACTGCAGTTCCCTGGATTTTTGTTTACAGGCAGGAGAGTGTCACTTGCAAAGATTTATTTTGTGTCTGGCTGTCAGAAGGAGTATCAGGTTTGCTATAGAAGGAAAGTAGAGGCCAGTGTGTAAAAGAAAAGCTGCAGCAGATGTTTTTACAAGGATGACCTGGTAGCTAAATACACAGGGTAGGAAACTAAGGAGAAAAAGAGCGGAAAATAAACAAGGGTACAGTCTCCCTTGGAGCAGTAACAACTAGCCTGATGGAGCCTGCAACTAAAACTGGAGCAGAGCAGAGTAGGTCAGACAGGCTGGGAAAGCTGGCTGAAGAACATCATCACATTTAAAATGCAAAAAAAAAGAAAGACAGCTGTTACTGGGCTTTTGACAGTTGATTTAACAGCTCACTTTTAATTATATTTTGTCATTTGAAGTGAAATGTATTCTCCTGAAAAATTTTATCCACATAGCTCTTAGCCTTTTTCCAATTATATTGCACCTATCCTCTTATAGATTAACAAGCTTTAATGAACTCTATTGTTGCTAATTCATCTCCCTTTTATTCTGACAGTGTGACTTTTATTTACAATTAGTACAGCTAACATTATGCAGGGTCATGTGGGTCGAAAGAAGAGGACATCTATTCAACAGGGGTAAGAAAACAAATGAGTCCTGTCCTCTCGAGTGCTTGTTAGTTTTGTTTTGTAATGAAGAAAAATCTCCCAGATATAGATCCTCTGGTGGGACATAATCAAACTTGAGCATCTGACTCCAAAAGATACCTCTGAAGACTTCCCTTCCATACACCTTACCTTCAAAAGTACCTTAGTTTCACATGTGCTGTAGATTTTTACCTAATTTCTTAGGAAAGCATGACTGATATCATCCAGGATACATTTGTTTTACCTACAGAATCTCTTTGAGTACATTTTGAACTTATTATTTAGTTTCAACCATATTTCAAAGTGGAAAGATAGTCTTAAGTATATTAAATTCCACAAGTTTGATGAAAATAAACAGCTGTGTAGAGGAGTAAGACTATAATTAGAGTGCCCACTGTGATAAAGCCTGCAGCATGAGCTTAATCCTTATTAGACACTGAAGTCTCTATGAGTGAGAAGAGAATCACAAATCCCAGCTGTGGTCTCAGAAATCTCAAGTCAGAGCTCATCTTCCGTCAGACAGTAGATAATCCAAAAAAAAGAAAAGAGCTTTTTGTAATGTTGCTCACACAATTTCTCCTTTTACTCTATTTTTAGTTCAGTTGATAATTTTATTCTTATGACTCTGAAAATGCCTAAAGACTTGGTTTGTTCCCTATCAGCTTCCCTCTGTATTGAAAGAGAAGAGCAGCCCATCTCCACTTGAGATCAAACTCAGAGGAAGCTTTCCCTCTGAGAAATCGTCTACAGGCCAGCCTGACCAACCTTCAAAGCCATGGGCAGCCAGACTGGGCTCCATGGGGAGCCAGTCCAGCTGTGTGCTCCTTCAGAACAACTCTGAGACCACCCACTGCCTCCTCCTTCTCTTTGCCACGATCTTTGCTTGGGGTTTCTGTGCTCATCCAACAAGTGGTCAATAGATCACTGCTTAATTCTTCTTTGCCTGAAGGATGTCCAAAATCCTCTGACTTTCAGGCCAGGAATGCTCTTGGGCAAGGACAAAGTACCTCTGGGGCTTGTGCTAATGTGCACTGAACAAGGTCAGAGATGGTGTAATAGACTGGGTAAAAGCTATAGTCTGTACTGGTTCAGAGGCTCAAGTAGAATAACACCTCGCTTTAATTCTTGTTCTGGGTTGGTGGATTAAACCATACTGAAACACAGGCCTCTCTTCTCACAGCTGAACATTTTTTCCTTAAGCTATGAGATTTATAACATAATTCAATATGTTTCATCCACCCCTTCTTCCTGATTCCCATATATATCTTGTATTATTTTTATATAGTTACACACTTTCAACATAGGAGCTGCTTAGCATCCTCTTCCACGCTAGCCTAATGCTTCCTGATTTGTCTTTGTGTGAGGAGTAAGGAGGACAATAAGTAATAAGGATTACCTCAGCAAAGGAATTGAGATCATGCTTAGGACTTGGGAAGGAAGGAAGGAAGGAAGGAAGGAAGGAAGGAAGGAAGGAAGGAAGGA
>VRYO01001878.1:22180785-22198860 GCA_009812075.1 Sialia sialis
CCTAAGCTTGGACAGCTTCTCACCACAGTATCCTGCTGGAACGAACCCTGTCACAGCCAGCTAGGGATGCTGTTAACTATTTTGCTCAAAAATTGCTATTTTTAACCCTGGGACACCATACCACATCTCTGGCTTTGCCTCCAAGCTTTCAGCTGCTTTTTGTGTTCATAACTCAGGCTTTTGCAGGGGGTCAGTCAGTTCTATCTGTACGTCTGTGTGCTGCCTAGCAAAATGCTGCTGCACACAATACACCCACTCTGGAGCAAATGTATTGCCAGTAATAATCCAGGAGAATGAGGGGAGAGACCTGTGTGATCTGACCTCAGCCAAAGAGAGAGTTCATATGAAAAAGACAGAGCATTACATAAGAATGTTTTTTTTCTTCACTTCACTTCTTTTTTCTGCACTTCCACACCTTGACCCTACTGTACTGGAGCCTGGCACAGTATTATTTCCACTGGCTACTCAGTAGTGTGGTAGCTGTGCCGTGGTCAGGTTGATCTGGGAGGAGAGCTGCCAGCCCACAAACCAGGGAAGGCAGTGCAGACATGGCACAACATTTAGCCCTGGACAGGCATGGAAAATATTCTTGCAGCAGCTGTTGCTCAAAGCACAATTTGAACCCTGGTAGAGGGGACTGAATAACTTCTAGTTTTCAAGAAATATAAGTGACAACCTATCAACCCTAGCAATTGGTTTCTATCAGCTTATATTGGTTACATATTCAAAGCTACGTTCAAAAGGAAAAGGGCAGAAAATGAAATACTTCAATAATACTGTCATTTGCTGGATTCCCTTAATAAGCCAGCTGTGAATAGACGAAATTGCTTTGTGAACCTGCTGCATGGAGCACACATTCTTTGTAGCTTTCTCATGCAGAGGAATAGCTGCTGAGGTTAGAAGATGCCCTATGGAACAACCAAACAATTCTGCCACCCACAGCCCAAGTTCAGGTAACTCCTTTGGAAGGGTGTGAAGAAGGAGTGCATGCAGTAAGGTTATTTTCACCTCTCTAGCCAGACCATGCACCTGTAGCAGTGATGAGGGCAGGAAGCTAAGCCACATAGGGGAGAACAAAATAAGTGCCAGTTTGATATACGAGTAGGTAGCAAGTTTTAAGCCTGGCTGCTGCCCTTTTCTGTGTGTAATAAATGAAATGACCTTCCAGTTAAAGTGTAAGAGATTGAAAAAGACAAAGCAGAGCAGTGAGGCCCTTTTTTCCCAGTGTATACCTACATTAGAATTCTGCTCTCACACTCTTGCAAAGGAAAACTGTAGCTTGAAGAGAAAACAACATAGCATTAAGCCATCCTGGTGTCAAATATTGTAAGAGAAAACAGTTAACGACACTGCATTCTCATTACCAGCTTTGTGTATAATAGCTTCCCTCCCTCATACCAAACAGGATTTCTTAGTGCTCTTTTGTGCTTAACTCTCCAACTTGGCAATTCCACCCAGCCCGATGCTCATAAACTGTAACTCCTTTGTCATTCCCAGGTATTTTCTGTGGGTTTTGATTTTATTGTGACCTGAAACTATTTTATGACTGAGTTCTACTGTTGTTCTGTGTACAGTGGGTAATGAAACACCTTTATCAGTATCTGCGTCTTTTGGTTCTTCCTTTTTTTTTCCTCTCAGCTTAATGACATTACTGTGAGCACCACTGGGACTGTTATGCAGATGTGCTGCATACTAGAGAAGTTGCTGCTTCAGGATAAGCCATTACTTTTTGTTGCCCCCACAGGCCTGGGAAAGATAGCTATTACAAACAACTTCCTGCGACAGTTACCTCATGAAAAATATGTTGTATGTCAAATTAACTTCTCAGCACAGGTCTGAGCTAATCATACCCAGGACATCTTCCTAACAAAACTCGAAGGGTATCCTGAGTTTTAATTAAAACCAAATATGTAATTGTGCTCAGTTTGCTCCACAGAGATCATCCGCAAAATAACGTGAAATGCTCGTCTTTCATTTATAACAGAACAAATGAAAGCTGATTTGTTTCTCCATGTAATGTTTATTACTGGGGAAGCTACATTTTAATTGATGTTGACAAAAATACTGATTTATGGTGTATATAGAACAGCACATAGTGGAGAAAGCACGTTTGCTTAACTTCATCTTCTTAGATGTTTTTGCTTTAGGAGAGTGAATCAGCTCCCTGTCCCTGGATATTCTTCAGCCTAAAGCATATTAAAGGGAATCACCAGATTGAGTCCCAACTAGTAAAGGGAGCCATCTGTTAGGGAAAGATCTGAGCAGTAGGCTATATATGGTACTTGCCAACCCATGGAGGGCAAAAAGATCAACTGGAAGAATGGCAGCTTCCAGGGGATTATATCTAGAAAATGGCTAGCTCACCAGCATCTAAATCATGCATTTTTAATTCATCACATGGCAGGCAAACAAGTCAAATGTTAATTGGCATGAAAAAAGGGAGCTCATAGCATATTCTGCACCTTTCAATATGGAAAGCCTTGCTTGCCAGGCAGCCTAGACAAAACCTCAAACTTTGTATTTGCAAGCACCAGAAATGAGATCTGTGGGCAGTATCACACTTCAACCAATGCAAAAATAAATATATAATTTTTTTTCAAGTGAAAGAAAGTACTGAATATGCTCAGTGCAAGCATGAATCTTTAGGAATATTGGAGATTATATTTTTGGTGCTAAAACTTTTTGTACTTGTAGCTTCCCTGAGCAAACAAAACTAAGAATTTGACTCAACTGTGTCATTAATAGTTCAAGTACATAAAGAATGCATTTTTATGCACACTGGAGTTTGATAAATGCTATTATGACAATTGGCAGGCTCTAGTGAATGGAGAAATATATCCTACCAATCATACAAAGGACCAGACATGCCATAAGGATGTTTGTTGTGGGGCTCACAAGTCATGACCATTTTAATCTCTGAGTAGTCAAGATAAAACCACTTGCTCCATGTATTTTTGTTTTATATTTGTATTTTTCTATAAGCTCTGTTTTTGAAGTCCATCGTAAAAACCAAAAATGTTAAAGTAGCCTAGATAGAAGATTTGGAATTACTTGACATCCAAAAATTATCTGACAAGGTCATCATAAACTCTCTGAGGAAGCTGCTCTGTTTTAGCCTGTACTAAAATAGGAATTTTCTCTCAAAAGAGAAAAATTCTCAGAAGGGGATTCTTCTCAATTTATCAAAGTGCATAAGCAACAGTAGAGCAGATGCTAGCAAGGTGTAGCTACAGTGTAAAGTGCAAAGTGAAACATAGGGACGGTCACTTTTTGATTACTAGCATTTTGATTTTCCAGTTCATAAAACTTATTTTAAAAGTCCGTGTGTTTAGTAGACGATTGCAGTGGATCAGCTACAAAATGAGTGAGATCATGCAGATTCTGAAAAATGTAATATACATCTAGATAAATCTGTTAAATATTTTAAAGTGACTTTCATGATCTTTTAATATCTCTTTCTGAGCCAAAAGCTGCCGAAGGACCTGAAAGGTGATCCTCCAAAATAATATTAAAGAAATGGCCTTTTTAAAATAAGAAACACCAACAATCCAGTTTAGATAGTTCTATGGCCTAGATTACTTTTCTTCTCTGATTATGCCAAGATCACTCAGGATTATTTCTTAGAGACCAGAATAATTTCCCAGATTTACTTTATTTAACCTCCTCAACTGAAGCAGATAGTGATTATTGCAGAAATGCATCTGCAAGCATTCCTGGGAACAAAATGAAACTGTATTATGGGCACTGCAGAGATTTGTAAAAGCAAAGAACTGAGGAACTATTTTTGTAATGAAGGTCACTGAATTTTATCAACGTTTTAACTGCTACACATCTGCTAATTAGCTAGAAGCCCCAGCCTCAAGGATGTTGTGTTTTATGTAGTAAATGTCAGTAATGGAATAACACATCACCCAACTTGGGCCACATGGTGTGAGGTGGGTGCTATGAAAGTTAGATGTGTGTGGAAGCAACTTGAAAAACTCAGCCTGAAGAGAAAAAGAAGGCTGAGGGTGATCAAGGCACTAGGGAACCCCCCCACAAAACCTCTCTAGTGCAGATACTCAAGGGTGAGGACCAAGGGTGAGGCTGGACAGGGTGCAGGGCTCTCTCGGGGTCACAGTACTGGAGTAAGATAAAGAAAGCCAAATGAGTACAAGTCCATCTGGACAGTCATCAACTTGGAACAGGAGAGAAGGGAGGAGGAGTGAGTTAGTCATAGTTTTCAGGCAGAGTGGAGGCAGCAGGGGGCTGTTCAGGCAGAGGTGCACAAGGTAGCTCAAGCATAGCAAGCAGTGCCAAACTGCCTGATCAAAGAGACATTTAAGCTACATTCAGCTCAAGGCAACTTTCTAGTCTACAAAAAAATGAGCTAAAGGAGAACCCAGCCTGGATCTGTCAGCATGATTCAGCCAGTGATTATTTCATTAAGTATGTGATCTAATGACTCAAACTTTCAGGCAGTTTGTCAACTGACTGAAAAGGAACACCAGACATCTGACTACATGACTGAAGTCATGTACTGAATTAAACACTCAAATAAATAAGGAGTCTAGCAGGCAGTGCACCATGTACTCTCAAAAATAAGATTTCTTTCACCTCTCATGACAAAGATTGGCTTTCCCCTCTTTCAACAAGTGAGGAAAGACACCCTGTACTTCTTTGCCTGTGTCAGCTTGGTTCTTAACTTATCCAAATCCTCACTGCTGAAGGACAGGGAGACAAGGGCAAGGGTTGCAATGTACCCTGTTCTGTGTCAGCCAAAATGCTCTGACCTGCAACACAAGATGAGGAAGACTGCTGTTCAGGGGCTGGAGAAACAACTTCATCTCTTTCTGTGGAGCTTTTCTTGTGCTGCCTCTCTCCAAGAGCAGATTGCATTTACCATCTGCTGGAGCAAACACGGATGGAGCAATTTCCATCGTAGCTTATGTTTCGAAGTTCTTTGCTGAGCTCTTTTACCATCCCTTGGTGACCATATTTAATTCATTCTTAAAAAGAAGAAGGATGTCTTTGCCAAGAAGCTCCTCTCACAGACAGGTCTTTTCAGGGTGTTCACTCAGATAGATCCCTGAGTGGAAACTTAGCTCCATGCAGCAGTATTTTCTCTCAGAGCTTATAGGCAGGTTGCATGTTAAAGCTATCACTTCATGCCTGCAAGGGGAATGTGAAATGCTGTGCTGAAAGGAAAGGAGCAAACCTGCACCTTTTCAGGCTTGTCTGGTGAGCAAAGAACCTCCAGATGCAAGTCCTGTCTGAAGAGTTAGTGGTTAATGCAAACATTTCCTGTGTTTCCTCCAAGAGAGATGTGAAAGAAAGTGACCATCCTTATGAGCACCACTGGGCCCATCAGGCACTGCTGGAGCTGATATGTGTTGCTGGCCCTAGGATGCAACCTGATGAGAGACTAGAATATAGACAGAAGTTTCCCAACCTGCAGAAATTCAAAAAGGTTTTCTGTGAACTGAAAAATGAAACATGTCTGTCTTTGGGAAAAAGTCTTTCCCAAAGATTTCTCCATATATATTCCAGTGGATTTCTTTGGTGTTCAACTTCAAGCAGAATATAGCTTGCAGGAATCCTCTGAATTTCCAATCCCCCTTTTTATTTTGATGCAAAGAAACTACTTGAGAATCTATGGCTGTCCAGCTGTTCCACAGGGAGGAAAAATTACCTGCTCTGAGTACTGCAGGTGGTTCTCTTCATTGCCAGAGGAAGCCATTCAGAAAAAAGGCATCTTGTTGGTATTTCTGCAGGGTGCCCTCATCCAGAAGATTTTAGAACATATCTTACTTATCTACATGAGTTACCACTTCCATTTATTTCAGGCAAGAGGCAGAAGTTAAAATGAAAATTAATGTGTCTGTTAACTTCCCTCTTATTTATGTTTGTTAGCTTTTCCCTTATGCACAGTATACATTACAATGAATTAAAAAATAATAATAGCTAATCACAGCTTGGCAGGGATTTTTAATGGATTTAATTTTTCTCTATCATGCTTACATGTAATCTCTAACATTGAGTGTTTTATGGGCTTGTTATCACTTTAGTGTTTGCAGAGTGTTCCTGGAGTGCTTCCAGAATACCGGTGGGAATGACAAATTCCCCCAAGACCATCAGGTGCTGGTTCCCATCCCCAGGCCAAGCACCACATGTCCTGCATCTGGCTGGTTTAGTGTGATTCACATCACGGGAGTTTTTGTCCTTCCCACAACCCCTTTGAGGTAAGGGAGCATTTTCTGCAATGACTTACATCACATAATCTGTAGGTGGCCTGGAAACAATGCTCAGGCTCGGCCCTTGAGCTGCCCTTGTTGTGCTGCAGCTGACAGACTCCGCATGCTTTTTGTCAAAATGAAAGGTGGCTGCCTTTCATTGCTTTGTGACATATTACATACAAAATTACCACATTATTACACATGAAATAGGAGAGCCTGAACGTTGCCCTGTGTGGGTATGAGTGATGTACGTGTCAGCTGTGGAGGGGATCAGGGCAGACTGGGGTTCATCATTCTGCCCACACAGGTCCTGCCACCGTCCGGAGGGGGGGCAACTTTTCATAAAGCATGAATCCATTGTAATGCTCCAAAATAGTGAGGAGCATTGGTCCGTGTAGTGCAGAATCCACTGTTGCTATGGCAACAAGTTCTGTATCATTTTTTGTGTGTTTCTGTAATAAAAAAACTATATATATATGTGTGGATTAGTTTTATTAGGTTATGGTACCTTCAAAAAGCATTGCTCAGCTTTTTGCCTCAGAATCAACAGTTTAATTTCAGACTGGGTCGGTACCAGAAGGATGATCATTATTATTCCAGATGTTTTTTTGGTGGCCTTTGTGAATTTACTGACAGTCCCAGTTCAATAGATAGTGACAGGTGTCTACACTATTAGTGTCTACTACAATTAGTACTAATTGGTACCTCTATTGGCAGTAGAGGTTGGCTAGGGATTTAATGGAGATGAGAGATGAACAGCTCTCTCTGAGTTCTTCCCTGCTTTCCCCAAATAGAGAAGAAAACTCATCTGAAATAAGTCTTCATGGTCAAAACAAAGAAGAAAGTTTCAATATTTATTACTTGGTTTGTTCCTGAGTGGTGGCTTAATGGAAGCATTCAATCTCTGAGACTTCCAATTTGGCACTTCTCAGGTGAAATTCTCATTACTAGTCTAATTTTTTCCAGGTGCACTTCTGCAGCTGCGACGTATTGTGCCATAATTTAGCACCTGCAGTTCTTTCTAACAGCAAGAATTTCCAGCCAGGAAAACAAAGGTTGGGTCTAGCCTTGATTTAAATAAATAAGATTAAAAAAAAAAAAAAATCATGAAAAGAGCAACAACAAAGTGTTTTTAAAGAAGGTTTAATCAAGCAAAAGTGTTAGCAATACAATACTATTTGTTGATAAAATTTAACAAAAAGAGGAAGGAGTCTCTGTGTATTACATTTTAAAGGATTTTCTACAAGACTGTTAGTTTGCTTAATTGTTGCTCCCCTTGTAGAGAAATCTCACCCATTTGTTAATTTGTTTCTTTTCTTCTTATGTCTGACAAACAGCTCTAACCATGTTAAATTGTTTGCTTGTGATAGGGGAAAGGTTTTTTTCATTTATGCCTGTGAAGTTAGTTGAAAGACTTAGAAACGTGAAATTTATAGTAAGTTCAAAAAGGCGAATTACACTCCAAGTAAGTGTTGGCAGCTCTTTATCTTTTCCTTGTTTTCCATATTTAATTCCACCCTTGAAAGATGGAATATGCATCATTTCCCCATCGTCTCTCTCTGGCTCACATTGAGTGAAGTGTTTTGAATTAATTATGTTAAATTATTAATAGCTCAAGATTTGAAAACATTACAGGATTTGAGTAATGTTTTATCAGGCAGTAGCTGTATGATAATTCTGACGTTTTCATAGAGTAGAGTACACTTCCAGTTGATAGGTAAAAATTATGACTATGTGCTGAAAGCACTGAGTTCAGTTCATTGTGAAGCATAATAAAGTAATGAGCATTTAAACTGCATATTGGAAAAAAAGCTGCTGTTAATGAACAGACTCCAGGAGAAACAATGAAAGCAGCATTTCTTAGGTCATGTAAAATGAACTGTATAGAATATTAAATTGCTCCATGTTGGCAGGGACATGAATGGCATAAGAAGTCTTTTCTGCATCTAATTCCTTTCTCTGATACCAGATATTTTCTGATATATCACCTCTATCTGTCAATAATTAACTGATGACTAACTTACAGTCCATTTGTCAAGGAAAATGGAAAATACTGTTAGCACTAGGCCCTCAAAACATGGCTTTGAGCTGCTAGAATTATTCTAGCAAATACAAAATTTATCTTCTGTTAAATCTCCCTGACATTTTAACTAGGGCTATGAAATAAATGGTCATCTAAATCAAACTGTATTAATTTCAAGTATTATTTTGGACCCATTTTATGGCTCTACAACCATCCAAGAGCATTTAAGGAGAGGCAAGACAGCTGACAAAAGACCCAAGAATTAGTTCTATAATTATTTGCACAGGGAAAATGGCTTCTTTCCACAGTCAGACCACAGTGTACTTCTTGATACATTTCACCAGCCTCGTGTAATAATTCCTGTGGAGGAGTTAAAGAGCCAAGAAATACAGGTTAGACTCACAAAACACATGTCAGCACTTAGCACTCATTTCAATCCCCCCAGTGTTTGTTTGTTCAATCCCCCTCCCCTGCTGTGGCTCTGGCTCCCTGGCTGCCTGTGCTTCCCTGCTGGGAGCTGGGGACCCAGGTCAGGGTTCCAGGACCACTTGGGCAGGGACTTCTGCCATTTCTCAGGAGAGCTGCCCTAACCAGGGCATTTCCCTGGCGTTGACACAGTTCCTGTTCCTTGGGTTAAGCAACCAGCTACTACAAGAGTGGAGGGGTGCCTAACTTTCCTCAAGCTGATTTTGCCTTGCTCTGATACTTGAAGTCTCCTGGTGTATAAGGTCTTTAATAGAAGCGTTGGCAGCCAGTGGCTTGGAACCTGTTTTTCTCACTGTAAGGAGAAGCCTCAAGCACCCAGCTTTGAGCTGTGGTTTCCTTAAGAAGGCAAAGTGTCTAAAAGCTGTGTGTGGCATGACCTACATCTTCCCAGTGGATCCAGACCCATCTGAGTAGCAAGCCTTAGTGTGAGAGACAAAATATGTATACATGTGTCCTTGTATATCTAACCATAAAGGATTGTATTTCCTAAGGTATTTAGACATCTGTTGACTCATGTAACTGCTAAAGTGATTTTCAAATGTACCTTAGTAGGTTTGACAGCCAGTTCTTATTTCAAAGAGTTATTTAGACAGCCAGTGAGATACTCAAAGCATTTATCTATTTCTCTGAGTATTGTACTGAAAAATCTAGCCCAGACTCTTTTGCAGGGAGAAGCACGATGCTGTTAATATGCATCTATAACATTAAAACAGCCATTCACTGACCATTTTATCATGTATTCTGTAAGTCTTGGCATCTGATTCAGTGTTCACAAGGACTCATGCAGGACTGGGCTTTGCCAAGATATTCTGCACATTCTTCAAGCAAAATTCTTTACTCGTCTTCTAGCCAGTAAATTCAGGTTGTTTCATCACTTTCACCCTTGGTAGCTGATATTTCAACCCTGCCTCCTGTCCTATTCCTAGACCCTTCTGTATGTTGAGCATTTCCCAGGGACCCAACACAACTGGTTAAGCTTGAGAAGCAGTAGGACCAATACCTTACTTTTGAGTCCTTAGCTTATGTAGCACCCACACTGGAGCATTATCCTTTTTCTGACACCTACAACCTGATCTTTTTGAGGAGGGAAAGGAAAAGGGAGGTTTTTTTTTCAAGGTCTGTAATTAAAATTTGTCGTGTCACACTACATGCAGAAATGCAGATATCTCTCTTCCATTTATGTTTTTACTTCACAACGTCCTAAGCATTTTTATGGAATCAGGATACAGGCTGGTGGAACTGAAGTAGTCAGCTCTGTGGTTGCCTTTAGTTTAAGTTCTCTCTGTCTTGTAATTAGCTGGAGTGATTACATCCCCCCAGCAGCACACTGCACACCACAACATGCTTTGGACTCAAAATAAAAGCATTTTACTCAGGGTGCCAAAGAGGCTACTGCAGATGCAACACTGAAATTCACTTATTATAATCCTTCTTGCCCAATTAATTCCATTGATACATTCAAATTCATCAGAGTTCTGTTGACAGTATTTAACAAAGGGTTTTTCTTTTCCTTTTTTTCTCTTTGTTTAAACTGGAATAGTTTTATTAGCTTGTTTACTTCAGAACAACATGCCACCTTTGATTAAACTCCATGTGGATTTATAACTATGTCCTCCCCATGTTTCTGTGACCTTTACGGCACATCTGATAAAAATAAAAGGTCATGGATTCCAAAAGAACTGGTTCTAATAATAATGTCAGGCAGGCTCCCCAGAAAGTGTGTGATTTTCCTTCTTTCTTTTCTGCTTTGCTTTTCTTTCCTTTTATTTTTCCAATCTCTCTCTCTCTCTTTCTGCTTTTTCAAAGTAAGATGAAAATTAACATGAATAAAATTAATGGTTTAATTTTGCAGGAGAAAAGAAGAGGGTTTACAGTGCTCCACCAGGGAAAAAGGCTTTTGTCTTTGTTGATGACCTAAACATGCCTGCCAAGGAGAAATATGGTGCCCAGCCTCCCTTTGAACTGCTGCAGCAATGGATTGACCATGGCTACTGGTTTGACAGGTGCAATAAATATTAATTAGTGTGCTTGGCTACAGAGGAGTAATGATATACACTGTTTCTCTGAAGCGTTAAATTGTAGTGTTAGTCTTTTATAATTCCTCATCTTCTCAGTCACAACAGGAAAACACTCTGAGTTACATGACTCCCTGTACAGGAAAAGGAATAAAGGCTTATATGTTGCAGTGAATTACAGCATGAGAAAGCCAAGCCTATAAGGGAGAAAGGCACAACATGCATTTTCATGTTTTTGAGAAAACACCATCAGTATTTAAGCCAGCACAAAACACTTTCAAATAAATTTTTAGTTTCTGGTTGTTAAGGGCTGAAGCAAAATAATTTGTCTTTCAGCAAATGACTTTGAGGTTGGAATGCAGCTGAAGATGCTTTTCTAAAGCACAGCCAGCATTTAGAAGAAGAGTGTGTGATAGATTCAGGCACTTTTCTGCATGATTTGTGATAATACTGTTTATTAGAAAGACTTCAAATTCTCCCTTGTTTATGTCTCATATATACGGATATGAAATAAGTATCTATTGTTTAAGAGTGAGCCTACTTAATCTGCAGCTTAAAAAATCGCCAAAAAAACTAAATTGGAACAGGAAAAGTAAAATAGCACCTAGTCTAGCATTTAGCATTTACAGAGCTCAACTATTAGAAAAATTTAACCATAGTTTATGATACACTTAATTATATACACCTAAAGTATAAAGCAGCTGCACTTTACCCAAAATAATGGACTGTTAATTAAGAACTGGTGCTTCTTGCATGATTTATTATTACTCTAGTTCGCAATTATGCTTAAACCTCTCATTAGACACATTACTGTACTGAAAATCTTGTTTTCTAGTAATGTGTGTTTAACATTGTATTACAACTTTACATGGCAGTCTCAGACTGTGATCCCTCTGTGCTTTTCAGGAGAGAGGCATGAAAGTTGACAGGTACTGTCTGCATTTCAATTGGAACTCCTACCTTTCTCTTTACCCTAAATCAAATAAAATAAAGGCTTCAGCTTTTCTACAGTGCAATACAAAAGAGTAAGGAAATAGAAAATAAGAAATGTGGGTGTTTTCAAATCTGATGTTTTCTCAAAACTGTAGAAGGTTTCTTAATATTTCCAAAGTGAATTTGCACTTCAAACTTAAAGCATTAGGTAGAACCCTTTTACCCTTTTATACTGAACTTGGATAGTGCAATTGAAATGCATGGAGTATTGCTGATCCAAAATCCCTTGTTTTCCAACAAATACAGCAGAATTTCTTTCCTTTTAGGAGCAATGAGGCTTTTCATTGTCAGAAATGTTCATCCTCCCCTACCCTCTGCATAAGCCATGAGATGGAGGTTAGGAAGAAGCAGATGGGGACAACGAGAAAACAAACTCATGCCATTTGAAACACAAAGGTTTTGCTCCTTTATATACTCAGAATTACTTGTGCTTGTGGGTGCACCTTGTCACTTGTCAGCTTGTCTGGATGAGCAATATACACAGAAAGAACAATTCGAGCAAGATGGTCTTCCTGGATAAAAACAACAAAGCATTAGTTGTTACCTGGGAGGCAGGACGACTAACATGTTTTTTCCCCCAATGACAAGTTTATAACAAGCAAATATTTGCTGATAATGTCTGACAATATAGCCACAGGAAGAAGCAGATGAGGTAATTTTAGGTAGTATCCTTTACTGTCAGAGGGAACCATGGCTTTCTAAGGTGATTAAACTGTTGGTGGCAAAGCCATTGAGGATGCTAAATAGGAAAGATTTGCTGGTAAAAGACCCACTACTGCCTCAGAGGCTGCTTTCTGTCACACTGCCTGCAAGGTTACTGCAGACAAGGAGAAATATTCCTGATTTCATGCAGGTAAGAAGTCCCAAGGAAATCATGCTCCTGTGCTCTCATTACCAGGCAGCTCCTGCTCCCTGGGAACTTGTGAACCAGTTTTGACACAATGATTGCAGTCTCAGAGATGTCAAAGCACCCCAGACACAGAGGGTGTGACTCCAGTGAGGGAAGGATGGGAGTGGGGCAGAAGCAAGCCCGCATGCTGTGTGCTGGGGTATTTGGGGTGGGAGGGCTACGGGGCACATGTTAGGGAACTTGAAGCTGTAGAGCTGGATGAAGGGGTGAAAGGCCCCTTGGTTCCCCAGTCTGTGAAACAAGTCATTTGTATTCTAATAAATATTCAAGAGAGCTTTGCATCTACTTGCTTGGCCATTCTGTTTCACAGCATGTTTTCATTCCTCTACTGGTCTGTCTTTCTTTTAGTTTCAGCCCCCTAAAGATCCCCCTCCAAACTGCTGGATCCCAACATGGCTCAGACTACCTTGAACATTCCCAAATGCCTGTGTCAGAGGGAAAAGCAGATGGTGTAAACTTATTTATACCAGAATTATCCCGCATGAAGACTCCTCAATTAATTGCCAGCTGGATGTTAGCTCCATCACTTTTGCACTATCCACACAGGGTGAAGGAGCAGGAGCCAGGACTTAATATCTGACCTCTGGAATAACCTGCATCTGGCAGAAGATCACAGTTGAGGCTCCTTTGAGGAAGCTCCTTTCATAGCATACGTAACACAGCACTCTTTAAAGGGGAGAGTGAATGGCCAGAAGGAGTTAACAAACATGACTCATTTTCTTACAGCTAGGGGTGTCAAGATTTTTGATCTCTCTGGGAATTTGTTTAAAACCTGCTGTTAACCCACAGGTACACTTATGTTTGCTCATCTAGGTTTATTTGTTTGCATCTGTGTGTATCGCTTCCAAGCCTACTGGGGGTTTGTCTTGAATGCACTAAAGAAATGCTCAGATGAACCTGTAGTTGCCCGGTGCAAATGAGGTGTAGGAGGGGGAATCACAGTGCAGCAATGAGGGAAAGAAGATCTAAGCTTAGTTTCGGATGATGAAGCCTTGCTGGCTGGAGCCAGCAGAAGACAGGTGTACTCCACAGGAGAAGCAGAATAAATCTGATTCTGAGCAGTATCATTATCCTTTTGTACCCACAGCACGTTCGACTAGGTGTTCATTCCTACATCTGTTGTATACCAAGGTCTTTGTACTCCAGCAAGCCTTGAGTTATGTAAGCAGTTACAGGTCTACACCTAATAGACCATATGTTGCAAACTGACTCTGAAGTGCCAAAAAAAGGAACATGAAACAGAAACCTGGACTGTAATAGGAGTGAAGAAATGCATGGGACGTGTGGGAATGAAAAGGAGCAAATCCTGCCTTAAGATACATAATGTGAGGTGGTAGCTTTTCCATGATGACAGAACCCTGTTTTCTCTGATGAAAGGAAAAAAAAACAAACACTTATGTGAACCTCTCCTTATTTTTCTTTCTCTCTCATTTGTCTTCCTCCCCATGTTTGAGCCTTGATTGACCCATTTACCAGCACTGTCTCTGACAAAAATTGTTGTATAAAGGTTAAATTTAAATGCAGTACAGCTGAGTGTGATTTCTTTCAGAAGCAGATCCTATATCCAACAGTCTTAAGTCCTCAATTTATATCAGTTTATTACTATGGCTTTTCCATGATGCAGTTTTAATAGTGAATCAGAATCTTAGTGGGTATGCTTCTTATATGGATTACTCCTGATTTTGGAAGTTTTTTTCACTAAGCAGGAATTGGCCTTTGAACTTGGTGGGAAGGAATGTGTAAGGGAAGAATTTTATAAAGGGAGATGTGCTCACTAGGTCCTTTGTAGATTATATGGGTTTTTGAGTTACTGGGCTGTTTGACTCTTGTTGGGGATGGGCAAATGAAGGTATGGCAGCCAGACAAAGATGACAGAAGGCTTTCCTGAGACACTTCTTTCCTAGGTATCCCATAAGACTCAGGAGATATTACACAACATAAAGGTCAGAAATCTGTGCAGTATTTTCCTTTCCTGTAAATATCACATAGGTATCCTGGTTTAATCAAGAACCAACTGTTCACCTGTCTACTACTTGCTTCTAATTACTTTAGGAAAAAGAAACAGGCAAATATGTATAAATTCATGTCTTTCTTTCTCTCTCTCTCTATATATATATACATGCATCTACACACACACACATATATATAATTGTAGTAAATACAACATCATACAATAGTAAATAGATCTGTGGATGTTTGTGCCATTTTATGTAGATATGAACACAGTAGGGAAGCAGTTCATCATGTGAGACTTTCCATCATAGCAGTTTTCATCAAATCAACGGGTTTTTTTTCATTTATTTCATTAGAGCAAGTGTTCTCTTCCTCCATGCCCATCCCTTAAGAATCCTGTGGCTTTGTTTGAAGACTGCAGCAGAGTCTAACCCAGAGATAGCTGCAGTCTGCTCATATTGGCAAGGGATAAGATATCTTAACTCACCAGCCATGGCTGGTGAGGACAAGAGCTCTAGAGCATTACTGTTTGCATTGCAGACCTGTGCAATCCACAGCAGAGACAGTCAACTCTGCTCTGCCTTGGTGCCAGGGCTGAGCCTGGGGCTGGACTTCCTGCTGCCCCCACTGAGGCTCATGAGCAGCAGCTTGAAGCTGCTGGAAGGGCATTCATGACAACACAGGGCTTTTCATGGGCTGTGCAAATGCTTAGTTGTCCGTGCCATTGTGTTGTCTCTGCTGCTTGTGCTGCCCCAGTTAGAGTTACCCAAGCTAATTCATTTAATATGGATTCAAGCATGTCTCTGGAGACAGGAGTTACAGCAATGTCTGTGAAGCAAAGCAATCCCAAGGATGTACACATCTGGGGTTTGAGATTTAGTTCAGCTAATGAACAAAAAAATGTCATGAAATGTGGAAAACTTGGGTGGAGATTGACTGAGCTCCTGCAACTTTTCATCTTCTACATCCTGTCCCTATATCCACTGCTCCTCTGTTCCTTCTCTTCCAATTTTATCCCTTGCTTTCTTTTAAAGGTCTATTTGTTTGGTTTTTTTTTTAATGAAACCCTCGAGTCACACTTTTTCAATTTTAGATATAGCATTTCATACTTCTCTCTCTCATGTGGTTCTGAGAAGTCATAGATGTGAAAGAAACCAACAACATTTGGTTCCTGGCAATTGCACCCACCTTCTCCAGGCTGAATTCAGTGTCAATCCCCAATGTGGACAGAGCAATAAGCTGAGCTACCTGAAAAAAGGACTGTTGCAAATGGTTCAGGTTCTCTGTGGAACACAGAAGAAGAAGAAAAGCATTTTCCCCTTACTCCTCATGTAATAGATACCATGAATCTTGCTACAAAAATATTTCAGCAGCTTCTGAAAATGTAAAATTTAGTATTTCTTCATGCAGTCATACTTATTATTATGAGATTATGAAATTAAATTTATTAATATCATATTTTGAAATCTGCCACAAAAATAGGAAAAGAAAAGTATGTTTCAGTTTTTTCTTGGATTTTGGTTTTTGGAGAATATTTGCACATAGGAAAGTTTCAGAGTTTTAATCCCGCATCATCTAATGTGCTATTTTAGAAGGATGGAATGGAAGAGAGTGCACCACTCTTCTGTTGATTGCAATTGCCCCCTGAGAAAGCTGGTTCAAACTGTGTAAAGGACAGGAATGGAGAGACAAGATTCATGTCAGAGACCCCTTTCTTTCTCTTGATTTGCACCTTGCCACTGAGCTTGTAAAACCTCTGTGTACACAGAACCATAACGGAAACAGGCTCATCTCTGAAGATTCCTTAATTTCTGGTTTACAGGAGGTTTGAATGTACTGTCCATCCCTGCCTAGCACAATAGAGCTTGTATGGTCTGTAAGAGACTTAGATGTGGATTTTTCTTCTGTGCCTCTTTTTAGTGGCCTTGTCACACACAAAAAATCCTCCCTTACATGATGCAAGATGACACACTTTGTGCCATGCTGGTCGATTCTTAAGACAGCTACCAAGCAGTTACTGATTGTTTCATCCCTCAAAGGCAGCATCCAAAGGCAGCTTCTTGGTCTCTCACACAATTAGGGCAAAACTGGGCAAGAATTCTACCTTCATTTCTCTCTCTTCTTGCCCTCAATTTCTTTCAGTTTCTGTAATGCATTGTACCACCACTTTTTTTTTAACTTCCCTTGATACCTTACGATCCCTCTATAGTTTGAAAACACAGACTCCTGGAGGTCACTGATGAATGAACAGCACTTAAAAGTTATATATAAAGCCCAAAATTATTGTGTCTGAAGTGATGGTCTCAGAAGTATTAGTCTAACATTTTGGGAGTGTGGTTATTTCTACTCATAATATCAGTGGTCTTGAATAACAGTGTAAGCAGTTTAAAAGAAAACTGAGATATGAAAACAGCCCAACCACAACTATTTTAGTCCTGTTACTCACTGAACAGGACCATCAGTGTCAGAATTTTTAACAGCAAGAACAAAATTCTTGCCAAGAAAATAAGGTATTTCTTCCAAGAATTAAGGACTATTCTGTGATATAAAAGAAATTGACACAAATCCTGATAAAAAACAGAAAGAACAAAAATGAGTAGTTGGAACATTTTTAATAAATCTTTTCTATTGAAAAGTGATGAAACACAATTAATATTATTTGGTTTCTGGGCTTTGTTTTTTTTTTTTTCCTATTTAATTTTTTATCAAAATGCTCTATAATAACTTACTCTGTTATTGCTCTAGTAATACCTGCTCTTTGATTTCCTTGTCAGAAGTTCTTGCAAACTCAATAGTATAATTATACATACACTTATACCATACATATAACCTTTTATATAGCCATCATGAAACACACACTTTGAGTCAGAATCTTGTTTATCTTCTCCAATGTGTTTTCATGCCCAGTCTGGGAAAATTTCAGAGGCAAAGAAGGGGACCATAGAGAAGGGTTTTATTTTGGAAATTTACTTTTGAAATGAAGCATTCTTGATAAAATGGAAGCCAGGTTAAAAAAGCCAATCTGCTTACAGCTTCATAACATGGTGGAGGATTTGAAGGAGCCTTCCTAGGAACAAAGAGCACAATGTGAAGCCTTGAACATGGTGTGATGCTGGAACAGTTTCCCACAAAAGTTGTGGGTGCCCCATCCCTGGAAGTGTTCAAGGCCAGGCTGGATGGGCCTTTGTGCAACCTGCTCTAGAGGAAAATGTTCCTGCCCACTGCAGGAGGGATCTTTAAAATCCCTTCCAACCCAAACCATTCTGGGATTCTATGATTCTATGAAGGACAGGTTTGTTTCCCAGCCCAAGAAAAGAAGGACCCAGAAGGAGGTTCAAGGACAGAGGAGAAGATGCCTCCTGAATGTTTTAAGAGTTGTTTAAGAGTGTTTAAGAGTGATGCTTTAAATTGATAAGGAAACTGAGTCAGAGAACAGCAGGTAGTAGTTGGGTTACTTTACATATATATATACAGTAATTT
>VRYO01001878.1:22199860-22236144 GCA_009812075.1 Sialia sialis
TTCCCAGGGCATTAGTTTTATAACTGGAACAAAAATGTCATGAGTCTTTCAAGCCTTCTGACCCTGCAGTCCAGGCTCTTTCCTTGCCCACTGTTCATTTCCAGTTGAAATTTAGCAGCAGTATTTTGGAGAACAGAGTTTCAGATCTATCACTTGGATATGTTTTGATGATTGAGTTGCATGTGGTTACTGCAGTAGGGTGTAGGGAGAGGAGGAAGGGGAGACAAAAGGAAGAGTTGCTCTGAGAAGAGATGAAAGAGAATGAGTTGACTAAATGGCTGCCAGGGCAGTTTAAAGTAAATAAAAGAAGCAAAACAAAAGCAAGAGACAAGTAGTGATTTTCAAGAGGGAGGATGCAATTTTTTAGTAACAGAGGGAATAAGTCTTTGGTCTGTTACTCTGGTATAGCTGTGGGCAGTGATGGTGGCAAAGGCACCAAAGCAAAGTTCCATAGGAAGGAATCAGCTCCAGTTTGGGAGCAGAGGGCAGCTAGGCTAGTGCAAACACGGCTGCACATATTTCCCCTACAACTGGTACTGCATGTCACAAAAGAACAGCCTTTACAGGGGAAACAGTGCCCAGCAAACTGCAGTGCCTTGGAGGACACACGTGCGTGAAGCACGTTGTCCTGAATGATGGGGCTGAAGGCAGGCAGGAGGATGGGAGAAAGCAATTTATTCCTTTCATGTTTTTCCTCTGTCTGATTGGCAGACCAGAAATTAGGCCTGTTCCAGTAATTTCTCTGAGAATGCAAATCTTAATTCGCTGTTTGTTAAATGCTTAACTAATGTCTGAGATCATTATTTTAAACTCAAGCTGCCAAAATAAACACAGTCAGAAATCCATTTGCTTTAGAGAATAGCTCTTCCTGACAGCAGCAGAGATGCAAACAGTTACCTTTTAATACCAGACTGTGAACAGTTCAACCCCCCAGCCCAGCCCCCCACCTTCATTTGCAGTAAACAGCATCACCCATCCTTGCTCTGTGCCATGACTCTATTCTGTTTTCTGAGGCACACTTAATAGCAGAGGGACAGCATGGTGTGCTTTATGTTCTCCATTAAAGAGAGTTTGTGGTGGGACAGCAGGCAAGTTCATTGGGTTTGAGGTTTTGGCAAGGACGTGAAAGAAAAATTAAGTCATTTTTGGCTTTGATGTAGGAAGGCAGGGGTGTGGTAGAAGTCAAGGACAACTCCTTGGCTGCAGCTATGGCCCCTCCTGGTGGTGGAAGACAAACAGGTCTCCCTGCCCTCTTCTGATGGCATCTCCATAGATGCCTTCCTTAACAAAAACGGGACAAGTGTCCTTCCGGTCAAGCTCCTTTCCTCATGAGCATTTTGATGCAGAGTGGACTCTTTTCTGAAACCATATCCAAGCTTAAAAGCTTAGCAACCATGTGTCTTCCTCTCTCTGACCATACTGACAAAAATATGACCAATTGCTGTGACAAGGATTTGCACCCCAAAGAAGTGAATGTGACTTCTGCATCTGTGCAGAAGTAAGAAAAAAGTACTGTGATTATACAATTTTTCTAATAAATATAACAAAAAGCCCTCACAGGCATTCATTCAAATAATTTCTCAATGGTTTCCAGAGTTTTAAGCAATGTATTAGCAATTTCCCACATTTAGGTCATAACCAAGGTCTGTTTAGTATGCTATTCTATGTCCAAAAGTAACTAAGAGGGAGAGTTGTGATGGAAAGAAATAATACTTCCACTGTAGGCAAATGCAGCATACTCTGCTAAGCACTCAGCGAACTTGATATATAGCCCTTTTCAGAAAAAGGGAATTGTCTCTAAATTGTTGCCTTATTTTATCCTTCAGTGGGAATAAAACTGGCCTATAAGAATGAAAAATTTTAATACATCTCTATTAAAATACGCTCTCCTAATTGGTATTGATCTTCCCTGTGGTACCTGAAATGTGAGAAATTATTTCCGCAGGATTTGAGCTAACAGAAATGGGAACTGGAGAGAAAGGTTGACACCAAACAAGGTGGTGGGGAAGGGTAGGGGACTAGCAGCATGCATGGCTTCATCATCAAATAAAGAAAATGGTTTTAACAAGGGGAGCAAGTATAAAACAGAGAATGAAATAGAGATGATAATTACCTTTAGAGGGAGAGAAATAGAAACAAGAAATATGGAGGAAGGAAAAAAATTGAGAGAGTCTAAAGAGGAAAGACATCCTTTTAGCAAGCTAGCTAGGTGAACAAGCTTTAAAAATGTTTAGGAACTTAGCTCATGTCCAGCAAGATCCAGTGAGGTGCTAAAACACCCTGTTGGAAGGTCAGAGGTTCTGGAAAACAGCCAGTGCCAGAGCCCTGCCAAGAAACAGGTGGCAATGTCCTACAAAGAGGTAAGATTAAAAGAATTCCTGAGCTTAGTTGAAGCGCATCTTGGCATTTTTATTTAGTTTTTCTTGCCTCTCATTCAGTTCAAAATATCCTAAATTCCACTGTGCCAAAAATGCAGAGACACACTCTTCTAATGCAAGCAGTGCTTGACAACCCAATGGGCTGCATACAAGATAACAGTGTTTGCTAATAATACAACCCCAAATGTATTTATCTTGCAACAGAGCACCAGGTAAGTAATTAATTTAAAAGCTGATACATACAGCTTTCTTGAAATGGAGAACGGCATTAGTTCTGAAACATAAGATTTGTAATTTAGTAAAGATATTCAGCATTCTGTGGAAAGCTTGGTTGATTGCACTTTCTCAAAAGACTAGTGCCATCCTTGTAAACAGAACAAGGTAATAATGAGGCTCTCTGTCACTGTGTCATAATAGAATACAGAGGGCAAAACTTCATTACACTCTTTTGACTCCCCTTCCATCAATATCAGCGAGATAAACACAGGGACCCAAACCACTCCATCAGTTTCCAGGTGTGCTACTTAGTTGTTTGGTGAAAAGTTCATTCTTTTTCTGTGATGGTGGAGGGAAGCCACTGAGACAGAAGAACCCTCAAACATAAGCAAAGTGGACTGAGGATAATTTTTCACAAAGTGGTATGCAGCTTTGATGTGCATTTTAAACAACTTGAATGAGGTGCATTTTTTTTCCTGTTCAGCCTTATTTGTATGTATTATCCATCCATGTCCTTTGGCAGTTGTGGAGTTACTTGGAAGACAGTACTGCAGACAGTTGCTGAGTTTTGTTTGAATTACTTCTCTTTGCCAGCTAAACTTTAGACTCTACATTATTTGTGACTGATGTGAATGTAAAGGGAAGGGAAGGATGTTTGGCATGCACACTCAGAAAGGAGAAATAATAATTTTCAAAGAGTCAGAATACTAACTTTTTTGTTGTTGTTTGGTTTTGTTTGATGGGTTGTTTTTTTTCTCCACAATCAATGCAATCCTTGGCAATGCAAGTCCTTGTTTCTGGGTCTGACATCCAGCCAACAGAGGGAGCACTAGTTTAATTATAAAACCCAATCTCCCCCATTGCCAGAGTTGCTGCTGGCTGCACAGATAAGAAGGTCATTATGGAAAAGCTATGCAAGCCTTTTCCCCTAAGAACTGGTGGAGACAAAATCTTTGCCAGTGGTACAAAAAGGAAACCTAGTGAGGAATCATTCGCAAGCCATTGTGTGCATGTGGCACCAAAATAAAGGGTCACAAACACACACATGCACGCGCACACACAAATACGAAGCGTTGCCCATTAAAACAAATGGTGGCTCCCAGGGAGAAGCCCAGTCCTGGAGTTCAGCTGCTACCCATGAACAGGCAGAGCCCCCTGAGCCAGTGCAACCTTGTATTGGATCTGGGGCCATCTGTCACCTCATTTATTAGAACTGGTTAAAAAAGGGATGAAACTCTTTGCAGGGTCCTTCTGGCAAATTTTGGCGCTTTTTTCAATGAGGACTTAATTGCAAATCTTATTTATGCAGTCTATAGGTCTGTCACTCTCTGCATGGTAATATGGCTGTAAACTACAACTGTTAGCTAAAAACCAAGCTGAGCCAAATGAAGTTCTGCATTCATCATTGTTTTCTTGTTTCTAAAAAAGGTCTTTAGTATTGTTTTGACAAGCACTTGTACTTAGAAATTTGAACCCCTTCAATATTTACTTGCCTGCATCTTTAACTCAGGTTTATTCCTTCCACAGTTTTGAAGGAGAAATTAAATGCACCAAATCAATACATATATATCTTTATCCCCTTAGAATTGTGCTTGTATGAAATTGGGAACCTTTAATTAGGAAATTCTTTGATCCTGAAATCTACTGAAGAAATTAATAAGGGCACTTTTCACAGAGGAGTCACAACATTATAAGGAGACAAACATGGTTGTATCATAAGAGCGAGCCCTGTGGACACACTCATCTCTGTTTGCCTGGCCTTTTGTTTGTTTGTTTGTTTTGGGGTTTTTGGGTGTTTTTTGTGGTGCAGAGCCCTGCACAAAATAAGACAAGTAAGGGAATAAGGCCCTGAGGTAATAAGAGAGCTGCATATGGTCAACACTGAGCAAAAGCTTTGCTTTATTTGGATTTGCAGTGTTTCAGAAAAACCTTCCCTCTTGCCAATTAAAGGCTTATATCTCTGGCTTTTCTAGTGTAGTTTTCCAGTCTTTTCTGTCTGTAAAGACTGAAAGAGCCCTTAAAAATACCTGGAAAACATAAAAGAAGGAAAAATGGGGAAGATGCAAACAGGAGGTTGATAATGTAGGATGTAACACCTAAGAACAATGAAAATAGCAGAGACAGCCATATATGGATTAAAAAGAAAGCAATTTTTATGCTAAAGTTTTATTTTCTTTTATCACTTACTTCTTCAAATTGTTTCCCTTTCTCTTATGTTTTGATTATAGCCATATTCATCCTGTTGACTGGTCTGACTTATAGCTTCTGTGTCTTGATTGTCTAGAGGAATGATCAGAGGGCAGATGTTTGTAATTCTGGAAAGTTTTCTTTCACACACATTTATCACTCTCCCTGGAGACCAAGGACACAAGGAATGGGGGCTACATCCAAGCTCACTTTATCACCAAAGGATTCCAAAGAACTGCACATGCTTCTAAACGAGATCTGGCTGAACTCTTAACTGACAGGCTAGAGCTGCTCTTTGATATCAGTGTATCCAGTTTCCTGCTGATAAATCTGAGCTCTAATGTGGTGCTTTGAAATATCAACATGGATGTACTTCTAATTTTTTTTTTCTCTTTTTAAAAGATTTTTTACATCTTCTTTTATTCCATTTCTGACCTTGCTTCTATTCCATTACATTTTTGGGCAATAACATGCATGAATAACAGGGAAGTGGCTGCTGTTTATGTAAATCTTCTTACATCTTCCCCAGAAAGGATTTTTCAGTATACTTTCTGGGTAGTATGTTCCGTTTGAGATTGTTAAATGTAATCCATGTATTTTTGAGACTCTGTAAAAATATAAGTAGAAATCTGTATTACAAGGGGGAAAATGGGGACTGGAGGGTTGGAAGGAAGAGGATTGGTGAGTGGAAGAAGTCGTCTGTAAGATGCTTGTTACACTCTGGGATCTGAGCATACCTAGAGAGATGAAATGGCGATGCAGTTTGGACATCCATTTGAAATTATGCTGCTCTAGCACATGTAGCACAGGGCTGCTGAAGTTGTCCCCTGAATTATGCTGTGCTTAGGAAATGGTCAAAAGCAAGGAAGATCAGGGTTGTGTGCAAGGTCTTTCAGCATTATGCAACCAACCCAATGGAAAGCAAGAACACCAGAAACTGAGACCAGGCTTGAAAAAGCACTGAGGGCAAACGTCACCCTTACCTCTCATCATTTCCTACTGCCAATTTCTTAGTACTTTCTTTGCCGGAAAGCAAAGTCATAGGAGTGTAGAGCTCAGAATGTGCTCTAAGAAAGACTTTAAAAAATACAGCTGTAGCTTGAAAATATCTCAGATTCAGAAAAGTGTCTCTGTTTGAAAAGGTTGAACAGTTATATGGCAATTATTTGCTACCTTGGAATTTGAAGACTGCAGGTTTCTTAAATCCCATTACATCAATATGTTATTTAGGAATCAGTGCCACCCTAGAGTATCCACCAGCTAACTTTCCAACATGACCAAAACCATGATAAAGCCCTTCACCCAAGGGGTCTTCCTGCCAAATGTGGAACTTCCCAAGCTGCTTTCAGCATGCATTCTTGCAATCATTTCTAGTTAGCCTTGTAATTGTTACTTCTGTAAAGTGGCCTCATTAATGCTCTTTGCACCACATGAATAGCTAGTGTGAGAGTTTAGCTCTCATATACAATATTTTGTTCTTTTCCATCATGTCTGAACTCTGTCATTTCAATTGGCTGCCAGCAAAACAAAGTTTTTGATCAAACTGAAAATCCTCACATTTAAGTGTAGTTTGCTTTGTGAAAGTTAAGGGAACAGGCTGAGGAGTTAATATACCCACTCATCATCTAACCTTGACACAGTGAAGCACAAGTGAATAAAACTGCATCATTTTCCACTAGTTTCTGGAGGCTTTGAGATCATTGGTCTGGGATTTGCTTTGACACTTCAGCTGTTGCTAGCATACTTGTGTGATTATTGTACATAATAATTGATTTTGAAAGATTCATATTCTCTGGGTTTTTTTATTGATTGGTAAGGAGTGATTTTATTGAAGGCAGAAAAGTACCTCTAGCTATTGAAGGGACATGAAAGTCAATGCAACGATGGGTACAAGAAGTCTACTGGGTCCTTTGTGATAAAGCTGGTAAAGAAGGAAGTTTCCTTCCACACTGTGCCAGTAATGAGAAAATCAGCTAATGATTTCAGACAAATCCTCAAAGCCTTGTACCTTCTAACAGTAAAAATGTTGTGAAAGACACACTGATGCTTCTTTATATTCCTTGTTTGATTTTTAACTTGATGAGTCCAAAATATGTTCAGGTAAATGAGATTTGGTCCTTGGAACATGCATTGTGCAATGGAAAGTCAAAATTGCTAACAGTAGTGGAGAAATTAGGTTTTCAGTCCAGCTCCCTGTAAGCTTAATTGCATTTCACAAGTCATTACTGCTAGTCTTCTCTATGGTTTCTGAGACAGAAACAGCCACTCATTCATTTATTCTATAATAAAAAGCAAAGTCTATATTTGATGTCATTCAGAACTTGCTTTGAACTGTTAAATGGTCAACAGTTGCCACACAACTGAAAGGCCATGACTTCCCTGTGGTTCTTCTTTTAAAGGGAAAGAAATTGCTTGGTTTTAACTTAGTGATGCTGTCTGCAAAATATTCAGTTAAATCTGTGAGCCATGGAATAGCCTCCCCTGCCGAGGAGGAAGAGATCAACAAACACTGCAGCCATGCAGCCACTCTGTCAAATAAACTCTGGCTCTCTCAAGAGGATGCATTCAAAGATAAACCAGTAAAAATAGGAGACAGTGTTCATCTCATGTTTGGTAGCCCCTGCAGTGGAGCTTAGCATCATGAGATAATGCAGGAAGAGACCAGTAATAGGAGGAAAAAATATATCTGATGACAATTCATGTCTTCAGGCAAGCTCACCGCTGAGAAATGAGAACAGGCACGTGCAGTTTATAAAGGTCTAGAGAGCTGCCTCTGATGAATGGATAATGGAGCCACATCAAAAGCACATTCCTAAAATTATGGAGCATCTGATAAAGGATTCCTGCATTTTGGAGGTTTCATGATATTTGAGAAAGATTTTGTACAGAAAGTGAGGTGTCATGGCATTCATAATTCATCACTGATGAGCCATGATCTACTGAGCAAACAAAATGAAGATAGCAGGCCCTCAGCTCGACATCAGACTTGCTCATTAGCAGATCAGAGAATTACAGAATGGTTTGGGTTGAAATAACCTCTGAAGGTAAACTAGTCCAACTCTCCTGCTATGGAAGGGCCATAGCTCACAGCCCTATCCACCCTGGCCTTGAGCAATTCCAGGGATGCAGCATCCACAACTTCTCTATGCAACTTGTTCCAGTGTCTCATCATCCTCATGATAAAGAGTTTCTTCCTTATATCCAATCTAAATCTAATCTCCTGCAGTTTAAAACCATTATCTCTTGTCCTGTCCCTACAGGCCTTGGTAAAAGTCTTTTTGTGTTGAAGAGCTGCAACAAAGTCCCCAGCACCTACTTCTCTCCAGGTTGAACAACCCCAACTCCCACTCTTTTTTCAGGAGACATATTCCAGTCCTCTTGTTTGGTTTGTTTTCCCCTGATATTTAAACAGAGATATTCCCTGAAATTATTTTCTCTGATATTTTCTTTTCTCATGTCTCTCAACTTTTGCATCTTTTCTAACTCTGTATTTTTCTCTCTATTCATCAAAAACCCGGTCACCTTTAAAGAATGGAGTCTCATTTCCTCAGCTTCTAAAGTGTAGTAGCATTTTGTGGTTGCAAAAGGGAAGCATTTATCTGCAATGGAAAGATGACAGATACAGGCAGCCTGAGCTGCAGATATATATGGATATAGCTATTGCCCTTCCTAGTGGCTTGATGAGTTATCCCAGGTGATAGCTCTGGGATTATGTATCACTGTGACTTTTTGGCTAAGTGATGACTCTATAACAAGATGACATTCTTCTGCCTGTGTTTTAATTCCTTTGTCTCATCTGGGATTTGGAGGAACAGAGTGGGCCTGTGACTAGAAATCCACCACCAAGTGTTGCCATAGAGATTAAAGTTTACCAAGTTTTGCAAAAAGCAGTTCCTAGATGTTAACTGGTTTTAGCTGTGTTCTGGACGTTGACGGCTGAGTAATAGTGACGGCAAAACTCCCTGGAAATCTATCACTGATTCTTGAGACTTTTTGGAAGATACTCAGTCAATCCATCACACTCACACAAGCAGTAAATGAGGAGAACACCCCAGCTCATCTGGCAAAGCCATGTAGCAAAATGTGGTAAGACATGCACTAAGGCTTAGCAGGGAACCTTCAGCTTTTGAAGACCTACTAAAAGCCAAGTCAGTCTTATCTGTCCACAGATAGAAAGGCTTTGTCTCACTTCTCATCTTTTTCTTTGGAGTTTAACAGGTAGACCAGAAATGGTCTTTGAAAAGTGTCCAGGTTGTTAACTAACTTCACAGAGTATCTCAGACTCAGTGACTCAGATGAATGTACTTGCTTTCTTCTCTCTTCCAGGGGAAAAAAAAAAAAATTACAGTAATTTTGCAATTATATGCCACACCTGATTATAAGCCGCACCTTTTATTTTTCTTCTTTTTTTTTTTCTTCTTCTTCTTCTTTTTTTTTTTTTTTTTTTTAAGCAAGGATCCATGTGTAACAAAGTAACAAATTAGTAACAGAATCGCTGCCAGCGGGGTTTGGTGTCAGATGCTCAAGTTGCAAACAGTTTTCATAGACCAGCGAAGCCTTTAAAGGCAGCCCCAGGTGCCCTCCTCTGCCGGCTCTCACTTCCAGGTTGGCATTTCACTGGGATTTGTCCATAGATAAGCCGCACCTGAATATAAGCCGCACTACTGGGGTAGGCTGGATTCTTCAATGAAAAAGGTGCGGCTTATAGTGTAAGTAAGAAAATGTAGTCTGAAAGCACCAAATAAAATGTCTTGGAAAGGTGGTGCATTACTATGGAAAAAGAAAGAACACATCAAAACTGAAGCTGAATGCAAAACCAGTCAAGGGGGAGACAGAAGGGCACGTGTCTCTATGCCAGCAGGATAGAAAGGGCTGACAGTGGAGGACATGGTCCTTCCAGGGTGACACCATTGATGAAGAAGAAATACAGTTTACTACTCAAGGCTTATTACAGACACAAGGTACACTAGTACACTAATACTTTCCTGCTAGGTGTGTTAACACCACAAAATGGCAAGTAGAATCACTGGAAGAGATATTGTTTCATTAAACTGCTTCACCCAATATAATACACTCTGTTTTTTTGAAGCAAATAAATGTCTCCAGACAAAGTTTTCCATTTTGCATAAGCACAAGGTTCATTTTGCATGGTTTAGCTGGCAGCATGCATGCTCCTGGTGATTAAATCCTAGCTGTAAAGCCCCTACATTATAGTATCCTATAGCTCGTACTTGTGTCTGGGTGAGGGTGTCAAGAGCAGTCTCAGTCACGTCCATGTACTTTTTCATCCTTTTATTGATTCCTTGGCACCTAAAAAGCCACAGCTGCTTCCATTTCAGGAGATGCACCATAGTTCTTCTTTTAAAACAGTATGACACAGCTCAGTAGCTGGAATGGGCTGCAGAGCTGGGACTGCTAGATAGCTTGTTTTTAATTTTCTCCACAGGAAAGAGTAATGTGTAACTTCTCAGCAGAGTAACTGTCACAAAGAAAGAAGATAGAATAAAAGGCATATTTTGGCTCATGTCAAGATAAAACTGAACAAAAAAAATCTTTCTTGCAGTTCTGTCTTTATAACTCTGAAACTGAATTTATATCAAGATTTCTGGTTCAAATGAGAAGCCAGCCTCAAACCCTCATTGCAGATTTTGAAGCAATTCAATCTTTCCCGGACTTTCAATGTGTTGGTTTCTGTATTTTGATTCAAACAGATCTCTAATTAATACTGCAAAAGAGTCCTGTAAAGAAACCATTATCAGCAGAGAGTGCTGATGCAAGCATAGTGAAGAATAGTTAATTGGGGAAGAACTTCATTACACTTTTACACTTTGCAAACTGCCTTTCACCAATACCTGGGTGGCAATCTTAGCCCTCGTGGGCAATGGCTAGCAGGGCACACTGAAGCAATAGGGACTTGACCTCGTTGCTTTATTTGCTAAAAATGTTTTAACAATTGCTTTTAGACATTCGGCTGGCATTAGAGGTAGTGATTTCTTTTTAATTAAAATCTCTTAAAAACTGATGTGACAGGATTCTCTGAAAAGAAAAAGAAAAGAAAAAAGGAAAGAACTGGAAAATTAATTAACTAAACTAGAAGGTCAGTTTTGAAATCCTGCTGCAGCCTAATTAAATCCTAGACACTGACATTTTTGGCTAAAGATTGCAACCATAGTAATTAGTGTTGCAGGAAATTTCCATATGCCATTGTGCCAAATGAATGAGAGTATTTTATAATTGTTCCTATAGGACTTCTTGCAAATAGCTGGGAGGGACATGATCCCATTGTAGGAAATATGCAAAGGCAATGTAGTATTTTCATTCCTGTAGGAGAGGCTCTCCAGGTCAGTAGTGTGTAGGAGGGAAAAGTCCGATAAGTTATAGAAATATTATCATTATTATTATTATTATTATTATATTGGTCTCTCCTTATTGCCTATTTAAAGAAACAACAACTATTTAAATAAATAGGGCAAGCTGTTAGCCAGAAGGCTGTGGATAAATACATGCTGAATAGGCAATTAAAAATCATGACAGTGAACAATTTTATATGATAAAACAAAAGATGCTGCTAATTATTTTATTTTATTTGCATGTATTTTAGTTAACTCCACAGAGAGATTTCTTTTTTCTTTTTTAATCATTAACTTTTTCAGGACTGCTAAGGATTTGTTAAATGTCAGGCAGTAAAATTAAAATGTCATTATATGACATACGGGTCAAGTAGACTTAATAAACTTGAACTACATCATTCCACATTTATTTGTAGATTTTCCTGTTCTATTGAAAATGTGGTGAAAACGCAGTAAAAATATGAAATATTTTTTTGTACAGTCCATGCAGCTTTTTTAATAAAATGGGCAGAGTTATTAAGATCTTTCTCTTCTCAGAATATTGTGCAAACTGCACTCAAAGGGAAAAAGACTGCTCCCTTCTTGAGGTCCACTGCAACAAGAGGATGATTTTTGCAGCTTTTTCTTTTACAAATTTGCCTCTTCAGAAAAATTTAAAGTGCCGGAATAAGAAAATTACTGCTATACCCCATAAATAAAATGAGTAAAATAGAAATTACTTTTTCACATGAGAAATGCAAAGATAATCCTGGCATGTGGAAGGACCAGCCTGAAGAACTGGGAGGCCTGGGTTCATGGGTCTTGTGTGTGTGCCTGAAATGGTGCCTGAGATGGCCCAGCTCCATCTTCTTGCTCTAAGGCACTGCTCACTACTATTATGTCCCTCTTTTATTCTCCACAAAAGTGTCATGATTAGCACTTGGAAATAGTTGACGGCCTTCTCTGTAGCCAGTTAAACTCTAAAATGCTCAGCAGTGAATCACCCTGTGAGCAGGAGAGCAACTTTCAGAGTGTCTACAAGCCCTGCTGGCCTAATGTCCTCAAGTCTCCACAGTCAGCCTGCAGTTTCCTCTTTCAAAGACTAATGTGATGGTCGGTGACTGACTGTGGCAATCAAAGAGCATTCAGGTGCATGTAGAGAACAATTTTCTGGTTGATCTGTTCTTTCAGGTGAACTCATTCAGTGAAGTGACATTTCGTACTTCTCTTAGAAAATTTCAGTATTTTTTTTTTATTTTATTGCAGGTGGAGAGTATATGTTTTTCAAGCTATTGTTTCAGGCTCTATGCAAACTTCAGCCTTCTCACAGTAAAACCTGGTGTATGACTGAAGAGCAGGTGGGTATGAAATGAAGGCATAGTGGCAGAATTCCAGGGACATACGGTTCTTTGAAATTCAAAAAGTGGACAAAGAGCAAGTGTCTTTCAACTGCCAGGTGATCCAAAGTTTGCACAGGATCTTGAAGTTTTGGGAGATTTACATAAGGCTCATTCCATGGCATTGCCCAATCCACACTAACAATTTCCGAGCTACACTAACAATTTTCCTATCCAGCCAGTCTCCCCTGAACTTTAGAGTGCTTTCTGGTTTTGGGAATAGTCCAGCTAAAGTGATGGGGGGAGAAATGCAGTTTGAGAATTTTTTTAAATGTGTTCCAATGCTAAATACTGTATAAACATACATCTAAGTAGAAATAAAATTGACAAGACTGGGTAGATTTTCCAAATATTGTGGCACATGTTTTCTCTGGGTGCAGCAGCTGTGACTTTCCCCTTAGGGAACTTAGTTCAGCAGAAGCCTCCCTCAGCACCCATGAGACACTAGCCCATCACATCCTCTGCTGTGCCAGTGGGACATTATCCTTCCAATGGGCTGTAAGGAAATTTGCTCTTGTGGCATCAAGATGAGCTGTTGATCACAATATATAGTTATTTCCCAATTTTCCCAACAAGTCCATGTTTTTTTTTTATCTTATATCACTAGTGAACATCTTTGTCCTCTTCTAGGAATAATCCTCCAGGCTTTTTTAAATATTCAGGCAGAGGAGGAGGCTGTTCTTTGCCTGTGCTTATCCCCACAAACTGGTGTCCTACATTTCTGCCAACATTTCAACTACAGGACAAAATCTCAAAAAAAGTGGGCTTGTGATCTGCTGGGACACAAGAGTCAAATTCAGCATCAAATTTGGGGCAACAGATTATTTATTTTTTCCGGTGGCAAATGTTTCTTTTTACTTGATTTTGCTGTTGGTAGACATCAACCATTGGAATGCATTTAGGTCAGCCAATTAGCAATATTGGATTAGAGCACAGAGAGAGGAAATTTTGTACTAGATTTTTCTGTACAACACTTTTTAAAAGTAAGAAAAAGTAGTCTGAAATCCCCAAATAAAATGTCTCAGAAAGGAGGACGACCACCTCACAACTCTTGAGGTTTATTCCTCAGCCTGAAATGGTAATACTGACACTGAGCATCCCTGTTTTATAGGCTTTGAAGTCTGAGACGAGAAGAGAGGAGACTATGGAAGGACTTTGACAAGCACAATTTGTCTTTTTGCAGCTTTCAGAGCACCACCAATATATTTTCACAAAATACCTGTTTGCATGAAGCTGTCTGAAAATATTTTCAGCACAAGTGGGTACAGTCTCCGGATTTTGAGTGCACATTTAAAATAGAAAAAACCTTTCAATATCTTCAAATAGCAGCAGGATGCTGGATAATTTACATGCCTCATGCAGGCATAAAATCCAGCACCCTGAAACTGTGCCTGCCACACACTGAGCGCTAAGAACTTACTTGTGTTTGTAGCATGTTTGAGAAAAGAGGCTGCTAACCTCACTGAGCAACAGTGCCTTTCTTGAGACAGAGTTCATCCTCTCTAAAGGCTTTGGAACAGATGAAGCTGAGCTAATCATCAAGAAACCCTCTAATCTCTATCATTACTTAGGTTTTCATGTTAGTCATTGTGACAGCTTTTCCCCCTTGTCATCAGGGGGAGAAAGCAGTGGTTGGCGCTCTCTGGCGAGACTGGAGCCATTTGTGGCAGGCTGAGCTTTCCCAAGTTAGTATTCAGGAGTCATACACAGCCAGTGAATGGAGAGACAATCTCAAAAAGGTGTCGCAAAGAGCCTGGCACAATGCGGGGCTTGTGTCGCATTCCTCTTGGCTGACTGTCAAACAAAGGTAGAGCCAGCCATCACCAAAGGGTATTAATGTGCACAGAAATACAAAAATAAACTGGCTACTTAGGGCACTAACTATTGCAGGCAGAGAAATAATACAATGAATCACTGAAATGAAGGAAGAGTGGCAAGAGGCACTGAAAACAGAGATATTTTGTCACTAAATTGCAGCATTAATAGCGCTTTGAAGCTTCACATTTAAATTGCCTGTTTCTGACACTCAAAATGCACATTAGGAAAATGATGCTTATTTTATAGTTACTCATTAAAAGGAAGGGGATAAATAAGATGGAGTTTAAAACTGTAAATTTCTTTCATAACGAACAACCAATAAGAATGTGTGGGGAAGACAAATAAATGGATAGTGAAAGAAAGATTTTTAACATGCTTTTGTAATCTGGGGTGTAAATGAGGAACTGTCTCATCTGATTGAGGATAAGTAATTTTTAGAAGGTCTGGGTATGATTGCGAATACAGGAGATACTCATATGTTACTTGATAATGAAGAAGAACTAGAAATAACAGAAAAGGTTGTTTCTTTTCCTTTGCAATAATTCAGGCACTGTGCAATTATGCTATTTGTCTCTTCTGTACATGACTGCAATGCCACATGTATTTCCCCACCTACATCACCCGCATCAACTTTCCCCACCTAACGAGGCATAACTCCAAATTACCTCTGAATAGCCTGCATGACAAATTCAAGGAAAGAAGCAGAAGGAACTTAAACATCACTGTCTTCCTGGAAAGGTCTTTCATGATCACCTGCATAACTTCCCAGCACTAGTTAATGGCTGCCCAGTACCCTACTGCTGCTTGACTATTTGCATAGCATCTGCATTTATCTAATCTTTATGTATTTTTTAAAGACTGCAAAGTTACAGCTCATTTGCAGTGCTTCAGGATTTGAGTATTAAACAAAAATGCAAATACAGCAGTAAGCCCTTAATGAGATGTATCCAGCTCGTTTTTTTCAGCATTAACTCCATTCTTTATCTTGTTTGAGCATCCACAGTATAAACTATTCATCAGCTCCAAAACTTCATTTTATTATATCATCAGCTTCTGCCATATATTTTACAAGTTCAAATTCTGATTCTATCCACAATAAGATTAATAATGATGTTTCAAACTGGCATTTATTGTCCAAAGGAAAATAGCTCAAATACTGTAAAAAAACATTTTTCTTTCTGCAGCTCAGAGACTTGCCAAGCCAAAATGCAGTGTTAGAAACTTCTGGGTTTGTGATACTTGACTGCTACTTTGCACTAATTTGAAAGATGATAAAGTCACAAGGTAAAGGAAATGCTAGTTCCACATACTTGTGGCCATAAAAGGAGATCTGCTTGAGGCAATTTAAATACCCTGAGGAAAATTCCTACCTTTGGATGTATATGAGCATACACCACATTTTTAGTTTCCAGTTTTAATCTTCTAGTAATATAAACCAAATGTTTGCCTCCAAGAAAAGGAAACGTGATTCTCTGATTAATAGTGCAGTCTGGATAAAACCCTCAGGCCTGGGCCACTGAATCACTTATGATGGAACCAGTGTCTCACTCTAGGAGTTCTTCTTAGCTTCAAGGTGTGCAGCAGCTCTTCCCCAGAGCTGTCAGAGACCTCCTTCACCCTCCTCATTTTTGGGCTGGATTTCCAGGGCTAAAGGAGAAGAGATGAATGTGTATACTTATAGTACTAGTATTTAATTTTTCAGTAGTAGTATTTCTGTAATAGTGTTTAATTTTTTTTGCCTCTCCTAATGTACTAATTGTCCTGGAGAGAAGAGTGTGAGGTTCTGGATGCCCATAAGTACAACTTGTAAGAACCATCAGGAGTCACATCCTCTCCCCATCATTGCCAGCAGCACCCATCCTTTCTCATCACTTTGATAGCAGCATGAGAATCGTCCATAATGTCGTTTGCTGCAGAGTAACTCGTGCCCAGAAGGATTGTAAATTCTTCATGTCAGGCTTTCTCAGCATTTCCTCTGGGATTGTGTGGTCTGCAACAAGGACTACCAATCTCTCCACCAGCTTTGGGAGATCGGGTCTGTCCCTGATCATATTGATGGTCCTCATTATACTGCTTTTTTCCCCTACCCAAATCAGGAAATGAAAAACAAGCTTTGGAGCCAAAAAGTGCCTGAGTGTTTCCTGTTTCATTGCTGCTGCTTCTATTGCAGCAATGACACCAGCTAAGTTTCTATGCCAAAGTCAACTCCACTGTGAGCTACTGAAACCCTTATTTTTTCCTCAGAAAATGGGCCTGGTTCAGTTTCAGCTTAATTTTTAGAGAACTGCAGCCTCTTCCCTCCTGTTCCCTCCATGCCTCTTGCTTTAATCTGCAGGTTTGTACATACTGTTTGATGAACAGGCTACGCTGTGTGGGGTGCACATTGCTCTGAGCTCCTCCTAGTAAATTTTTATTTATATCTATTACAAGCAAAGGCTATAAGGCTTTACAGGTTTCTCTTTGCAATTTTAAAATTGTGTTTATATAAGTTACCGAATTTTATGCCCAGGTTGGCTCTGATGGTAAATGTGTTTATTTGAGAAAGAGAGCCCAAAACTTTGTCACTGTGACAACTTTTACAGCATCTTTGGTATCTTGCTTGGAAAGAACAATTACTGCAATATCAATTTATGGGTCTTAAAATCCTCAAGAAAAAGACTTCATTGATGCATCAACAATAAAGCTGATAATATAATATATATGCTAATATAATAATTTCATAAATATTATAGCATAAGTAAGACAATAAAGATGGCAATATAAGACAGTCGTAGGGTTTTTAATCTCCAGCATTTTCTTTGGATGCTACAATGTTTCTGAATTTTCACTGTGGAAAATTTCCTAAGTGTCTTGTCTTTATTGTTCGTTCATTTGCACTAAAGAATTATCAGCTCCACAAACTTCTTTGTAGCTCTCAGTGGAATAAGCACAATTATAAAGTTGTGCCAAATTGGCTTCTTAGCAAAAGGTATCTATTGCAAGAAAACAAATCTCTACATTAGATTCCATCATGGACAAACAAATCGTTTTAATTGGCTGTGTAACGAGATGGCCTTTTGTGGAATATGTGCTTGGAAAGTTCACTGTTACGGTGGAGCTCCCAGGTTCTGCACAGGATGACCATGACAGCAAAAAAAAAAACTAGTTGTAAGGAATGCAGCACGGCTGTGTTTGAGCTTTTGAAATGGAGATTATTCATGTATTGCTTTTCATTATCTGTTTAGCTGGTTTTAATAATTGATCAGACTCTAAATTCCCACTATTTTACAAAGTTATGTACTTGGGGGTTTTATTTGTTTAAGAGAAAATGGCAAAATGGTATCCTGCAGTTATAGGTCAGCTTCATCTTAAAATAATTTGTATTTCACCAATTCCTTAAACATAGCTGATTTTAAATGGACAACTTCAGGGTTTCTAAGATACTATGTTTAGACTGCTTAATTCTATTGCAACCTTTCTGTAGGTTACTTTACTATTTGTGCCAACCAGTGTCTTTCTGGTAGTGGAGCAGGGAGAATTCTTACCTTCAAGGTAATGGGATCCAACCCCACAGTAACTTCAAAACCCTTTGTAAAATCTTTCTCTTCCCCTTCTTGTGGTGAGCATGGCTGGTTTACAGCAGCATCCAGCCCCACAGCACAGCAGAAGTGGAAGCACACACACAGTGGCAAATTCCCCAGCTATTCCCAAGGTCACAGAGATGGGCACGTGCATGCAGGTTGGACTGAGTGAAAGGAGAGTTTTAGGATATAAATGGAAGGTCACAAAATCCCATCTATCCTGTGATTTTGTTGACGAGGCTAGTAGTAAGAATTTCTCATGTAGTTGTGTGCTGCTATCCTCAAGCTCTTAGGGAAGACTTGAAGACATACAGACTTGGCTAGACCTTGAAAAGAGGTCTCAGGAAAAAATCCAAAGGGTCCTTCTAGGATGTACAGGAACATTTTGTCTGTTTTCCAAAATCCAAATGTTATTTTTTTTTTCTTGTGAGGTTTATCTTTCTAATGAAAAGCTCTACTGTTGTTTTGTGCAATTGTATTCCCTTAAACTGTGATTATGTAAAGCATATCCAAACATGCTCACACATCTACTACTGTTGAGATCCCTACTGTTAAGAGATTTTATCAGCACCAGCCCTGAAATGGCTCCAGTATGGTTCAGAAGACATGACAACAAAATATTTCTGAGGTATACACTTAGAAATGTCTAAGCAATGAAACTATGTCAATGGAATTGCTTTCATAAGTTATCTTAAGCTATCACATTTGTCTTGTCATTATGAACAATATATCATAATTTCTGTAACTTCTGCTTCATTATATGTGTTTGGATGCTTTTCTATACTCACTTTTAATATCTAGAAGATACCAGCCCTACTTGGACTTTCTTGCCTTCTCAAGGAGCTGTTGTTTAACATGAAAGAAGTAAGTAGAAAAGACATATTTGAGTCAAGATCTTTAAGGTCTTCTGCTTTAGCAGAACTATCCACTGAGACTTACAAAAGTATAGCTGGAAGCACATGAAGGGTCCCCTTAACATGAAAGACAAGCAGGTGGTGCTCAGGTTTGGGTATTCAACTGTAGCCAAAGTTCAAAGTTGATGTTAATAACAAATTGCTTTTTGTGGGTATTTTACTGCTCTGTGAGAAATAGGAATGCTTGCTTCATTCCAGTGCAGAAATTGGCTTGAAGAAAAGGAAAAAAAAAAGGAGGAGGGAGGGCAGGAGAGCAGAGACAACCCACAACAGCAACAACAAAACCCTTCTGTAATGTTCAATAGCACCTTTTAAATAGACGGGTCAGAGATTAGGCAGGCCATGGAAGTCAGCAACTTTTATGGCTTTGAAGTTGCTTCAGGGTTAGTGGGCAGCTGGGTTGGTCTGGCTGCTACTTTTGTTGTACTTTACTGGTACCTTTGGTGCATTTGTTCGGGAGTGGGGGAGAAGTCAGACCTTCCATTGTGGTGTCTTTCAGAGGCACTGTGTTCACCAGAATTACATATGTCTCCAATTTCATTTCAAAAGTAAATACCTCTGCCTGTGGTAACTAAATGCAATACCACTCATCATATTTATCATTCAGCTGACACTTGCCTTGACCTCACCTCTTCAAGCATCCAAAGTTTGTTCTTCTTCTCCACTACAGATCTCAAAGTCTTTAGCAAAACTTCAGCTAAGCTTCTTGCTTAAGCATCCATGCTAATAAATGACTAGACATGGAACTGGAAGGGATACTTAGCAAGTTCACAGATAATACAAACCTGAGAGGAGCTGTTGATTCTCTTGAAGTCAGAGAGGCCCTGCAGTGAGACCTCAGCAAATTAAAGAAATGGGCAATCACCAACCATAAGAAGTTCAACAAGGGAAAATGCCAGATTCTGCACCTGCTATGGGGCAACTCTGTTGGTATGGTACAGGCAGACTGAGGGATGAGATGCTGGAAAGCAGTGCCATGGAAAGGGACTTGGGGCTCCTGGTCGATGGCAAGTTGAACATGAGCCAGCACTGCCCTGGCAGCCAGGAGGGACCAGACAACCTGGAGTGTCCTGGAGGCATCAGGCACAGCATGGCCAGCTGGGCAAGGGAGGGGATTGTCCCCTCTGCTCTGAGCTGGGGCAGCCTCACCTCCGGTACTGGGGGCAGTATTGCTGGCACAATATATAAAAGACTAAACCAAGGCCATAAGGATGGTGAAGGGCCTTGAGGAGAAGCCATGTGAGGAGTGACTGAGGGCACTTGGTCTTTCAGCCTGGTGGAGACTGAGGGGAGAGCTCACTGCAGTTTGCAACTTCCTCATGAGGGGAAGTGGAGGTGCAGACACTGATCTGTTCTCTGTGGTGATCATTCCTGAGGGAATGGCCAGAAGTTGTTTAAACCAGAGGAGTTCTAGGTTGGATACTAGAAAAGTTTCTTCTCCCAGAAGGAGCCTGGCACAGGCTCCTTAGGGTCACAGCATCAGGCCTGACAGCGCTCAAAAAATATTTGGACAATACTCTCAAGCTCATGGTGTGGCTCTTGGGGATGGACCTGTGTAGGGCCAGGAGTTAGACTCGATTATCCTTATGAATTACTTAAAACTCAGCTTATTGTGTGATACCTGTGATTCTGTGAATATCAAGTTGTTGTCTTGCTGCTGAAGCTGAAGCTGACCCCACCTGATGCTCTGTCATGGAGGAACCTGGGACACCAGGGCACACCTTGACCCCAAAAGATCCCAGTACAACAGCAGTCCCTGCTGCATCCCCAGCACTTCAGAAGTTGCAGAAACCTAGGAACTGGTATTCCAATATCTGTTCTGTATGAAATTACATTTACAGGTTATTTGGATGTGTTTGAATGAATCAGATGTGTTTGAATTATTTACAGGATGTGGTGGCTTCAAAGAACCTAATTAGAGTAAAGTAGCATGTGTTAGGACCTGAAAAGGCAAGCTCTGCTCCTGCAAGTAATTACTGCTGTAATGAACAAACTCAGGAGAGTGAAATGCATAAACAGGTTCTGTGGGATCAGTGCACAGAACATATTTTCAAGTCCAAGGAGCATGGCCGTGTAATAGCTATGAAACTGTAAAAGTATTAGTGGTAAAAGAAATAACAGCCCCAAAACTTTATAGTGCAATATAGTATATTCAACATCAAAGAGTCAAAGTCTCTTTTTCAGTATGAATTAATAGAAAACCAGTATTTATTCATCTACAATGTAATTCAAATTCTTGCAGAAAATACTGTATTTTAATTCTACAACAAAATGAATCTTACTTAGCCTCTGTGCTGCTGACACACCTGTTATCTCAAGCTCTTTGTCTTCATTTCAGCAGTCACAAAATCTGCCATAAACCTCTAAGGACTTTCATATTCCATAATTCAATTTATAGCAGCTTCAGTTACTATAAGAACTGTCCTTATAAAAATGACATCCAAACACTCCCTGCATATTCCTGCACCATAAATGCCACATGAACTCACTCATTTTTAAAGTCAATGCAAGACTTTTTGATCAAGAGTGGAGATTTAGCCTGATAACTTCGAGTTAAACTGTGTTATTTCTGTGCTTAAAGTATCATCACTGACTATAAAACTTGTAAAATAAAAACTTAACTGAATACTCTCCAGGGAAGGGTTTGAGTCAGAGTGCAGTATCTTCATGTGCAGTTATTTTGTCTCTACCCTGGTGACAGAAAGAAAAATATGGTTTTTTTCTGTAAGCTGAATGCATATCTTTGAAAAATCTCACAGGGAAATGTTATTTATAGCATTGAACTTCCATTTTAAGATGAATATTTTTCTCTTTGCTTGTTTTTGATTGCCACCAATAATAAGGATGCAAAGCAGCAAATCAGGTCCCATGATGGGTATTTCTTTCTTGGGTATTTTAGACAGTAATTGTGAACCTCTGTTGAGATACTAAAGCTGAAATTTAGACCAGTTCTGATCATTAAAAAACCTTGGTCCTAAACTTATCATGTCTGTAAAATGTAGCCATACTGGTGATCAAAAACCCCTCAGCTGTGGACAGCTGTAAACTATTTACTTATTACTGTTCCTAAATCCCTGCAGGGTGAAAGAGAAATGAAAGATATCATAGCTCTCTCTTTTATTTTTTTTTTATTTGCAGCATGTCTGACCTGCACCTCAGCCCTTCAGTTATGATTTCACTGAGCGCCATTTACTACACACAGGTAACAGCAGCCTAACTTGTAATCTCCCAATCAAAATCTAAAGACCTTCTGTATGTCAGGGATACTCTGTTATTAAACCCCAACATTATTAGTTTTTCTTTCCTTTTGACAACAGAAATAGAAACGTGTCAGTGAGAGAAACTCCTCAATTACATGGATTTTTTTGAAGGGCAGATTTGAGCCTTCTCAACCTTATCCTATTTTTAACAGTTTGCTACAAGCAGGGAAGAAGTGGCCTGGCTGGTTGCCAAATCCTGCAAATCCAACTTAAACACTCATTCACTGGCTTTGTCTAGACTAGGGTCTGTCGGGGATTCATTTGCAAATGTTTGCTCACCCTTTCTAACCTGTGTGAAAATTTGGGCACTTTTAAGGCAGAATGCCTTAACAAATCCTGCTCTAACCTATCTACTGTGTCCCAGATGTCCATGGCCCTGGTCAGCTACTGCAGCAGTGGCTGTGAGGGCATTGGGTATTGCTCCAGTTTCTTGTTCCTATCCTGCCGAAAGCATCACATCAGTGGATTTTTCTCCCTCTGAGTGCAGTATTAGCTCCAGGTACCACTAATCTGCTCCAAACTGAGCCAGCAGACACCGCATTGAGGCAGAAGAAAGTCATGGAAACCTCTGCACACGACTCAACAAGAACAAATTCTTTGTGGGGTCTGTTTGATGAGCTTAGCAAAATCCATAGACTGTGGGGAAGGTCTTCTCTGGGGCAGAAGTGCAGGACTGTACCTGGAGGAAATATTCAAGAAAAGAAAACCCTCAAAGAGCATGGGGACACCTATACGCAGCCAGGGCAGTGAATCAGAAAAAGGGCACGTGGTCCTTTGTCTTGCCGTGTGCATGATCTTCAGGGTTTCATTAAGACACCCTTCATGCAGAGCCAGACTTTGGATCTACTGGAATCATAACCAAAGCCTGCAGGTACCCAGCCCATAGGTGCTGTAAATGTGGAGCTGAAGGTCAGTTTCCATGTTTTACTGTGAGTTTCTGGTCCTCCTCTTGAAACCATGGCCCAGATGTAAAATTCTTATCTCAGGGACATGATCCTAAATATTATAGGTTGTATATAGTCTCTAATCAATCCCATTGTCCTTAGGACCACAGTACATGAGATATAATTTATGAGGATGCTGTGTAAGGTCGTTCTTCCTTATGAAGAATCTTACTGTTGTCACTGGCAGGTGTTTGTCACCAGCATGCAGAAACCCTCCTGCCAAAGAGAAAATTGCTTGCTGACTACCAACGCCAGAGGAACAGAAAGAGGTGGATCTATGGGGGAGCAAAAAAAAGGGAGAGGCCAGCCCTGAGATGGATGTTCCTTTCCATTGTGAAAGCCATTCTCATTAATTTTTGAGTCCAAACAGTTGCATAACAGGATATTTCCTTGACCAGTGTTTATGCCAATTTTAAAATACGACTTTCACTATATGTTAGAGCTCAATAATATTTATAAACACAAGTGTCTGCACAGCTTCACCTCTGACCTAAACTTCAAGATGCCGAAGAGGAAATTAGTTTCCGTTTTTAATTTGGTGTGATTATTGAAAATTATACTTGCTGCATTTGCTGAAGACTGGTTCTACAGATTATATCTTCACTCCAGAACAGAGAGGGTGGGCCAAATAAAACGGGGAGTGGAGGAAAAGTTGTTTCTTTGACAGACATAATTGTTACTCCAACATGAAAATTTTGATCATGAAATTTTGTTTTGAACAGGTGGGTGGATTCTTTGAATCCCTATTAAGAAAATAATACATGATTCTGATTCCTTATCTTGAATTAATTAAGGATTTTCTTAAAATACTGGAACATAAAGCTTGAGCTGCTAAGTAAAACACACAGTTAAGTCTTGATATATTGCATTTTTCTGCTTTGCAAATATATCTGAAAGGTTAGCATCCAGTGAAGCATGCAGAGTCATCTTAATGAAACAAAATCTGAGGTGTATCCATAAAGATTTTTATCTAAATTAAGACCTGATGTTTAAGCAGTGCAGCTTCCCCATTATATGGATGAAGTCTGCCATAAACTGCAGACTCGAGATACTGACATTAAAGAACAGGTGGAACAAGCTTATCCTGTTTTAATTGGACTATAATACTCTCTTTCTAGAAAGCAAAGCAGCCACCTTGGCATCACAGGCACAGAAATCATCATTTTATGCTGCCCAGAAAGGTTAGGAAGCTGCTGCTTTCTTCTTTTCTTGCCTTTTGATCAGATATTTACAGCAGAAACCTCACACTGTGTTTCTTTCTCTTCCAGCCCTGGTGATTTTTAGTACATTTTTTTCTTCCAAAGACTGTGAAGCCTGAGCTCTTTTCTGGAAGAAGAAAGTAACCATTGTCTCTTAGTGACTATTCAGGCGTGTCTGCAGTTTTTGTTGTTATACCCAAATTAGCTTGACCTGAGCTGCTGGGCAAATTCTTGAAATACAATACACTTAGAATTAAGAATCCATTTGGTGGTGTTTAATTCATGTAGGGTTTTTTTATGTACAGATATTTATACTTTTTATATAGATGATATCTGAAAAGTGGAAAATGGTTTGAGCATAAAGAATGTGAGAGAGATTCATGGGATTCGTATCCTCCTCCCCACTGCCACTCATTTCCTGTTTGACTTTTGAGCAAGTCGTTTACATCACTTGGCATCTGTTTCCCAGTGCACATAAAGGAGAGTTTACAGCTACTTCAGAATAATTAATTAATGACATTAATATTATTTCCTATCTTCCATGTTTGGTTCCATTGAGATAGAGACCCTGTGCCTACACAGTAACTGGAGGGGAAACTCTGCTACAAGTAGTATTTCTACTGTTTAGAGTTTGTAAGTATTCAGTTAATGAAAGCTTGTTTCCCTAAATTATCCTGCCATACCTGTGGATGTGATACAAGCCCTGGCAGTGAGATACCTCAGAAAAATGGTGATTTTCCAGCTGTCACTCATCTTTCACCCGCCTCTGTTCTACTTTCAACTTCCTTTCCAGTGGTAAGTGGGGAGGCAACTCTTCCCATTTACAGCAAATTCAGGCTACAGACACAGAGTCTGTTCATTTCTGCTTTCCATGTTACAGCCGTAGCTTCTGCAGTGCTGTGTGCTCTGCACTCCACACGAGGATGGAGAAAACTCGGGGTTTCTTTGGAGTCCTTCAACACCTTTCAGGTTTGGCCCCTTGGTAATTAATGAATGGCTTGAAAGCTTGCTAGGAAATGTTCTTTAGCACTGTAGCACTTCTTCATTTAGTACTTTGCAAGTGAGTTGTAAAAATTTGCCCTGGAGACAGGGAAATGCAAATATAAATTAGATGGAGCACTAATAACATTACATTACAGAACAATGCAAACCATTTTTGACACCCCACAGAGAAGAAATCCATGCATTCCTTTCTGAATCATCTTTATGGAAATTTCTGTAAACGTGGTGTTATTAAAAGAGAGTAGCAATTATTTTCTTCTTTGGTTCATCAGTTGCAGGGAGGGGGAGAATAGGCAGGGGAATTAATTTTGTTTTCTTCCCTCTTCTTCTCCTTTTCCTACATGTCCTTGTCCGAGAGCTCTCACGTGACAGGAGCCCAGAGCACAGAAGCTGCCACTGGTAGAAGAGAGCAAGAAGGATGGAAGAAGTGGTCAGTATTGTTAGAAATGGAGCTCCATAGGTGGAAATAGTTAAGACAACAGCAGAAGCAGAGAAGTTTGCAGCTAATAAGGCTGCTCAGGAAGCCAAAGCTATTAAGACATGTTGACATAACATTTGCAAGCTTCACAGGGGCCATCGTTATAATTTAGATTTAGTATTGATCAGTTCAGCATCAGGGCTGGAGGAAAACTGAACACAGGGGTCTTTGCAAAAGTGGTGCTTCAGATACTGCCTTCTTATTAACACAGAAAAGCAGAAATCCCCCATGCCCTGTCTGACCTGTGACTGCTGTCTTCTCCCTGGGGCAGACAGGAAGCTGCAGTCACTTGGAGTTGGTAAAATCTTTCGAAATTGGAGCTGCAGTCATAGCAAGGACATTAAAAATGTGCCTGTGAAATATAAGTTCAAAGCAACACATCTGCACAAGCTAGCATCTCCCTGCTAATGAGGCCTACTGGAGATTTTGCAAGCGTATCATTCAGGATGAAAACCGGCTGGCTGTGCATTAAAAGGTGTGCTGGGGAAGGGATCTGGTGATTTAACTCATGGTGAGAAAGCAGCTTGTGAGGCTCATTGGATCAATGGGGATTCCAGCCTTATACCACAATTATATGCCCTCTCTTCTAACATTTGCCTTTTACTGTGCAACACCCATACCTTCCTCTTTTTTCCTGCTTTCTCTCTTTTTCTGAATCCCCTCCTTTTGTTCCATCAGTGCATTTTCATGCCTTTGCAGTAAGCACTATCAGAGCACAAAATACCTGAGGTTTATAGGGAAACCAAAGGTAATTCACTCAGCAGAAAGTTTATTTGTCCAAAACAATCATTTCACTGTCCTCTATATCACTTGGCAGTGTTTAAATTCCCAAAGAAAATTGCTCCTGGCAGTTTGACAAGCATGCAGGGACCAAATGCTCTCACCATGCCAAACTGTGGATAACATGTACCTGGCAGGAGGAGATCCACCACATCCCTCTCTGAGCCCCCAGCAAACACCCTTCCTGTGCTGCTGAGATTGATGGAGACTTTTCCCCCTGCCCTACTGACCTGAGCTCCAGATCCCCAAAGTGAGTGCAGAAGTGGGATGGTACTGTCTCTGCTAACCCCTTCCTAGTGCAAGAAAACAGTGGCACAGTTCTGGCTGTGAGCTCCACACCTTCTGCCCTATGGTGGAATTTCTGAGTGGTTGTCCTTGGCCACCCACCACACACACTGTAGGTCTTGGTCCCTTTTCTAGCACTGCCCAACACAGCTTATTTGGGGATCCCAGACAATACATCAGCTGTGTAGGGATTGAATTTTGCATTCACAGCATCCCCCTGAATGTCCAACCCTCCATGGCTTGCTCTCCTCACCCCTTCCCAACTCCAGACTTGACACAGGGCTCCTCTGGCACTGAGCAGATGTTCATGGTGCCCCAGGCAGAACTGGAAATGGCCTTTCCTTACACCTCTCCCCTCATCCTTCTGGGCTGCTGGCTCCACACACACATCCTGTGCTTTAAAACATTTAATATCCATTGGCAGACAGGAGCCACTGTTTGGTCTTGGGCAACTGTGAGCCACTCCTGGGTCCCTGGAAACAGCTGCTTTAAAAACAAAGAAACCCCTGACATTACATCAGCATTTAGTGGTTAATACTTAGTGAGGTACAACCTCCCATTTCCAGGGAGGAGAGTTGAAAATCCAAGGACAGTGAGACCCATGTGGATTTAGCCCTGATTGCTGGGGATCTTTCCAGACCCAGACCATTGCCACTGTCTTCCATCCACTCCTCCAACTTCCATCTCCAGAAGAAATCATCTTCCCAGGGTCACTTCCAGCTCTTGGGTCTCTAGTGGCACAGGAAAATGAGAAATGTCCTTCTGAAGACACATAGGATTGTTCCGGGGACCTAAGAGGTGGGTCAAAAGTACAGTAATTTCACGATTATAAGCCACACCTTGTTCATTGAAGAATCCAGCCTACCCCAGTAGTGTGGCTTATATTCAGGTGCATCTTATTTATGGATAAATGTCAGTGAAATGCCAACCCAAAAGTGAGAGCCGGCCCGGGAGGGCGCCTGGGGCTGACTTTAAAGGCTTCGCTGGTCTATGAAAACTGTTTGCAACTTGAGCACCTGACACCAAACCCGGCTGGCAGTGATTCTGTTACTAGTTTGTTACTTTGTTACACATGGATCCTCACATTTTTTTTAAAAAAAAAAAGTGCGGCTTATATTCAGATGTGGCTTATATATGGCCAAATCCCGTGGTCTACCGGGCTACCGGTAGGTGCGGCTTATAATCAGGTGCGGCTTATACTTGCGAAATTACTGTAAATTAAAATTTATAATTAGAAAGGACAGATTCTATGCCAATCCCTAAAGCACCAGGTTTCAATGGGGTATTTTTAAACACCCCTTGGCTTCAGAGATGTGCAGTGCATGTGGCCAGCATGCCATGGCTGGGGGCCAGGGAAGGGGCTGGCAGGGGAGAGCCATGCAGCCACATCCTTGAAAGAGCCAAAGCAGAGCATGTCAGTCACCTCACCTCTGCCCATGAGCCATGGCAACGAATCACAGCTGGGCAGGGAAGCAGCAAAGGGGCAGGGGACAAAAGCAGAGGAGGGAAAGAGGCTGCCAGCATCCTTCTGCCTTTGTATTGTGGTGGAGTGAATTGGGGTGTTTGAGTGCCCTGTGGCGGAGAGGGCCATGAGGAAGAGGCTCTTTAAATGAGACTGTTCAAGCCTTTATGTCTTGTCTCTTCACCCACAGCTCCCCAGCAAGGAGCAAAGACTGCCCATAAATTGCAGTTGAAATCCATAATACCTCTGCACTAGACCATCATCAAAGGGTTACAGGTAAAATAATGAGATAAAAATGAAGGCTGAAGAAGGATTTTTATTGCTTTTCAAAGGTCTCTTGCAAGTTGCTTGCCTTTTTATTTCAGTGCTGAAGAGTATAGAGAAAACAGGGGGAAATACAGGTCCCACATCTGAAGTGGGGGAAAAAACAACACTATTCACCACTCCTGTTTATAATGTAATTTTTCCTACATTTTGTTTCAGTACACCTTTTCTAACCATTTCTCTACTGATTTTCTGGACGATTATACTAAATGTCAAAATGTCTCTTTAGGCTCATAAAATGATGCCATAATAAAGCATCATTTCAACTTAGAATGAGTAAAACAACCTATAAAATAAAATAGAATTTTGACATTAATTGAGAAAGTTACCTGCTTTTTTTAGTTTCAGCAGATTCATGTCAGCATTAAAGAAAAAAAAAATTAGGTTACAGTTTATTACAACATGCGATGACCTTTAAGTAATTTTATAGCACTTTATGGTTCTGCTGCAGTCTTCTAATCAGCATTGTGTCTGAGGGAAATGATAAGCAGACTTTCTTATTCCTCCAAAGTTTTGTTAATTTAAATCCCTACACACCAAGCATTCTTGCTGCAGCCAGGTGAGTCAGCTTATAGTACAGTTATTTGAGCTTTGTAATGTCTTCCTGATACCTTTTTTATTTCACATTTATTAACTTTTGATAGTTTCAGGCCTTTTTTATTGCCAACGAAATGTGAGTAAAACCTAAATTTGGCTACTACAGCATGCAGACCTGTTCCTCTAACTTTGTACTCCGCTAAAAAGCTCTGCTAGAAACTGCTTAATTTTCCATCCAAAGACTTTCTTGTACTCCCTGCCATTTATGGAAAGAATGTGCCCTGAAGGTAAATTTATACTGGCAGTCTTGATGCATGTTTACAAAATGCACTAGCACAACATTACACAAGAACATACACAGAAACACACGCTAGGATGGTATTCTAAAAAGGCTATAAAATTATTATTTTTAGAAATTCTTTGCAGAAACACAAGTTTTTCTAAGTCGGTTTTATACTTATTTTTTTTTTAAAAGGAGAGAAAAATGCATTAACCAAATGCTTCTAGCTGAAATTAAAATGTCCATGATTCATTGCTTGAGTATAATAAATTCACCCTCTCTGTTTTTTTTTTCTGTGATCTTGTTATAACTGTCTTAGAATATAAAAGAAGATACATGATTTAAATTACAGAGGTCAGAATTGAACATTTTTGAGAGTTCAATAAAAAGGAGAAGAAAATGGTGATGAAAGGCTGCAAAGCAAAGAAGCCAGCAACCAAAAATTCAGTGAGGGACTGATCCTGCTGCCTTCTTGGTATGGGCTGGTAAAGGCTCCTAAGGCAGAGGAAACTTAAAACCTCAACTGACTTCCTAGCTCAGTTTTCTTCCCAGCATATATCTGATAATTTCTCTTCATGTGTTAGAGTTGTTATTATAAAGCATTGTAATTTCCACTGTCATATGACTAAGAAAAAAATATTTCTAAAGCTTAGCAGTAAGAAGATGTAATACTTTAGATTCCATTGTTGTCTTTAATATGCTCAAGTATTTAATTCCTTTTGCTATAATGAAAATACTTTATTTCTGTTATTGTGTCCAGAGAATTCTGGCAAAAATTATAAGTTTTCTCAGAAAAAGTAGTGTTTGACTATTTCTCTGATGAGGTGAAAGGCCAGTTTGCTTATAGTTTCCATGCTTCATTAAAATTCAGCTTCTGTGCTGTGTAATGTGGGTAATATTAATTTTCTAAACATTGATGTACAGCAGCTGCTAACTAATTTCCATAATGGTTGTTCTATTCTAAGGGCATTAAACCTGAAACAAGGTGGATCCAAATGGAAAAAAATGTAGATGATTACTGGCCATCTGCCAAAAAGATGCTCGGGGACATGAAATTTCTGGAATCATTGAAGCTTCATTTTGATCAAATATTCATATTCTGAGCCATGTGTCAACAATTTTACTGTTTAAAGACAAGGAGGTTGTGGAGGGGAATATTGACACCATTCTTCACATGGGAGTTTGCTTTCAGACATATAGAAAGGAGAATATGTTGCTAAAGAAGAATGCAGTTAACATTAGGAACATAAAGAAAGGTGCAAAAGAATCAGAGAATTTCTTCCCTTGGGAAAACGGAGAGAGGTCATAGAAATGCACTCAGCTTTGAAGTCAAGCATAACCATATGCATGACCATTTGGGAAATGCTTCATGTATTTTCATTTCCACAGAACTACTATACTGATGCCAATAGACAGAACTATTTTTTTAAACTAGGGGAGCCACAGTCCTATCTTAATAGGCTCACATGCTCAGGAGGAATCTCAGGCTTAGAGTCCTGAGCTGGTAAACCAGCCAATTCCTTCTGGTTGCTTTCTCTCTGTCATCCTTTACTGTCTGCTCCCAAAACACATGCTGCTGGGAGAAACTGCCTGCTGCATTCCATTCTGTCCCACATGCCTATTGCCAAATGGTTAACCAAAGATCCACTTGTGATCAGCAATGAGTTTCTCCAGCAGGCTATTTTTCCATTCCTCTAATTTTTCTCTAGTGGATTTGATAAGTGATCTTACTCAAACACACATTAGCTCACAAGGCAGGCAGAGCATGGTTGTAGGATTTGTCATCATGACTTCTCTAGTTTGGCTGCACATCTTGGGTGCCTGGTGCCACACATGACAGAGGTGTTTGAGTCCTTCCCTAGATGACAGCAACCTCATTCCCAAGGCTTTTTGGTTTGAGTTTGTCAGAGATATAACCAACTTCAACATCAGACCATGGGTAGAAATGAGGTTTTATACCTGTTCCTGAGTGCTCTGAACCACCAGGGGTTTGCATGTGGGAAATGTAAAATATAGCTTGACAGTGGTCTATTTTTAACCTTTAATTCCCTTGCTGTCTGGGCTTCCCTGATTTCAGCCTTTCTCCCCCTCCCTTGCTCTCACCTCAGCAGTGATTAGGTCAGCCACTGATTGGATTTGGCTGTGTGTAACCCATGGTGTGAGAGTTTCCATGAAAATCAGACACAGCTGCCCAGCTGTCTGGAAGCTGCACTCACCACTTCTGAATACTTGTGTGTCCTTCTACCTTCCTTGTCAGTGCCTTTCCCTGCACATGGGCAGAGCTAACGAGAAGTTGCTCTGCTGAAGACCTTCTCTGACCTAGACAGAGCTCTGTGTGGCAGTGCAAAACATGGACTTTGTACTCCCAGCCCTTAATGCTGTGTTTAGCATCCACAACCTGTGTCTACTGATGCAATACGTGCCAATGAAATCCCCATGACAAATGCTTTCAAAAAGGTTTTTTTGGGTCTTTGCCTTCTGGTTTTACATCATTAAAATTCCAGGCTGCATGCAATGGTGCATCTATCTCCCTCTGGTCTATAGCAAGACTCAATCAAGGCAAGAACCATGTGATATTTTCATTTTCAGTAGCATAGTGACTTAACTTACTGGCTCCCAAAGCCAAAAACTGAGTTTGCACCTTTATGGTTAATAGCCCTTAATGAATGTTTCTTTTGTTTATTTAGCTAACTGTCCCTTTCAACTGCTTTATACTATGGCCCCAGTAAAAAAAATTGGGAAATACAGGTTTAAATAATAAGACTACTCACTCTCTTTTATATTGATATCATTTGAACAGAGGTGTGACACTTTTTTTACAGCTCTTTTCTGAAATAAGGAGAAAAGTAATGATTTCCAGCAAAAATGTAGTATTTCAGGAAATGTAGATATTTCTGTAAATAGTGGCTAAGAACAAAGGAAGGGGGAAAAGCTTTAACTATAGCACTATAATGAAATAGTATAATGTAGAAAATTAACGACTATGTTTTACTAAGTAGAAGTGATTCTCCCTTTCTGCCCTCAGAGTGGCCATTTGATTTTAACTCTGCTAAGAGCATCACATAAATACAGTTGATGCTCTCAACATCACCTGTTGGGGTGATCCTGGGGAAGGGGCAGGGCAGGCAGGGCTGGGGACACTGCTCACTCTGAGGGCTGCATCCCCATCACTCTCTCCACATGCAGGGGACTTGAGGACTGGGCCCCATTGGCCCTTAATACATCTGTTATCCCCAGGGAGAAACAAGTACAAAAAAAATACCCATGTTTTATAGGTAGGAAAAGTGAATTTTTTATGTAGAAAAATATGTATGAGCTGCACAGGCGTTGTTTTGGCAGAGAAGTAGTAAGCTGGGAATGCCAGTACCCTTTACAATAGTTGTGCTCAATGCAAAGGTGTTACCAACAAGGAAGGAGAAGATCATTTTGTGTTCTCCATTAAAACTGTTTTTATGATGCTCTCTGTTCTGTTACACATTTTATTAGGATAATAATTTCAGTAAACTACATCTGGCTTTCCTGAGGGTGGTCCCCTCATGTTAAACAGGCTGTCTAAAAATATCTCCTCTTTTTTTAATGCTCCTCCTTTTTATCTTCCTTTTGATGGCTTTTCATTTGAATTATTTCCCTTTTTTTTTTTTTTAAGATTACATTAGCACATTTCCCCCCTTAATTCTATAATCTTTTCAACTCTAGGTTCCTTTGTACTTTGTGCTTTTATACCCTTTTCTTCTCAAGTCCTTTTCATGTTTCCTCCCTTTTGTTTTTCCCTGGGAGCCTTTATTGTCATTTTATTCTTTATTTTTAGTCTTAAGCTGTACAGTAGGAAGTAATGCTAAGAAAATTGAAAAGGAAAAAGCTGCATAAGCTAGTGTAGTAAAGAACAGTCATATAGTGAGCCACAGAACAACTTACAAATGAAGGCACCGTGGTGAAGCCCATATACTTTGGTCTCTGTGGTGCAATACCCATGAAAAATAAAACAGTGGCATTTCCTTTTAAAAAAAATAACAAAACCAAAAAAAGTCAAGCCAATAACCCAATAAAAATCCTACACCTGTGTGTGACTATGACTTTGGTATAAAAATGGCCTGGAAATGAACCTCTTCCCAATGAGAATCAGAGCTAAATCCCCCATGCATTGAGATAAATCTATTTTTAAGGCACAGATGTGAGAGAAATTTCCTGGAGACTCCTACCAAGTGATCAGAACCTGACAGTGACTGATTTTGGCTTGTGTGGAAGCTGACTTACTGTTTTATGAGTTAACAACTTATTGTTTAAATGCTTTAATGCTGATTTATGCCAAGATTGCCTGCTTTGTATAAAGAGGTATAAAACCAGCAATCTTTTATATAAATCGCATTCTTGATAAGGTCTCTTTTCAACTGATGAGACAAACATGGCCAATTAATATTGGGAATTTGGCAGGTTGTTGCCACTATTTAACTGAACTATCTCCATGAGCATCAAATCCCTTCCTGCTATTTACTTTTTCATGCTGCAACTGAAATTGAAGAAAAATAGAAGTTTAAAGGAGGAGACTGAGCAGCATCTCCCAGGGATGCTGCTGCATGGAGCTGAGAGCTCATGCAGGCTCCCAGTCTCACCCATCATGTCATTGCAAATGGAAGCTGAGGACACCCAGCACCTGCCCAGAGCTTTGGGACTGTGCTCTCACTGTGTCTAATCTCCTCATCATGGCTAAAAGACCCTTTCTTGCTTGCTTATTGTTTTTCCGTCCCGCCCTTATGAATTGCTCCAATAGTGCTGTAGCTTCTCACCATGCCCAGAGCCATGGGCAGGTCCAGTCTCCACTTCTGTAGCCTGGGAAAGCCTTTATATCAGAGCTTATTTCAAAGTTTCTGATGGCATTAAGAATTGTTAAGACATACATGAAAGTAATCCCACTGCTTCAACACTGACTTGGTGCAAAACTATCAGCTGAAGCTACGAACTGAGAGGACAGAACAGAATTGGGTTGTCGAGTAAAGTCAGTTCAAGCATCTTCTCATCAGTGTTTAAATCATAAAGGTCAGGCAGGTTCTAGATGCATTTAAAGCAATAGGCAGCAGACCTGGACTGGAATTCACCTTCTGGTGTCTGGAAGAAGTCACTCAGCAGCACTTGTAGCCAGCAGGGCAATGTCCAGGTGCAAACAGTGTCTCATCCGCGGGCTTGAACTGTAGCTCAGCCTTGTAAACATTCCACTGCTCATCCCCTTTTGCACCAGGCCACTGTGGGAGGCAGAAGGCACAAATGTCAAAGAAAAGTCTAGATGGCTTCCACTATGGATGTGTGGGGAGGATGTGATTAGCCAGCTGCATCCAACTGTTCTACAAATTTGTGCCCCCCAGCCAAAATTCATAAATAAACATCTAAGTTAAGTTCTTCAGTCAGAAACCCTGGCAGAATGATGCTGTCATAAATTTTTATGGAGGCATAACCAGAGATGATGAGTTCTTGGGTTATGATGTTTATTAAAATGTTTATTGGGACCTTGTGGTACTGTAAGAAATGGTATCATAAAACAAATTGAGCTGCTTCTAATCAGCAAAACACAAAACTCGGGTATCTGAGAAAGATTTTTTTTTTTCTTTCAATTTTCTTTCAATGAAGAATTGCAAATATCTTTCTTGAATTCTTCAATCAATTTGAATTTAGAGCACTGTGTCAGCAAGGATGCCTTTTCTCATATCCCCTATATATTTCACCATTTATTTTGGCCTACTTCAGAGGTGGCACATGCCTGTCTAAAATTTTTCAACCGTCAGGGCTTATAAACTCAGAGGGAACTCATTGCAAATATTTAATATGCCTTAACATTTTATTCAGACTGTAACATCCTAAATTCTTTTTTATTTGAGCTAGGTGTTTAGAGAGTCAAACTCAACATTTTTGAGGATCATGTGGTTTATCACAAAATCTTGCAGCCCTGCATTCTGTGAGTCATGATGCCCTAGCCATACCCTGTCCTTTTTGAGACGCAGGTCCATCTCAGCACATCTAGCTCTGAAGACATTACTGATGTCCTCTCTGTTGGGCTGTCATTTTTCTTCTCTCTGCTTTCCTGTTTCCCTTCTCACAAACCTCTGCTCAACCTGTCTGCCAAGACTGTAAATTCTTTTTTTTGCAGTAGCTTTCATGGCCAGAGCTCTTGTCAGCTTTTCAGGGCTGGCATGGTGGTGCTGTGGGGCTGGGGCACAGCTGACAGCTCCGTCTTGCTCCCTGTGGCTTCTCAGCAAGAGCTTGGGCTGGCAGAGCATGGCCAGAGCTGAGACATCACAGGAGCAGCACAGGAGTGCTTTGCCCAGAGGTCAGGAATATTTATGTGACACGCACAGGCAAACCCTCTGTGAAACCAGCACCCAGATGTAGGGGTTGTGCTAGGAGTTGTGTAGGAAAGGCATGTGCTGGCTGGGGCAGAGGTGTCAGGGACAGGAATGGGCAGGGTCTGGGGAGCGGGGAGAGAAGGAATTGGACTGAATGGTGCAGAGGCCTGCAAAGTTTCAGTGGTTTCCAGAGGCTCCAGAAGATTTTTGTTGGTGATAGGGGTTGGTATGGGTTTGCTGTCTCCTCCTCCCTTCTCCCCATGAATCTGTGCCCTCACGTAAATGGCATGGGGAAGGAGGGGGAAGGTAAAGACATGGCGAGCGGCCTCCTGACACTCCTGTCTGTCTGTCTCCAGCCTGCAGAAATGTCTGCCACAGGGCAGTGCCACATCCAGCCATGCAGGGAGGGACTGTCTGCTCCCAGGCTAGCTCAGGTGGCTCAGACAGCCTCTTCCTATCCCTTCCCGTAAAAAGGACAGGAAAAAACCAGCACTTGTGCCAAAGCTGCGGCAGCCAGGGCCCATCATGATATTACAGCCACATCCTCTGCCTGTGCCTGAACTTTGCACAGCTGACCTGAAGGCGAACAATTACAGTAATTT
>VRYO01001878.1:22237144-22319160 GCA_009812075.1 Sialia sialis
TGAAATTACTGTATTTGAAATTATAAACTGTGTATGTGCATCTACACACAGTAAGGGATCTCTTTTAGCTTTAGAGACTGTCAAGTGAGCTGTGAAAAATCACTTTAAATAACATGAATGGATCTGGAAGAAAATTTGATCTATTTATCAGCATTTAATCTAAACTTACCAATATCTATTTCTGAACATCTACATGTGGAATTGAGGTGTAGAATGAGTGGTGGTTTAGGATAAGCATATTTGTCCTAAAAAAACTCATGTTTTCCACAAACAATGCCTTCAAATTTGTGGAAAGAAGGCTCATGCTCACCCCAGCGTGAAGGAATGCTGAAGCTGCTCTCACACGCACCGTCACATCTCCAGCCACAGTCTTGCACGAGTACACAGTGCTCATTTTTCAGCCTCAACTTCTACGGTTTCCTGCCTAACACAAGCTGTGAAAGGGAATATCTCCCTTTGACATGCAGATTTTCTGTTTACATATGTAACTTTTATCTTGGAGTACAGGAGGTCCATCCCCATCAGAATTCTATAAACCTTGCTAAGATTTTTTCTTTATAATTCTCTCTTAATAGTAATATGAATAATGCAATGGAGGTAACTACAAGCTTCGTTCCAATTTGTTGCAACATGTAGCTGTTTACATCATGCAATAGCTATTATAAAGTATAAAAAAATTTTCACAATTTTTCTTTCCTAGAGACTCTGGAAGGCATTGCTGATTTCTTATGGGTTTGTGCACTGGCACAGTAGTCTTCAGTGGGGATTTTGCTGGTTAATCCTTGTGTAGACTGACATGTGGTGACAGGAACTAAGCATGAAAAAGAGTGCATTGGAGAAAGTTAGGATGCTAGAGGCCTTTTTTCCTGACACATAACAATTTCATAATCTTAAATTGTTAGTATTATCTTGACGATGGAAAGGGATTACCTTGACCTCTAGAAAATGGCTTTCCTTGTGTTGCATCAGACAAAGCCCTCCTCAGCCTCCCTTGCATTCCACATGCACATTCACCACCACATCAAAAATTTTCTGTAGCATTCCCTACCTGCTAAAGCTTGCCTTTATCCATGAGTCAGCCCTAGGGTGAAGTTGGGATGATTTACAAAATTTACATTGAAACTTGGCTAGAAGGCAGCACCTTGTAACTGACCAGAGAGGCCAATGTCATCAACTTCTCTGTAGAGATGTTTTATTTTTCTTTATTTAGACAACACAGAAGTCAACCAGGAGCCTCAGACCTAGCCCAGAGATACCATGTGAATATGTCATTAAAAGCCAAAATTTGATAATGCTTTTTTTACAGCATTGCAGAAAGAAAGACCTGGGAAATCATAGCAACATTTTCCCACATTATTCTCTAAATATTTCCTTGCTATTCCAGTTCAGTCCCACCCATAAATTGATTTCCCTGCCCAACAAAAGACAAAACTGGCCTTTTTTTCATAAAAATGGGGGCAGGGGAGGGAAGGCAGGTACAAAAATAGGAAAAAGACAAAGTTGTGCACTGACTCCGAGACACAAGATGGGGCAAGGCCAGAGCTTGCAGAGGAAATGGAGAGCTGGGATGTGGGAAGGGGCATGGTGTAGGTGGCATGGGGAGAGCCATGGGTGAGACAGACAGGAGTAAGCAGCTATGTTCAAGAAGGTCTAGAGGGGAGGAAGTGTAATCAGTGTTAATTAATTATGCTATGTTTATTTTTACTCTGTTATTCAGTGCCCCAGGTGCTTTACTGGTGGAGAGGGAGGGCACACTAATAAATTGGTAATGCTGCTTATTATTGTGTACTAATTTGTAGCAGCAGTTTGTGGACCTTTTTTTTTTAAGCAAGTCAATAAAGATAATATTCCTCAAAGGTGTTTTCCTGATAAGAAGGCAGTTTATCAGTACTCCCAAATTTCATCCAGCTGTCATTAAGTGTGTCTCCTTTGCTTGTGAAGGGCTTTGTAGCTGGGTCAGGGCTGCTGGAGCCGGCTGCAAGGTTGCTAAGGGAACCGGTCTGTCCTGAGATTCTTCTTATGCATCAAACTTTCATCTTGAAAAATTTCTGTAGGCAAATCGCTGTGAGATGAATGCTAATATGCTACACAACTGGGACAAGTGGGCTGAGGTATCTGGAAGGACTGAATCACATTTGTTTGATTTCATTTTCATTTTCATATTAGGTGTGTGCACAGTTGCATATCTAAGAGGTCATGAATATATGGTATTACACATGCATTTTTACTTCTGATGTAGTGTACCATAGGGATTGTCTTCAATAATATTTGGGGAGGGTGGGGATGGATACCTAGAGTTTAATGTAAGGTGTAATGCCAAAAAAATCAATATGAAGGTTAAAACAACAACCTTAATTTTGATAGGTTTTGGATCAGGCTTCAGTGCAGTTTCACTCTAACTCAGGGGGGTAACAGCCACTCAGAAAAGCAATGCAGGTTGAACTGCACCACTCTTGGAACTGAAAACTTTTGGACGTGGATTTGAAACAAACTTGTCCTTGAGAAAAAGGCAGTAAGCCCTTTCATGTGTGCAGAGTAGATCGCATGTCTCTTTTTCAGGTCTCACCTTACCAGAGAAGTCCATAGATAGTCTAGTGCACTGCACACCATTTATCTGCCTCAAAAAGTAGAAGGGTTGAGTCAGCCCTGTTGGAATTTAAACCTTTGTTTCCAGGGTGTCTGGATATTTCAAAGTTGATACTGAGACTACTAAACCAACCCCTCTGGCTTGGTTCATTATACAGTGGAGCAGCTTACAGTGAACTCTGACCTACAGCGAAACTGTTGAAAGTGAAAATACAGAACAGCTCCAAAGATGCTGCTGGCTTCTGGCAAGACTATAATTGGTTCATAAACAAGCACAAAAGTTGCAAAATTTGGTGTATTTTAACTATTCGTTGCTTCAATCCTTTTAACACAATATTCAGATTTTCACTCTAAATTAGTCTTGCATTGAAATGACATATCTATGACATGGGATACAATCCATCAAGAGGGAACCGTGATTCATTTTTGGCCTTAGAAGCTCCCTTGCATTTGCAGCAACTAGCTAATGGGCTGATTTAAAATCAGTAAAAAATTAAAAATTAAATGTTTAAAAAGAGTCCTTGTCAATCAAGATCACTAGCCCTAAAGAATACAGTTTTGACAGACCACCTGACTAGTATAAATTGCTCAGCTCTGCAATTTCCAGGAGTACAGAAATCTGCTATGACACAGTCTTGTGTTTGGAGTGAGGAGTCTGAGATTGATGCAGCTCATAAAGACAAACAGGTAACTTTCAAAGGCTGACTTACATCAGCCTTCAGCAGATTGTAAGAAGTAAGTTTTGACCTATATCAGGATTACGACCTGCAGCATTCCAAATTGAAGTAAATTAAACTTTGTTTTGTATTACCTGGCTCCATTGGAAAATGAAGTTTACAGGCAGAGTCTGGGCATGCACCTCCACATGTGGAAATGGGTGGCATTGGAAGTGGGGATTATGAAATTTTTTTGAAAACATGGTTCTTCCAAATTATTTCATTCAGAAAAGTGGCATTGTTGTTTAATCATGATAATCTATGGATATAACTGATGAAAAGTTTGAGGGAGAAGATAATATCTGTTATTAGACCCAGTAGATAGTTGGACAAAGCAGACAGCCTTTCAGCTATGAGAGCCATTTTTCAAAGTAATGCAGCATCTTCAGTGTTAAACGTAACTGTGGTCTAAGTTTAACAGGATTATGTTAAATAGTTAGACTATTTGGGCAAGAAAGTGGAGGGTACCAGAGGAGCATATGGGTGGTATGAGCAATGAAAAAGTTGGTAAGGTCATTGGCTCCTAGCGGAAAAAAAGACAATGACAGGCAATTCATTGCCTGTGAAAGACAGAGGGCATTGAGGGGGGAATTACAATGTGCTATAAAGTCAATCTCTCTATTTAGTCTGTAATTTTTAGTGTCCAGCTGGGATGTGTATTTTACTTCCTACACTCCTCTTCTGAAGGTGCTTTGCACATCTCCCTGGGTGGTTAGGCCTGAGCAGGCACGTGTGAAACTGCTATTTTGTGAAAGAAAGAGAAGAAAAGGGGGGAAAAAAACAAAAAAAAACCAAAAACAACAAAAAAAACCCCCACAACAACAGCAACAACAACAAAAACAAACAAACAAACCCAAAACCAACAACAACAACAACAAAAAAGCTTCTGCTAAATGGAAAGTTCTGTCCTTTGCTGTTCTTCTCTGTGAGTTTTTCCAGTGTGTGGTTAATGCACTTTTACTGCCATGGAAACAGCCTGGTAGCTGCCTCACTGGACAGTGCATGGTGGGTTCTGGGATGTGTTTGTGCAGGAATCAAAGGTTTTGATGCTTCTGTAGGGGTGCATTTAGCATCATGGACATGGAGATACGTTGGCAGGTCTCACACGTGATGCTTAGAAGCAGCATGGCTCACAGAGCCATAGGAATTTTGATTAGTCCGATTAGTCCAAAGTCCTGCTTAAGCAGGAGTATGGCAAGCACCAAATCACACTTTGTGGATCTGTCTGAAATACTTGCAAAGACAGAGATTCAGCATCTCTCTGGGAAGCCTGTTCCACTGTTGTCCTATGCTTCTAATGAACATCATTCTTGATGTCTACTCTGAATCTTTCAGTCTGTGACTTGTGGCTATTGCATATTTTTATACCATCTGCTGTCTGCTAGTAGACTGTGCCTCTGTTGGCTTGGCAATTCCCCTTCAAGCTGTTGTAGTCTACTCTTGGATTCTCCCTCTATGGGTCCTCTTTAGCAGACTAAACAAACTCATCTCCTTCAATCTTTGTTTATTGGCCATATGCTGCAGGCTCAGGATTGTCATGGTGCACTCCACCAAAACTTCCACAGCTTTTAGGAGGTGCATTCTGCATCATCATCCATTTTGCTGGTGAAGATACTGGACAGTTTCAGCCTCATTATCAATCATTTGAGCACTCGGCTGGCTACTGTCTTGACCTTGAGACACTGATTACTATCTTTTCAGCCTGGTGGCCCAGACAATCTTCAGTTCATTTAGGAGTCCATTTGTCCAGCCTATTTTTCTCCAGCTCCCAGACAGGAAGGGTACAAGCCCATATGTACCACTCAGTATCCACATCATCAGTTCTTTCACCACAGAAATGAATCAGGTTGTCTAAATCATAAAAACATTGGAGGGATTTGGTTGAAAGTGAACTCAAGATTGTACTGTCTAGGATCCTGCTCAAGGCAGGGCTGACTTCAAAAGTGAGATCAGATTGCACAGGGATGTGCAACTGCAGCCCAACTGAGCTTTGAATATGTCTGATTATTGCAGCGACCAAAATTGCTATCTCTACAGCATGTACGTCTGCCAGGCACTTTGAAGAAGTCTTTACCTTCTTTATACTTACCTATTAGGAGGTAGAAAACAACAGACTTCCCTGTAGCCTTCTATTCTCTGGGCCATGATCCTCCCAGTCATCCTGGAGACCCTTCCCAAGATACACTTTAATATGTCAGGGGTTTCTTATGCCATGGAGGTAGGCATGGTCAAACTGGCGTTCTAGATGTGACCTCACAAGATTCAAAAGGAGGGAAATAATCACCAGCCCACCCACACCCTGCTAGCTGTGATCTTTTAATGCAGTCCAGCACTCAGTCCAAGTTTATCTCCATAACTGTGTGACTGCTCCTCATTGCTACCTGTCATTCCTGTGTTCAGAAACGGATGTGCTCTGTAATTTTTCTAAGGACTGAAGTGAGGCTGGTCAGCCTGCAGTTATCTAGATCCTGCTTCTTGTTATTCTTAAAGCTGGGAGTAACATCAGCCCAGCCATCAGGGATTCCCCCCAAAGGCTACAGTTTTTCAAAAATTATGGCAAGCCTCACAATCATATCAGCAACATCTTTCTGCACCTGTTGAGGAATCCCATCCAGACCTACAGATTTTAATAATGGCTTCTCATATAGCATTGGTGTGTGCAGACATCTGGGAGCAGGTTTTCCCTGAGACAAAAAGTTATTGAGCAGCCTTTTCCATACTGTCCATCACTAGGTTTTCTTCCATTCAGAAATGGACTCACATTTTGTTTGAATTTCTTTTCACTTCTGACATGCTTATAAAATCACATCTTGTTAGCTTTTATGTTCCTGTCCAGTTTTAAATCCAACTGGGCCTTAGTCTTTCTGGTTTTGTCCCAACATGTCTGAGCAGTACTTTTATACTTTTCACTTGTTGTCTGCCCTTGTTTCCACTTCTTATGTGCTTTGCATTTTAGTTCATTAAGAAGCTCCTTGCTTAGCCAAGTGGACCTCCTGCCAAACTTCCCACTCTTCCTGAACAATGCCTTGAGCCAGTGGTGCATGCTGATCGCCAGGAAATTTGCTTTGGGCAATGAACTGAGTGAGACAGGAGGGGGTCGAGAGGGTGGGAGGGAATGTGCTGCCAATTTATTTTCCAATAGAGGAAATAAATGCCAACTTTCTTCAAGTGTGGATGATAGTTCAGTTATTTTCAAGGCTGGGGTGCTACGCAGGTAGATGCATACAATCGAGGTGATTTTTTTAAATGAAGACATTTTGTGTATGGTAGTGTTGTGGTATGGTTACATACGGGGTACATTTTCACAGAATTGCCTTACAGGGGATGATCCTTTTTGGGAGCTCTGGAGAGGAGGTGGTTTGGGTAGATGTAATATTTCCTCACAGTTAATACATTGGCATTTCAGGTTCTGAGTGTACACCCCGACATTTTTGCTTTGTTTTAAATTATTGATTGGTGGATAAATTATTGCAGAGGTGGGTGCACTGATCTGGGTTTTGTGTGTGTTCCATCTGTTCTTTAAGCTGCTGCTTGTGTCCTGGAAATTAGTGTTTTACAGAAAGTGATTAATGAAGCTGTGGTGGAAATCGATATGTATTCCAGGTTTTCAATCCAGGTGATGAAGTTTTCTTAGATTTGTTGGTAGCAATTTAGAATTTCTTCTTCATGGTGACTCCTACAGCATATTGGGGAGCACACTGTTCTTCCAGCTGTGAAAATGCCTGAAGAAATGTTCATTATTGAAGGCAATGTTTGAGGGGCTAAGGGTAAAATGAGCGAGCTGATCTTGGTACCTAGTATTACTTCTCTCCACAATGCTTTTCTTTCTCATACTTGAGACTGTGAAACTGGATCCAGGACTGCAGCTGTGGTCTCACTGGTACTAAGTGTGGGGACACAACAGCTTCTCTTTCCAGTCTTACTGGCTGCACTCTTGGTAGTACAACCAGCATGGGGCTGTTCTTTGAGGGCTCACTGCTGAATCGCTTCTTCTCCATCAAAGCCCACAAGTCCCTCCAGCAAATTTTTCCAGTAAAAAATGAGGCCAAAAAAAAGGGAATTTAGCATCTCAGTCTTTACCATGGCCCCTTGACACACAGTTTCCTGTTCCACTGAGATATTGGGCCCTCCATTTTAATTTATTTGGGGTTTTTTTGCTACCAATTTACATCTATCTGCCCTTCACATCCCCTGTTAGTTTCAGCTTGCATTCAGAAGAAATCTTTCTCTTGGCTTCTAAATCTGATAAATTCAGGCATCAAGCAAGAAAAAAAATAATTCTAACAACTTTCTGTTTGTTTTCAATTTATTTTATCAAAATAATATTAATGATCTCTACTAAGAGAAACTCTCTGCAAAAAGTATGGAACTACAAATCAACCAAAGAGGCAAAAGTGAGTCTCTTCAGAATGTTTTCAAGTTAAGGCATCCAAAGTTGAAAAAACATCTTCTATAAACTTTCAAAAAATTGATGTGGGAAGAACACCTATTCTAGGTCTCTTACTTCAGCAGGTTGGTTCTGAAAAGTCTGCTGAGACATGTTTTATTTGCCCTTGCAGTTTTCTTTCCCTTATATTTAAACATAAGTTTTATGTTTGGAATCTCAGCAGCTTGTTAAGATATTTGAAATATATTCTGGCTTCACACCTAAAATAACACTCATGACATTGTATGTAAGACTTGATTTTGCACAGTGAAGCTCCTAGAAATTAAGTAATAGGAGTAAAGAAAATTAAAATACCTAAAAAATCAGTTATGAGCATGCTTGTATCTTCAGCTAAATACAAGCAGAATAGAGTCAAGTCTTCTGTGATGCCATCCCATGCCCTGTGTTCAGGATCAGGTTGAAGAATGGTGAAAAGAGTCCCTGAGGCAATTCATAGGTGTCTCATCACATGCACACACAACAGTATGATTTGTCTTAAGAAGTGAGACTGGTTCTCTGGTCTAAACCAAACGACCTTTTTTTTTTTTTTTTTCCCACATTCTTTAGCGATTTGTGAACTTCTCAAGGGAGAAGGGATGTTGTATTTTTTTGAAGTTTATAGTTCAATGTCTCTTTTGCTTTAAAGAAAACAGCAGAAGGGAATGTCAACTTAGGCTAAAAAAACTAACAGCCAAAGAAAATCGTATGACTTTGGGTGAGGATCTTGTAGACCATGTTAGCAATACAGGGACCCCTCATTTAGCAAGAGACTGGATTTGATTTCAATCTGCACTATCAATGTTTCTACTTCTACTGTCCTCTTGGTTGGAAGAAAATTATGTACAAAATGAAACATACATGTGCAAAACAGGAAAAAATAAAGGAAAACCCAGAGATGTCCAGGACTAACTGAAGACAAAAAGCATTCTTCTAACCTGTCATTAATTATTCAATTTCCATGTTTGTTGCAGATGAGTGATTACTATCTTGCACTTTTGATAGGAGTGTAATATAAAGAGATGTATAAGAGTTCAAGACAGCAACATGGAGAGTATTGAGACAGATGGAAAAGGAAAATGTTTCACAGATTCATCTGGATTTCATTTCCATCTGCATTAACAACATGTCTCTCTCCTTTGATTTCTGTTCACTTGGTGATATCCTTTCCTTACTACTAACCTCCTCCTCCAGTTTGAGGGCTGCATGAATATTCCCAGTCTTGTCACAAAAGGGCTGCTCGTACAAATAAATGTCCACTCCCTTCACGTTATACCACAAAGTTATTTTACCCCCATTACACCTACACTGCTTGGGAACAGAGTAGAGATGGTTTGAATATTTCAAGGTTAAGCAAGCAGTGGTCTGCTGGCAAGAAATTAGGAGTTCAGATTTCAATAACCATTTCCTTTTTGAGTTGACTGCCAAAGTTATAACAAAGCCAAAAACTTTGAAGAGAGCAGAACAGATGGCATATGGGTTTGCAGACCTCTGCTATGAGTCTGGTCCTAGTTGATGCCAAACTGTTGTGCCTTAATTGTCTAATGTGGCTACCTTGCAGAGAGCGTATATGCTGAGATACAGACCTTGATGGGAACCAAAAATGAAGGCAAAGTATCTTCTCAACCAGAAGTCATCCAGCTCCACTTTGCATTCTGCAAATTAGCGCCTCAGCGTCTATCATTACAAGTCTGGGGAACAACTTGGCCCCACTAAAGTGTTTTCAAGCAGTTAACTACAAAATGTAGCTGGCAGCAGTTGAAAAGTGCCTGAAATCAGCTAATTGCTTGACTCTGGCAATGGCATATCCACTCCCTTGCTGTGAACTCCATGGGTTGTTCTGCTTCTCACATCAGTCATCTATTTTTGGTCTTGCAAACCTCAGCCTGCTCACCTGCACTGCTGCAGAGGTCAGAGTGGACACAGAAAAACTCCACTCAGCCCCAAGACCTTTCATTCAAATCTGCATGATACTCTCACAGATGAGCATGTTGTAGACCACTTACCAACAGGACAAATGCAAGAAAGTCCTTGCTAGCAACAGGGTAAGTGCTTCTGGGATAGATATCAGACTTTTTGGCAGCCCAGATGGCTTGCAGCAGGATGAAAGTAGGAAAAGCACTGAGATTCTTAGAAATGAGGTGAGTGAAACCACATGGGTATCTCTTCCCGAGTATCAAGTGACAGAACAAAAGGATATGGCCTCAAGTAATACCAGGGGAGGTTTAGATTGGATATTTGGGAAAATTTCTTCATTGAAAGGGTTGTTAAGCATCAGAACAGGCTACCCAGGAAAGTGGTGGAATTGTCATCCCTGGTGGAGTTAGAAGATGTGAAGATGTCATGCTTGGAGTCGTGGTTTAGAGGTGGACTTGCTGGGTAACAGCTGGACTCAGTGACATTAAGGGTCTTTTCCAACCAAAATAATTCTATAATTTTATGAATATACACGAGGGTCCTTGGAGGCACTGCAGTGCCTGCAGGAAGAACATGGATGGTCATCTCTGCTGTGCTGACCATCAACTGAAATCATACAAGAGCCTGTCTGAATGCATCATCACATACCCAGGTGTGCTGCAAATCTGCCAGTGCCTCCTTTTTAAGTCAGAGTTACCTGAGAGCCTAAGCAAAAGTTTCCAAATGTACTAAAAAGTATCACAAACCTCCCCTTCGGGTGGGTTGCACTTGTGAAATAATCCAGTCTTTCTCCTCAAGAACACCAGGAGATCAGCTGTGGTCTAAGCACTCCTGCTTCCCTTGGCTGTGATGAGCTCAACTACACTTGCAGCTGCATCCACCTTTAGCACAGCAGCTGGTGCAGAAGCCCAGCCTACGCACTGCTTCCCTGGAGGGATGCTCTTCAGGAAATGTTAGGTGTCACCTCTGTTCCCATTCAGCCACAAAGCTCCCTCTGAGAGCTCCTCTGGAGCTGTACACTCAAAACTTGATCACTCCACTTCATGCTCCTTCTCTGTCCTGCATCCTTCTCCAGCCATCCCTGCTTCACTCTAATTCCTTTGCTTCTCAGGAAGAGACTTGCAGCAGCAAATTCCTCTCCCCCTACACACACAAGGCACATGCTTTCATTTTGGCTGATGTAGCAGAGATGACAGTGTGTTCAGATCCTGGTCAAGACAGCTTAGCTACTCCTCAGTGAAGACTGATGTTTACAGTCATATGATAATGCTAAGAAACAACTGTTCCCCTTCTTCTCATTTCTGTTTAAAAATAAAAATAAATGAGATCAAGTAAATGGAATGCAAAAAAAAATGTCCCTGCAGTTCAGGAAAGAATCATTAAGGTTGGAAAAGGCCTCTAAGGGCATAGAAGCCAGTGGTTAGTCCCCCACCACTGTGTTCACCACTAAACCATGTCCCCAAGGGCCACAGATATTTTTGGGTAATTCCATCACTTCTCTGTGCAATTAGAATTTTTCAAAAGGACAGAATTTGACTTTCCAGACTGACTGAGCCCTTCTACAGGTCTTCTGTTCCTGTTTTGCTATATACTAAGACTGTAACAACCACAATACTTCCCTATTAAATTGCTCATGCCTTTGTGCATCACAATGCACTATGTCATTGCTTATCTACCAACAACTGTGGTACAGAACCTACCAAATCTGTACAGTAAATCAAAAAAGGTAATAAATGACCAGTACAACTCTCACACTGACTACATGTGTGGTCCTCTCAAAAGTTTATCATATATTCAGTAGACAGCTGTGCCTTTCTGGTTAAATTAAAATGAAGATTGCTCATTTCCATCTCCAAAATTACACACAAGGCAAATTAGAAAGTAGGATAATGCTCTCTGTAAAAGAATTTGTAGACATAAGAAGCAATAACACACTGCACAACCTGGCTCAGATTCTATATCTTTACCTTCACAAAAGAAGCAAAAAATAATCTAAGTATCACTCAATTAAAATAACAAGAAATGTTGTTATTTATAGTTGTGCAGTTACCAAATTTTCTCTGCCTTGAACTGTTCTCTGTTTGGCATGACTGACACCTTGGATATTGATAAACCATCATCTTTTAGAAAGCACTTTACAGATAATGTAAATACATGTCAGATTTTGAGATCTTTTAATTGTCTTTCACTAATCTGATTTCCTTTTAAATGTGTTTTTTTAAAACACTCATCAGAATATATTAATGAAGGAGATCCAAAACTGCTTTTCAAACTTGTATGTCATTGTAGGCAAGAGATAATTGCTTTCTGCATGAATTTTAAAGACCACAGCTCAGTGACAGTGACTGGACGTTGAGAACTATCTTACACAAGCAGGCAAAGAAAAACCAACAACATGCCAGCAGTGCTCTTAGGGACTGAGAGGTGAAGTAGAACCCTCAAGGCCCAGCTCTGTCCAATCTGTCTGAGAATGCTGGGGGAAAAGACTGAAAAAAGCAAGTGATTTACAACCTCATTCTCATAAAATGAGTGTCATTGTTCTTACAACAGACTAAAAGAGTGGTGGAAGTAGTGGGCCACTGAGCTAAATATGCAGCACAAATGAATTTCCATAATCTCAACCAGGAAAATCCTGCAGCTGGGAATATCTTAGTCCTGCAAAGCATTAGGCTACCTTTGATATACATTTCATGTATCTGTTGAATGAATTGGTACTTCAAAAATAGATTTTTAATGTAGAAAAATTACAGACAGCACTTGGAGATAAGGGAAAACATAAGGATTAATTTTGTGTTATTTCACCTTCATTTCATTTGCCCTTTGTCTGCCATTCTTCTTCTTCTCAAGGATTTGGGCACTAAAAGCCAGTGTAGTGATTAAGACTATTTTTGTATGGTTTGTATAAATTTTTTTCTCCCCTCTATAATCTGTATGTCTCACAGACAATGCTTGAATCCCAAGCAATTACTTCAGTATTGCTTTATCATGTGCGTCAATAGGGTTTTATCCACTGCTATTCACTGAACTGCTGAATCTGGGCTTGGGGGAAAAAAAAATAAATTATCTTTTGTAAAACATATGCACCAAACAATAATGATAACCAAAACTCTCCCAATCAAATATTCCCCTATGGTCCTTTTGGAGCTTCTGTTCCTCAAGCTTCCCAAGTCTTTTGCTTTGGGTCATTCCTGCAGCCATCTCTAGTTTAAAGCTTCTGTATAACACAGCTCTTTGTGCTGCTGCAGATCATGCTGATTTCTTATTAGTGCACCTGCAGGTCCCTAAATCTGCTGTCACAAATGCCCAATGAGCAACTGATAGTTTCGCAGAGTTTGAGATGAATTTCTGTTCCAGGTGCCTAAAAACACAGATGGGTATCTAGTGGGATTTTCAAATGCCCATCATCACTTAGATCTCATAGCTTTTATAATTTTGTCTGCATTTTCAAAATGTAGTTTTAACTCTTTTTCAGGCCATCAGGGCCAAGCTGGTACACAAACTGAAAACAAAGAGAGGAATTAAAATCCATTTTTGCAAAATCGATGACATTTGAACGTCTATTTAGGCACAATTAAAAATGGAAAAGCCCTCCTTCCATTAAGCCATATTGTTTACCTAATAAATAAACTGTAACTTCTGGTTTTAGAAGAAATTTCTGTTTCTTACAGTTCTTCATAATATGTAAGTTCCTGCAGAACTGCTGCATCATTCATGCAAACTCACATAAAGCAACGAAAGAAAACGTTAAGTACATGAATAATCAGAACAGTTGTTATTAAATCACTAGACATTGTCCATCTGCTGATGACAAAGAGCTGATATAACCTGGGGGCCTGTACTTGACACATATCACAAAACATCTACATTCTGCAAATATGTATATATGTATGGAATTTCTTGCAACAATAGAAACAAAACTACGAATAAATTTTTGCAGATTAGGATCATATAAAACGCACAGGTTTTTGTAAGATCTCACAAAGGTACATGACTAACTTGTACTGCTGTCTCTTGGCTACTGCAGCAGGCAGGAGGCTGAACATTCTTTGGACCAGCAGACATGCACAGCTATAATTGCTCTTTTTGTAGCATGTCAGGATCACACCTGGCAAACTCTGGTACTTCACTAATGAAAAGCAACCATTCCATTTTATTTTGTACAGAAAATGGTTCTGGGCATAGTTTCAACTGACAGATTTTTCTTTGACATCTCTTGGTATCAGCTACTTTTTCTTCTCCAGCCAGTCAGTGAGGAAATTGTGGATTTTGGCAGTAACCTAGTGCTGAATGAGAGAGATTAAGACAATCAAGCATAAAATATCAATGCAATTGAGCATAGTGATCTAATGTCACTCCTGCCTTCAAACATACCAATATATGCAATATTTAAGACTGAAATTCTTTTTATCTTGGCTTCCTCATGAAATGAGGAAATATATTTGCAAATACACATCATAATCTGATACATTTCCTTCTATCTCTCTCTCTCCAAACAATTTTGAACCCTAAAGGTCAACTTTATTTAATAATAATCATATCAAATAGAAAGATGGTAGGTTTAAAACATTGAGTTTTGGTAAGAAGAAAGACTTCACTATTACTTCACTCTATTGATAGCATGGAACCTTCTCCCTATGGACAGGAGCAATCCCATAGCTAAGGCTACTTCCCCAGCACTCTATCAGTGTGCAATGAGACCAGAGATTACCTGAAGCCTCTCCTTTCCAAGGGGTTTGGATCACTCATACAAGTGGAAAGATTTTACTCAGATCTACCACAGGAATTTTTCAACAGGCAATTTCATTTTCTGGAAATGTCAAACAAGTGAAAAGATCAGTGTGTATTTTCTGCCAAAGGAAGCCAAAGCACATAGCCAAAGCACATAACCAGAGCAATTAAGACTGGGTAGAAAACATTGCAATGTTAGGTGCATTACTCCCAGGCCTCCAGGAGCACGATTTTATTTTAAACATAGTAGTGCAAAGTGTGTGTAGAGAAGCTAATCTCTAATATTTCTTTTATATCTTCACTGGTCCTTGCATCATCCTTCACTGATATCCTTGCACCATCACATGATGGAGTGCAGCAAATTATATCCACCAACAGCCAACTCCAGATGCTAACAGCTACTAATTAGGGAGAGAGAGAGAACACTATTTTGCTACCTGTTGCCATAGCATTTAATAGACTCTGCTCCCTCAAACCCCAGTTTCCCATCCCTCCCGGCCCACAGGTGCCATTAGTAGAGAATAATGGTTCCCAAGCTGAGGTCTGCAGTTCACAGACGAGCTGCAAAACCTCACTTTGAAAGGTTTCCTAATTGGCAGCACACACGTGTTTTCCCAGCTGCTGCAGAGTATTAATGCTCCTGCCTTATCTGGGTGAAACTAGGTATGTTCTCCAGCATGTGAAAGGCTCATGTTAGGTCCAGCTGCTACTTATTTGTCTAGGGAGCTTAGAGAAGAGGAATATCTTGTTGAGAAGTAGCAATATGTTGCTTCAATAACAAGCTGTGTCTAGAGGAAGTACTTCAAAACTTTCCTGGTTCATGTTATGAGCTTTCAATACTATAAAATCAGGACAAAACCTGCATGTTGTCATATACTTGTAGAACACACTCATGGCATTTCTGAAATACAATTACACAAAATTTCTGTTAGTTCATGCATTTGGGTTTTGACTTTTTGTCTGTGTTTTCTGAACATCAATTTGTACCTGGGGAAAGTGATATTTATTTGAAAGAAGCTTATTGCTGAAAGTCAAGGTCAACCTTTGTTATGGTTTAAACTCAGTAAGTAACTAGCCCCAACACAGCCAATCAGTCATTCTGGGGAACAGAATGGGAAGTATAAAAGTGAGAAAACTCATGGGTTGAGATATAGACAATTTAATGAGTAAGGCAAAAGTCATTCCCACAAGCAAAGCAAGGGATTCATTCACCACATCCCATGGGCAGGAGGTATTCAGCCGTCTCCAGGACAGCAGGGCTCCATCACACGTGATTGTGACTTGGGAAGACAAATGTCATCACTGTGAACATCCCCTACCTCTTCCTTCTTCTTCCCCCGGTTTTATATGCTGAGCAGGATGCCGTGTGGTAGGAGACATCTCTTTGGTCATCAAGGTCAGCTGTCCCTGCTGTTTTCCCTCCCAGCTCCTTGTGCACTCCCAGACTCCTTGCTGGTGGGGAGAGGGGAGAAGGTGTGTGAACCAGAAAAGACCTTGGCTCTGTGTAAGCTCTTCCCAGTAATACCTAAGTCATCCCTGTGTTATCAATACCATTCCCATCACAAATCCAAAACACAGCCCCATAACAGCTACCATAGAGATAAATAATTCTATCCCAGCCAAAACCAGCACACCTGTCAGATGCCGAGTCTCCAAGACACAGAGCTAGCTATTGCTACTATGTGCAGTGGCACCATGAAATCTTTCTTCTACCAAACTGCTTTACATGTAAAAGATTTACTTAGTTATGTTAAGAAACCCAAGAATGGTCTGTTTTCTATATTTGTTCACTAGTATTGGATCCTACTATTGTTTGCAATACAGAAGATGGAACATACCTGTTTCAAAATGTCTATATTAATTCTATTTGCACAGCAGCAAGAATTTTGTGAGATGTACTAGTCACAGAGAAATACTAAAGAGACAGGAAATACTTAAAAGCTTTTATCACCAGCAAAAACTGGACAGCATATAACTTGATCTAATAAACCTATTCTATTATTCTGAAGACATATCCATTATAAACATAATAGCTTTTCATGCATATTCATCACTCTGCATAAAGCAATTTGCTACTCTAGTTTTTCAGTGCATCAAATTTATAACTTTGTAGACTATATATTTTTGTATTCATGTGATCAGCTAAAGTTTACATCATTTCAAAATAACATCTCTTTAAAAAGTTGTTAAAAAAACATTATCATTCTCTAAAATTCGTCCTGGATGAATTTTCCTTCTGTATTAAATGGGTAATTATAGCAAGAAATGGTCTTCCTCCTCCAGTGCCCAAAACACTGTTTGCAGGTATATCTGAAGCTTTCTCTGCCATTGTAGACACGTTGGTATTCTTGGCAGTCACAGAGGAGGACGGAGGGATTGCCAAATTTCCCTGTCCATTCTCTACTCCGGCCTTGCCTCTGGTTTCCACTTTCATGCGTGATCATTTCATTCGCTCCCCTTTGTGTTACTGTAATTACTCCTTCATTATCTCTTTCTTTTCTTATCCTCCTGACAGCACCCTCATTCACCCACCTTCTCTCACATTATAAAACCATGAGTGCTTAGGTATTCCAGCTCCTCTCATGCCCTCTGTGGCTTCACTGTCTCTTGTTAAATGTCCATGCAACTGAGGGCACAAATAGTCACAAAACACTGAAGGAAGTTGAAGAACTCCAAAGAACATAAGCACAGGAATTAACTACTTCAGTGAATTGATTTTAAGAACCAGTGGATAACAACCCCAGCTTTCCTTCCCCAAATCTCAGACCCAAGTGTCAAATCTCATAACTCTGTTTTTTAATCAGTCAACTTTGATGAAAAGTTTAACTGAGTCCAGCACACTTGCTCAGGAAAAAAGGACACCAAAGTTAGCAGCCTTCACATCCAAGCTGACAAGAAAACATTGGACTTTCAGAGATGTCGGGACTATTACAAGTGAAAATAAGCCCCAGCAGTGAAATCCATTAAAGAATATCTTATGCCATAGCTTTTCACTGTCCTGAAAATCTCTTGTAAAGGTTATGGGGTAGGCTGATGAGCTGTCAAGGAAGAAAGAAACATTGACAAACTCGCATCATCTCTCCAAATTCCTGTCTGCCGGGAAGATTTTCCAGATGATGACAAACGACCACTCTGCACGGAAAACTAGACTCAGCCACCATCCCACACCCAGGTTCAGAATGAAGTAAGAGAACACAGAAAAAGGATCACAGAAAAAAGATCACCTTCATAAAGTTCAAAAGCTCTTTCTACCCACTAAATTCCTGCATATCCACTGAAGGGTGTAGGGTGCAAAATGGTCCTGGCTGACTTGGGCATCAGCCTTGTGGGTTTTAAACTCTAGTGAGAAGTAATAAAATACTGCTAGAAAAATCTACCAATTCAGAAGATAAGAACTTTTTACCTTCATACAGGTACCAGGACATTAGTCCCTTCCTCTCAATAAAGTAGTGTCTGTTCCTGCTTCCACCTGACAGGAAACTGCAGAAGGCAGTCATCAGCTATCCAGTCTCAAAGGGCTGTGTTTCGACCAACAAAATTACCCTCCTCATGCCAGGAGCTCCTACTTCATCAAATAGTTTAAATTCAGGAGCCAGTCTCCTGTGTGGCAGGAGTTGTGCTACCATCCCATGCTTTCAGGTTTAAAAAGAATGTGAACATCCAAAGTCAAGGAAAAATAATTTTTGGAGCATTGTGAGGGGTCATAATACAACAGTACTGAGAAATTAAAATAATTGTTTCCTCACAGAAGAGAACTTTTCATCATCTGGTAATGCAAAGGAAACATTTTCTTCTCCTCGTTTTGTTTTTGGTTTGTTTTGTTGTTTTTTTTTCTCCTTGTATTGAACATACAAGCTCAGTTTTCAATTAAAATGTTTCACTTATTTCTGCTCACTGCCTAGAAATCAAAGCAATGCACTGTATTGACTTAAAAGGGAAAAAACAATGCTTGACAAACACAGGACTATCAAAATTAGTTCATTAGGCTTCATTCAAACTGTGTTTTTTGCTATGCTAAGTAACCAATGTTGTTTAAGGATTTTGAAATAAAATTGTTATTGTTTGCTGCTTTTTTACTCCTCTTTCTGATACATTTCCGCTTTGATAGTTTGGGAATACTGTGCTAATTGAAAACCTTCCAGAAGAACTTAGGACTACTCTATAGTCAGCAAACCTGAGACAGACATTGAAACAAAGTGAAATGGAACACATCCAGCTGGGGAAAGGCTGTTACTCATTACAGCAAGGATTTCAAGTACCACATGATCACCCATCTCCAAAACACTCATTATCTGCCCGAAGTATCTGTCAAATACGTGTTCCCTGTACAAGTTACTAGGAATGGAAATCATAAAAATCAAATGCTGTTGTTGAAAAATATTTGGTGGAAAAGATGGAAAGGAAAAAATATTCGATAACGGTGTAAAAAAACTTTTGAAAATTAAAAGATAATAATTATCTGGAGAATATTGTTTAGGAGTTATAGAAAAAGTTAAAGTAGAACACCAAAGCAGAAACGTATAACCAGGGTAGTGGTGATGGCAAGAAAGCAATGCACACAAAAAGTATGAAGTGTTCAATGTATTTTGGGGGGAACAAAAGGGAGAGGTACTGATTAGAAGAATATATGAAAGTGTGTTTCATAAAAAGCATTATGGGCTCTTAGATTTGAAGACTATTGACTCTTTCCAAAGCCTAAAATTCTGTGTTGTTTCCCAGCAGTGTAGGTCCAACACTTAGGTTTAGGATACATAAGAGATTTTCAAAGGTGAAAATTTGGAGTAGGAATATTGAAAACTTAAAAACTCTTATTTTTTAACAACTGTGTACACCCATCATGGTGCTGTGCATCTCACTTGTGTATAAAATAACCCAACAAGCAAGGGCAGAGAGTGTCTGTGCATAATTAGGGAGTGGATAAGAAGATACATCATCTGTGATTCCTTCCCACCTCTGAAAGCCCAAATATATTGACTCCATTGCACAGCATCAGAAGCACCAAATCTGAATATTCTTACTCTGAAAGCATCCTGAAATTTAAAAACTGAAGAAAGGCAAAAAGTAAACAGCATATGGAAGGATTTTTTTTTTTTTTAATTATTGCAGATTTAATTATTTCTGGTGGCTGCAACTAACCCTAGAAAATGCAATTTAGAAACATTTTCTCCTTTAACACATTGTTTAATGTTAATCTGCTATTCTCATCACTATGTGGTGTTAGTGGCTACACCATCCAGCATGTTTTATGGTACATTTAAACCAGACACCTGGAGAAATAGCCATCAGAGTACTTATCCCAAACACCTATTGTAAAAACAGACTTAATAAAATGAGAACAAATAACAGTGCTGGCAATTACCCTTATCGTGTGTATTCTGGCAAGAAAGGTCAGAAGGTTGTTGGTCTGTATATATATGAACTGATTTTCTCTAATACAGTTTCTCACCTGATTTCCCATAGGTTTTAAGAGGTTTTTTGTTTGAGGGAACAGGAGGAGGAAAAGTTAGGTTAAGCTACAGTATGCTAGACAATAATCAAGTAACTAATATGAGAAGCTGATCTTCTTACCAGGTAGTCACTTATGTTAACAACTAAAAAATAACCCAGAGTCTACATAGATAAAAGGTGCAGTAATTTCACAGATTTTACAGAGATGTTGACAGAGAAGTCGCAGTCTCGGCTTTACTATCACATCAAACTTAACTATGAATTTAATATTATTTTTTGTTAAAGATCTATTCCGGGGGATATAATGTTGTTGTTTTCTTCTTTTTTCTTTCATATGGGTTCAGAGCAGGGCTAGTATCTGTTGTATGCAGCTCCAAGGATCCCAGTGCTCAATAACTTCAGAAGTATAATCACATAGAAACCAATAGTAAATACACAGAAGTAGTTTAAATCATTACACAGGTAATTCTCCTTTTCTCACAGTTCAGAGCCAGCTTTAGGGAATTTCTATGAGGATGGTGAAGGGTGGGTAAAATAAAATTGCTGGGGGAGGGGAATCTCAATCCATCCCACTCATATCCATTTATGCCAGTTGTACCCAGACTGTGGAGAGTGATAGCAGGTCAGCAGGAGAGCACCTGAAGAGCAGCACAGAGGAATTCCGGTCTTACCAGTCAGCAGGTTGTGGGGGCCCTTCAAATGCCTCTATCAAGTGAATGCAGCATGAGAATCAAAGAAGAGGAGTTAAAGATGTGTGCAGGCCTGCCAGGCTGTGATCTTACTGGCTTCACAGAGACATGGTGGGATGAGTCTTTGACTAGCTAGTTGGAATGGAAGGATACAGGCTCTTTAGGAAGGACAGACAAAGGAGGTGAGAGATGGGCATCATCCTCCGTGTCAATGACCAGCTGACATGTATGGAATTCTGTCTGGGGGTGGATGAGGAGCCGATCGAGAGCTCATGGGTCAGAATTAAAGGAAGTTCCATGACTAAAACTAAAAGAGTGTCATTTTTTCCAGGATGACTGTAAGGAAATTACAGTAATTTCAAAATTATAAGCCGCACCTGATTATATGCCGCACCTCCCAGTAGCCGGGTAGACTACGGGATTTGTCCATATATAAGCCACACCTGAATGTAAACCGCTTTTTTTTTTTTTTTTAAATTTGAGGAACCATTGCGACAAAGTAACGAGTTAGTAACAGAATCGTGCCAGCGCAGGGTTTTGTGTCAGGTGCTCAAGTTGCAACAGTTTTCATAAACCAGTGAAGCCTTTAAAGGCAGCCCCAGGCACCCTCCCTGGCCAGCTCTCACTTCCGAGTTGGCATTTCACTGGGATTTGTCCATAGAGAAGCCGCACCTGATGACTAGCCACACGACTGGAGCAGGCTGGATTCTTCAATGAAAAAGGTGCGGCTTATAATTGTGAAATTACTGTAATCTCGATTAATTTAGGCATGACCATAATGTTTGCAAGTTGCAAAGCTATTTTACCTTATATATGCATTTTAATTCTGGAATAAGAATGCCCTTCTTCTGTTTAATATTTATCCAGGCTTTGTGTGGACAATTAATCCAGAATAGCTATCATAGTTAATTTCCCCTGGTAGATATGCCCCAAACAAAGGAAATTATCCTTTCTTATAAATTGTAGACAAAGAGATAGATAGTAGATGCTTTCCCCATGTATTATATCTAACCTACCATCTAATTCAAGTTTATTTCTCTCTAGAACCCATCTAGAGTACAAATACGTATCTGCATTCATGTTTACATTTCCTTTTTTTTTTAATTAAATGATACTATGAACACTGTAGTGCCCCATCAAATTGCATTGGCCAAGAAGTATCTTACAGTTCCAGGAAAATGAAAGCTAATTCTTAAATATTGCAGCAGACTGACCTACAGGTACATAAGCTTTAATTGCAAGTTTGATGAATATGTTTGGAATAGTAAAAAAACCAAAATGTAAATTCCTTCTTAGATGAACTTCACATTTAGCACCTAGACTATTCTGAAATTATGATCTAAAATGGGCTGAAATTTCACTATTGGCTTTTTGAAACTTATAATCTATTTTAATATCCTTTCACACAAATCTAGTAAAATCAGGCTGCTATTACAGAGCAGCCTTATTCAGATTATGTTCATGTTTCTTGACTAGTTTTTTCCCTGATTTTACAGAAAAGAGGCAAAGGAATTAGATTAAATTTGGGGAGTATTCTCATTGTTGCAGGGAAACATCCTGGCGGACGAATGAGCTATTAACATTCTCTCCTCAAGCAAGAAGCTGTCCCAGGAGATACATAAGAAACAAGAAATAAGAAAGACTGAAAAACAAATTGATGAAACTAGAGATGGTTGCAGATCTGCAACAGTTTTTCACACTTTCACAGTTACTATTTGTATTGAATAGTTTAGATTTGCAAATAGATGAAGAAATCCACTTGTTTCGTTAAAAATCTTTGTAAAATACATATTTCACATTAAATCCAATTTTAAAATAAATACCAATGCTTATATTTAGTCTGGAAAATCATATCTTGTATAATATCAGGGAGCATTCCGGAGACAAACCACCACAAAATTTGAAACATTACTTTTAATACTTAAGCTGGGATTCATTGTTTCAATGTTTACAAGTTAGGTTTCTAATGTTTTGTATAGGATTAGACTGCAAATCAGTCAAGTATGTTAATTAGCTTCTCCTCTAACCTGGTTTACATCAATTCCATGTATCAATACTTGTTGGCCTGGCTTATTTATCTCACATCAGTCCTATTTACAACAGTGAAAAGTCTAATTCATTACACAGAGGATCAGCAATGTTACAGATCATTATACATACAGATGTATTTAAACATACACACCATTATACAAATTTAGGAAATGGAAGAGCTTAGAACTATCAAAGCCTTTAGCAGACATAAAAATGCAAATATTTCATGAAAAATATTTGAAACCAAGCAGTGATTAACCATATTGAGATTTGTCCTTGGTGAAACCTGCTGCTACAGACACCCTGCTAGAATTCTTTTTTTCTCTCTCCTCACTACAGGCTGCTGTCGATGTGTAGGTTCAAGTCATAAGCTTCAGCATCATTATGAATATTTCCCTTCTCACAAAGTACACCCTCATGCAAGAAATCTTCTCAACATCCCAAAATATTACAAAGAAACAATAATTATGGCTAATTACTCACTCCCAGTGCACTTATTTGTGGTTTACAATTTCAAAAGAGTGAATTGAAGACAGGTGCATAAAATAGGCTTAATGAGAACATCAGAAAATATGCTTTAGCTGTAAATTACTACTTTTACAGAATGTATTTTATTTTTAGAAGAAAATGTGTTGCTTGTAAAAGATATAAAATTAGTTGGGCTAAAAACTGAGTTCTTTTCTTTCACACCAGAAAAGGCATAATATGCTATCAGTGGTACTGAAAGCTTGCTAATGACATAATATTAATATTCACTAATACCTGGTGGGGTAGAGTAATATTGCTCGGCATTAGCTGTAACAAGTACCAAGTCCCACTGCCTCTCTCAAGGGGTTTCATTCACCTTCTGCATTTAGTGCTTGTTTTTATGATGCAAAATACACCATTTATCCTATTACAAATATTTTTCCCTCCCTGAAAAACCATTCTTTGCCCTGTGTTTTGGTCTTCTCTTCTAAGCAGAGACACCACCCTCTTCTGCTTTTTCCTTCTGAGAAAATTCAGTGCTAAGTTTCTGCCTTTCTCCTGGTTCAAACAGAGGCTCCCCCTTCCATGATATATATATTTTCCTCTCTGTTTCATGGTCTCTATAAATGCTGGTGTTTTTTCTCAAGGCACACATCTACAAGCTCTTCCTTTTTGACCTAGCAAGGGGCAAAGCCTTCAGACCGCATGCCCACGCCTTCCCCTCTTCACTGGCACCAAACTTGAACCATTGATGTAGAATGAAGCAATTCCCCTCTCTCTCCTGCCTTTGTTATGCCTCATTTTGCAGGGAGTTTCTATCAGCTAGATGCTAGATCAGACAACATGAGACAAGAGACAGCAGCTGAAAGCAAAAAAGCTTTAACCTGTGGCAGGAGGCTTGCCTTTTAGCTGCAGATAATTCCTCCTTGCTTTTCTCATTCTCCTGTTTGAGCACTGCTGCAGCCTCAGGTCAGATTTGCAGATGCAAAAATCAAACCTTTGTGATTGAGCAAAGGCCCGAGACAAAAGCATTCTCTTTGCTTTCCAAGGATAAATATGTATTTTGATCACAGTTTATCTGAGCCAGACTCAAAAACCCAAAAGGTAGAAAACGCTTCCATTTTATCAGTTATACGAATATCTCTCAATTTTGTTTTCTTATGCTTATGTGGTTATTAATAACATAGATTAACTTTCTTTGCCTCTGAGGGAAGTATTAACACCTGCAGAAGTCATTGTGAAACCACTGCATAGCTGGGTGCCTGCTTAGCTTCCTGGAGGTCCCAAGGCTGTCCTCTGCTCTAAGGCAAGCATGAAGTATCCTAAGATGCAAGAAGCAATGCCTGAAATTCCCTGGCTTGTGTACTGGCCTGGGAAACCAAAACAACACTATCTGGTTCTCAGGTTTGTGAAGGTACAAAACGGGCCTTGATTAAAAAGAAGCAAGGAATTACAGCAATTTCACAATTATAAGCCACACCTGAATATAAGCCGCACTTTCTTCTTTTCCTTTTCTTTTCTTTTCTTTTTTTTTTTTTTTTTTTTTTTTTTAAGTGAGGATCCATGTGTAACAAAGTAACAAATTAGTAACAGAATTGCTGCCAGCTGGGTTTGGTGTCAAGTGCTCAAGTTGCAACAGTTTTCATAGACCAGCAAAGCCTTTAAAGCCAGCCCCAGGTGCCCTCCCAGCCAGCTCTCACTTCCGGGTTGGCATTTCGCTGGGATTTGTCCATAGATAAGCCGCACCTGAATATAAGCCGCACTACTGGGGTAGGCTGGATTCTTCAATGAAAAAGGTGTGGCTTATAATTGTGAAATTACTGTACCAGGAAAATTACAATGAACTGCAGGCTGGTTTCATACCTGTAGCTGTGGCCCCCACACTCCTGGTTCCTTGATGTGGCTGGACGGCTTCCCCATTAATGCTGATGATGGATTATCATTAAAGCTTCCTGTAAACACAGGAGATGTGTAGATATCTACAAGTGTGTGCATGTGTTATTTTTTCCCTCAGCCAGATTCTCTCTCAGAACAGTAAGCACTTGAGGTTTGATTTTATCACAATGCACTTTTCTGCCTATCTACAATCATATCTCTGAACTTCATTAGGTAACCAGTTGCATTTAGGATGCAGTTTCCTCAATTTGCCATACAGAGATGATACCATTTGTCCAACATTGTCATCCCTCAGCAAAAGTAGTAATGAAAAATGTCCTCAAAACAATAGGTAGCATTTTTAAAATCTTCCCACATAATTGAAATTTCTAGTGTCGTTTAAAGTGTATTCTCGCTGGATGTAAAACTGGTCCTCAATTTTGAAGAGTCTATCTGTAAAATTCACTATTTGATAGATCTTCATTGCTGGCAGCAAGAACAGTCTATTTGCCTAGTATATACTCAGGCTTAAGTAATTTCCTAATTGTTTTTTCCCCTTCAATTTAACTGTAAATGATGAAAAATTGTGGAATAATTTGGAAAATAATGTCCTATCCTAATTTCTTATGGCCAGTGTCTCAGGGCTTACAGATTTCCGACTGACCAATAGTTTGAATGTGTTAAAAAATCTCAATGAAAAAAATAAGGAAGACAGAAATGAGTTCTGCATTCCCAGCTGCTTCCCAGACTAATTGGGGGGGGAAGAGTGTAATTATGTTTCATTATGTTTTACAGTGGTTGTATGAGTCTGTCTGTAAGAGATCCTAAAGGATGTACAGCACTATTTAGGTGCCAGTACCAATAAAATTTCAGCAATATTCTCTTACCTCATGTACTACACAGCTGTGTTAGACCTCTAATATACTTCTTGGCATAGCACCTCCTTACTAAACACATATACCTTCTCTAGTTCCCTAGCAAAAGCAAGCCAAATCCGAATTCTTTGCAACAACCCTTCAGAATGCATTTCCCAGATGTCATTGTCACTTGCTCCTGGTTTATCCTATTAGCTGTCACAGCTACACTGGAAATGTGTCCTGTCCTGAAGGTTTATGCATACTGGAAAAGGATATCAAAGTCTGAAGCATGGGATTGTCCTGGCATGATCCAGAGGACCCCTTAATGCAGATGTTAATACTCAGGAGTGTGTAATGGGATCTCAGCCCAAGTGGCATCAGATTTGAGCACTGTGCCCTTGGCTGCCTTGCAGAAGGGTGAGCCAGCTCTTGGCTTCCATTCCTGGTGCTGAGGTGCAAAAAGGCAGAGCCTGATTATTTGAACATCTTCTTTCATGGCATCATGTTTTACTGTTTGGTTTACTTTACTGTGCTAAGGAAATTTTAGTTTTTTTCAATTTTAAATACAGAGGAGACAATCAGGAGACAGTTTCCCATAAGAATGGATAAAGGTTACCAGCAAAATAAAAATTAACACTAAATGCTAAATGATCTCTAATAATCTGTCCTTCTGTATGTTGTGGCCTTTCAAATGTCACTCCAATAGTGTGTAAAAAGCTCATAGACTGTAGCTTTACATTTCCCACAGAAAGCCATGTTGTGTATCCCTGAGGGAAGTGGCTGGGGTCTCACAGCTACCCAGGATGAACAAGGACAGGGATACTTTCATAGAAATGCCCTCAGAGCATCTTGTGTTTGAGCCAAGACACAAGATGTTAAGGAGGATTCTCTGCTCCTTCAGCCTCCCAAAATACTTCTTCCCAGGCTTGACCTGGCCATCACACCCACCCAGAATCTGGGCAGATGCCCAGAGGGTGGCTGTGACTCCTGTAAAGCAGCAGCCCTTCCACTCAGGTGTGGCAGGTTGAGTAAAGAGCCATGCTTCACTGCAAAGGCACACCAGAACCCAAAGAACAAAAATATTTAAAGAACTCAAATGTAGCCCAAGAGAAAAAAAATCCTTTTTGCTTTTCAGATGAGCATCTGAACCCAGTTTTTTCAAAATTATTTCTACCTGCATGTGAAGCTGTAAGCACTTGTGCTATAAATGAAGGAGGGAAACAGTGTCATGCATCCACAGATCCCAAGGCCAGGAATAAACACCACAGCTCACCTCTGTTCCTTCATAAAAAAAGTCAGATCCCAGCATTTTAAAATTTGTTTTTTTTAGCAGATGATCAAATTTAAACAGTGGCTTGAGCTTGAAGTAGTCATGTAAAGTAAAAAAATGGAATTAATTTATTTCTTTCTCTTCCCTGTGCCACTCAAGTGTTGTTTCAAATAGGATTATTTTGTCATTCAAGTTTCAAGGTTAAGATTTGCTGCTATTTATGACTCTAAAATCCTTCAAACCAGTAAACTATCAAAGTAATTCCAAATATAATGAAAAAACTGAACTGAGAATTGAGAATCCTGTGAGCCACGAGGAATGGAATATATTAACATTCACCTCTAAATGCTTTTCTCAGTTGCTTATATATTAAAATATTACAATAATAATAATAATAATAATAATAACTCCTTGAAGCTTCTATGCAATTGCATGTTGGTCTCCGTTTGAGAAACACAAATTACTCTTTATATTTCTTCTCTGTGAGGGTTTGCAGCACAACAAAAGCCCAGTAAACAGTGATGAATGGCTCTTCCTTCTCAGTGGGGGAGCAGCTTTGGAGTGTCCACATACTAATCCTTCCCTTACCTGGCTAAAAGATAAATCGGGTAGTGAAATTTTCTTTCAACCCCTCCTCTAGCTGAATGAGTCAATTCTGTTCACTTGTGAGTTAAATTATCTTGTTTTCCTCTTTCATTTTCTGCCTTTGAAGAGAAAGAAAATTGCAACAACTCATGCCTGTTATTAAGACCTGAAGAGAAAAGGTTTAAATTAAAGATTGTACAAACATTCAAGCAGCAGTGTAATAAGCTCCATTTGGGAGGCAATGTAGCAAGTTTTGTATTTTTTATGTGGTTCATTACTTAAAACTAAATAACAATTGGTAGTTTTATTGCTGCCATTTCACAAACGCTGGGATTTTCTCTGTTGGTGTTGAAATCTAGAATGATTTCAATTTTTTTTCTTCTTGACATTTTACTCTACTAGTTTGATATTGATCAGCAGATACATACTGCAGTCTCTGATTTCTGCAAGCTGTAACAGAGCAAGAAAACACAAAAAAATCCCCTGGAAAAAGCCTAACCACGCTAGTTTTCATTGTAATATAAGGCTTGGATCTGAGACTACCACATCATTCCCCTGGTTTCATTCTACTTTTTACCCTGAATGAATTACTTAGCGAAAGGCAATACGGTGTTTAAATAGTTAGACCAAAATTCCAGCAAACTGTACATATTATTTCAGAAAAAGACTGTAAAAGGAAATGTCATTTTCCAAAGCTGCTATTTTGAAATGTGTTAGAGAGCACAGGACCAATTTTATCACCCTCCCATTTGTCTGTCTATACATTTCTGTCTGTCTATTTACTTCTCAGAAGCTCTTTCACTCCAGTCCTCAGAAAGAAAATAACATTTTTCCTTTTAAAGTGTTTTTTGCACCAAACACTTGTCAAGGCCTCAAACACTTAAACAGAGCCTCTGACAGAGATGCAGTATTACTTTGGCTTGGGTTATTAAATGGAATGCCATGAATGGCTGCCTGGTGTAGCCTCTCTTTCATGCAAGATGCTGCAGGTGACCCAAGAACAGTTTGTGCCTTTCACGAATGTCATGTAGGTGGAAAAGTGAAACTTCAGCACAAGCCAAACTAGCCAAGGGATTGGGAGAAAAGAAAATATTTCAGGATTTCTGTTGCTTTCTTGTTGGCTGGGACTGTAGGTGAGACATGAGGTATGCACAGGTAAGTTGGGGTATGTTTGGGTGCAGAACCTGGCAGGAGAGCCAGGGAACAGATGGTGCCTAGAAGTAACACCTGTTTAATGTCAATTACTCAGCAAGAAGGAGACGGCTTTTTTGGGGGGTCGTTTATTCAGACGTGAGAATTCTTGAAACCTCACAACTTAGAGCAAATATTCCAAAAGGCTTGTGGAGTCCCTCCTACCATTTTTATCTTCTTGTTGAAATCTCACAGCTGGTAATCCCATAAATCTTCTGAAAAAGAAAAGGTCTGTTTGTTTTTGCAAAACTGTTTTTTAAATATTGCACTAGCAAAATTTCTTACATGTTCCTTTTCTGAAGCTTGCAGTGGGAAGCACTCTAAGAAAGCATTGTTTGATGTGGTACAAGAGATTGTGGTTTGAGAACTACTAGAATAAGTGATTTTAGGCAAGGCGAGAATGAATGAACAAAGACTATAACTAAGAATTTTTTCTAGCTAAAAGGCAGTCAGGCCAAGAGAGAGATCCAGTGCTTCTCTGCCCTAGGAACAGCATAGTCATTACTCACAGGACTTAGCTGGGCAGGAAATCACTTTAAAAATGCAAAATGCCTCAGCACAGTCCCAAAACAGAATAATTCTTTCTGTGAGGAGCTATCAACTTGCTTTGTGAAAAAGAACTTAGCATTTGGGATAGTCTAAAAACACCAAGAAGAATAAGCTGGGAGTGCAACCAAAAGCACAAATCCATTCTTGCAAAGTACAGATGGGCCCTACAGAAATACCAAACCAGAAGGACTGAATAAGTAAGTTACTCCTCCCTCTCACCCTCTCTCCCTCTATCTGTCTCTGTTTTTAACCATCCTGAGCTGTAGAAATGCCAGCTTTTTTAATCTCTAAAACCATCTGTGTAGCTTTTCTCAGTGGTATCCTTCCACTTATATCCTGTGTCATTGGTATGTCTGTCTCTCCTGATGTTGATAATTTTGTTAGCAGCTTCTCTTGAAGTTTCCTATGAGCATACTTTGAATGACAAAGAGGTGTAGGGGTGTCCTGGTTTAGGGGACAGGTATTGCCAGAAACAGGCAGGAGCTTTTTTTCTAAAATGGAGAGTAAGAATCCTCTCCCTTACAGTTTACTATAATTTGGAAATTAAGGTGCTCTCAGGCAAAAAGTATGGGTTTAGGAATAACAGCTCTTTACTGATGTATCTACAAGACAAACAAGAACAACATCACCTATGAAAAAAAAATCAGCGACAAAACAGAACAAAACTCAGTCCTTTTTTCCAGTCACGCTCTTCTCCACGCGGTCCCAGTGAGAGCGGGGCGGGCCTCTCACAGCCACAACAGCAGGAGCAAGTGCAGGAGCAGAGAGGCGAGGCGAGGCGGCAGGGCCATGTCCCAGATGGGAGAAGGGTGAAGGAAGACTCCGCTCACCGTTCCTGAGTCCTGGTGCTCAGCACTGTTCCCAGAAGCAGGAGGCGGTAACAGTGCAGGGGCAAATCCGAACTGCAAAGAAAAATAGAACCTCTCTCCTCTGCGTTCAAGTCGAGTATCCACCTGGGGAGGACAAAGCAACCCAGCGACCAGACAGACAGACAGGCAGCCCCCCCAGCCCCCGATTTCTTTTGTCTTGAGCAATTAAAAACTCCGGAGCTGCCCTTTTGCTAGCTCTTTTAACATGATAATGGGAAAAATTCTCAAATTTTACCAAGGGAAAGAGTAAATCCACGTCCCCCCCCCCCACCGTCAACCCCCAACAAGGGGGAAGAACAGGCAAGGCAAAGCAAGTACAGAGCTGATTTATACAGCCTTGTGCATATAGAATGTTTAGTTCTGCCTTGGTCTATTTTTACTTTAGCAGCAGAATTTTTAACCACAGAGAATTTTGTAAGAATGGGCGATGTCTCCCCAGCTGCTGCACCTCTGCCCTGTAGCAGTGTCCTTGGGGAGGACCTCAAGGCACTGTAGAAGTCTGGCTATTGTGATACCATTGTTGTTTATGCAATTATTTGATAAAAGTCTCCATGATGCTTTCTCAAGCTACATAAAGAAAGAGCCCTTCGGCTAACCACCTGAGACAGGGGGTACTCCTAAAATCAGGGTGGTTGTCTTTTTTCTGAAAAACAAATTACAGTAATTTCACAATTATAAGCCATACCTGATTACAAGCCACACCTCCCGGTAGCCGGGTAGACCACGGGATTTGTCCATATATAAGCCACACCTGAATATAAGCCGCATTTTTTTAAAAAAAAAAGCTAGGATCCATGTGTAACAAAGTAACAAATTAGTAACAGAATCACTGCCAGCTGGGTTTGGTGTCAGGTGCTCAAGTTGCAACAGTTTTCATAGACCAGCGAAGCCTTTAAAGGCAGCCCCAGGCGCCCTCCCTGGCCGGCTCTCACTTCCGTGTTGGCATTTCACTGGGATTTGTCCATAGATAAGCCGCACCTGAATATAAGCCGCAGTACTGGGGTAGGCTGGATTCTTCAGTGAAAAAGGTGCGGCTTATAATTGTGAAGTTACTGTAACTGTTTAGCTGTCATGTAATCCTAATATTTAAATAATACTTCCTGATTAATAATAATTAATAAGAATTCTTTCCATCCATACTTCTCTCTGTGTCAAGTCTTCCTTTTTGCAAAGACTAAGTGCCCCAAAGGCACTTAATGGTAGCCCACAGTCTAAGGGCACTAAAATCCCTTTATTTCCCCCACTCCTACAGGAATCCATACCAGCACTTTTCCTTTAAAATAGCACATTTTGCTGTTTATGTCTCTCTGGTGCAGAAACTGTGCTGCTTGTATGAGGAGTGGTTAATTCCACAGTTAACCTCTCTCAATCTTTCTGCCACAGCAGATGAGTAGGCCTTAAGATCAGGAGGCCAGGGAATAGGGTGGTGAAGCAGCTCTCAGCTCTAAAAATACATTGTTTTATTCTGTTCTGTTCACACCATGTCATTTCCATTCCATCCGGTCTGTACCACCAGCTCAATGACTTAACACTTCCCAATTGATCTCCCTTCAGCCCTTGGCAAAAAGAGCAAGTCAGACAACTGCAGCCAGCTCAGCAGCCGTGTCAGGGGTGTGTGGCCTCCTCCAGGGAGGCAGTAAAATGGGAATGGCCAAGCTCTCCAGAAGAATTGCTACACATCTTTGGTACTGATAATCCCTGTTTCAAAGGATTTCAGAGGACAAGACCCCTTTTCAGTCTCTCATCCCAGCACTGGAAGGTCTGTGCACGCCCAGAGCAGGACTGTGGTGCCTGAGGCACTGTCTGGGGACAGGCAGCAGGCAGCAGGAAACCTGCCCAGTGCCAAGCTTACAGGCAGCCCCTCGAGTTATCATCCCTGTAGCACCAGCAGCTAGGACAGATGTTAACTGCTGGATGTGGATGTTGCTCCAAGCCCATCTCCCTGCTGCTCCTGGCAGGTGTGGAGTGTCACACTGTGTCTCAGCCCGTATTTTCCCTGCCAAGAAATAGGAGGTTCTTTGAGGAACTAATAAACTAGCTGCTTTCTGTATGTTCCATTGGCTGCATGCTGATGAATACATAGACAGACAAGGAGAGATTTGACCAGTGTTTTCTCCATTTTGGGTATTTCCAGGCATCCTCTGATATTCATGGTGACTGCTAGGAGTCACGGACTAGTTGGACAGGACAAGGACTCCTCACTCTCTCTCCTCTACATATCTCTTTCTATTTTTGCCCCAAGATTTCGAATAATCTTTGGAAAATCTTTCTAGCTCATTGTCTAGGAAATATGATCATTCTCATGTGAATGAATTACCATAAGGTCTTCAAACTCTGCTACACAGGGAAGTCAAGGCTGGCTTTCAACATCAGGGACTCACAAAGGGTTTTCCGAGTCCCCTTTCACAGCAGCAGAAATTTGGGAAGTGACTCAGGAGCTGACACCTAATATACAATGCTCTTCTCCATCCTCAGCAATACACACACTTCACCAACTTTCTTCCTAAGAAGTCTTACCCAAACTGGATAGTTCAAAGTTGCAATTATGGCACAAAGGGGCTGATGCTCAGTCTTCATAGTATTCCATAATAGGGACAAGCCCTTTTTGTAGACCAAGGAACAAAATCAAGGCCTTAGACCTTGCTGTTCTGGCATACTCAGAATCCTTACAATTCTCCACTGTCAGAAGTCCATGACCTTTTTCCTTGCTTCCCATTCACCCCTACAGTCCAGGTTTTTGCAGTGAAAAGATCAGTCTCTTCTCACAGACATCAGAGAGTGCAGAAGTTCAACCCTCAAAGTTGCCTTCACATTGTGTCCTCAAACACCTGTCTGATCTTTCCTGACAATACACTGTTACAAGGCTCCACTTGTGTAGTTATCAGCCACATACTTACATGGAATATGCTGGTTTAAATACAGCATTTATTTGCATGTCTGTCATGTTTTGAAAATTTTTTGCACAGCCTGGAAACCTTCTGCAATCATAATGTTGTGTTGGGCAATACAAATCCCATGCAACAGCTTCTGCTACTTTGCTGATTTGTCCTTCCCTCCCCCTGCAAAACTATGCTCCTAGCTCTGATGTGATGTCTCCAAAGAAGCAGAGCAGGTCGAGTAGAATTTATGGGTGGAGGGAAAGAAGGGAAGGAGATGGAGCATTTTCCTGTAAAAGGCAAATATTTGCATTTTTTTCTTGACAATTATCTCAGCAATAATTCATTTGGTAAAAAAAAAAAAAAAAAAAAAGCTGAAATATATAAGTGTAGAAAAACACAACTTTCTGGATTGCTCATCTGTAGATAAGCAGCAAAACTTGTCCTGATTTCAGCAGTGCGAACTCACCCAATTACTGGTTGCGGGATACAATCACTGACAAAGTCGAAACTCAGAGCACTTGTTTCCTCAAAATGGTATTTTATCTTCTAAATTAAAATTTCTCCCATTTGAAAGAATTTCTCCAGCTTAATATGACATCACATTGCTCCCACAATGCTTATTAATACCTTATTCTGTAGAGTAGGATGGAGACAGAGATCCAAGGAAGTGGAGTAGGGTTGTGTTTTCCCAGCCATAACAGAGGGCAAATACGCTGTTTTTCAGGCAAGTTATCACAAATCAAAAAAGGGAATGGAGAGATCTGCCTCGGGCACAGTGTCAGTACAGTGATGGCCTAAGAAGCATGGAACAGTTAAGCACAGGTCAGAGACCACAGTTTAAAATAGCTTTGACACATCTTATCATCCTATTTTTGAGCATTCCAGAAGCCAGATGGGCCAGATGTTCAGCCCAGACACTTCACCCTGAGCAACTTCAATACACCACACTTGGTCATCTCAGGAGCCAACACCAGCCACTTCACTGAAAAAAACCTGGCTCCTCAAGCCAAGCTGGGTTCATACAGGGGAGGCAGTGGCAGGCACCACACAAACACACAGGTGGCTAAACGGAGCTTAAGTCCAAAGAGGATTAGTAGTTCAGTGTCTGCAACTGGAGTGCTGCTGACAGGCTTATTAGTCAGTAAACTCTGTAAGGGGCAAAAACTCTCACCATTCTTCAAAAATATGATTCCTAAAAAGCAATGGCCATGCTAGGAAGATAAGGGGAGCAATGTGTCAGGACCTGATCCTTCTACCTTGTGTTTGAAGCCTGTATTGCTCTTCACACCCAAGGGTCTAGTTTGGCCTTTCAATTTGTAATTCTCTAATACAGCTCATAGAATATTTGAGATCCCCTATCTGAATTTGTGATGTTATATTACTGATGTCCAATAGTTGCGATAACTTGTATATGTTCATCTGTAGGAGATAAAAGCATCCAGACACTTTGCAGTGAGAGAATCTTGGACTTGAGAGCATCTCAATAGTCCCCAGTACTGAAATCTCAGAGCTGGAATTCAAACTACAGTTTTAAAACACCGAACAACTTTATTATTCTTCTGTTTGCTTCATTAGCAGGAAAATGCAAGTTCTTTCATGTAGAGTTACTGATAACAGAAGCTGGCTAGTGCTGAATGCCCTGCTGAATTCACAGTGGGGCTTGTGGAACGGGATTGTATAGCAACAAATGCCAACTGCTTAATGTCTCACTGAATTATAGATTTTTACTGTTTAATAAGAATGAAAACAGTTACGGTGGTTTCCACTTAATTTTGCACATGTATAAAAAGCATGAGACTGACACTGACAACATAATTCAGGCGAATTAAATTACTGTTTCACACTCCATGAAAATCTGAGCTCTTAATAATACATACATTACCCCCATTTATATTATGCATTCATATATAATTATTATTAAAAAAGAAAGTCAGGTCACTTTTAAAAAGACCTAACACCTTTTTTTTCATAAGCAAATGATTTTTTTTTTCCTCCGTGTCTCAAGACTTTTCCTCCAAAGGTGTTAATGCATTTCAGAAGAGGAATGACAGCAGTAAGTTCCTTTGCTTTGTACTTAATTTTTTTTTGTATGATTCTATGTTTACCATTTAAATTCAAGTCATTTCAATTAGGCTAGAGCATGCAGCTTTAAGCAATTGTGCATTGGTGAAACATGAGGACGCCCTAATTTGTTCAGGATTCCATCCATCACTGGGGTGGGAGTCACCTTCTGCCACAGTAGGTATGCACAGCACGGTGCACAATTAATGCCATGGTGTTCTTCTGGATTTATTCAGCATTGCCTTCTGATGGGTTCTGCTCTCAGCAGCTGAAAAGTTACACCAATTTTATACAAACTCCTGCAGTTTCCACCAGCTCACGATTAAAGGGAACTGTCTGCAAGATTAAGCTCTACAGAAAAGAACAAGTAAAATAAATGAAAGGGCATCCAGAATCCTGCTAATTATTGTGCTTGTGCATGCACACATAGTCTGTGTGTGGGTGCATATGTGCGTGTATCTGCCTTCTTATTAGCAGCAAGGCCACTACAGGAACTACTTAGTAGTAAAGTCATCCAGGATTTCCCTGCTTCATCTGCTGATGTTTTTGCTAGACTTTAACCTGAATTATTGGACTGAATTATTCTAGGCATGTTTTCCTGCAGGGTGTATACTTAGGGAAATATCCAATTTCAGACTGCCATTTTTTTTTCTTTTTCTAAGAACAAGTTAAAGGAAAAGATGTATATCCTAGCCTCATCTTGAAAAGTTTACAGTGCATTTGCTACTCCTGTGCAAATCAACCCAAATCTAACCGTCTTACATGCCTTCTTGAGACCACAGTCCAAGCACAGGAAAACAGATAAATTCCTGAAAAAGCCTGTGTTTCCACTGGGGTGCCTCAGCATCACCCAGCAGCTGCTGCTCAGCTGGAGACAGTCTGGCAGCAGAGCCCCTCTTGGCTTGCTCTCAGTGATGAAACTGCCCTCCAGCTAGAGCCAAGGTGGGGTGCCCATGGATCTTTGGCTGTGGAGGGGAGACAGATGAGCCTATGTCTGTCTATGGTGTGTTTGTCTCAAAGGCTTTGGGAGGCACTTGGGGCTCCAGTGCTTTGGGGCGCCAGCACTTTCCCTAACACCAAGTGGCTGTGATAGCTGCTGCCAAGGTTTTGTTAGCACTGAAATAGATAAAGGTTGTGGCTAATTCTATCAGCTTCCCACAAGGGTAATCAGCAGAGATCTTTGGTGGCTGAAATTAGTGGCACCTCTGGACCACAATCTTCCTTCTCCTTTTTCCACCTGAAAAATTAAGATAACAATGTCCTTTGATCTTAATGAGGAAAAACAGAATTCAATGCTATTTGTGAGTCACCCGAAAACAATAGCAGTGCCTGCCACCAAAAAGCTGCTGATGGAATTAATAATTATGTATACAGATCACAGCTTGAATAGAGTGCAATACCCGAGACACTGGGCCACGTGCTGAACTATGAAGATAAAACAGAATATTGAAAAGCTGCCCAGCAAGTGATCCTAATCCGTCCCAGCCACCTGTGGGTAAAAATATGTAGCTGTATGATGAAGTACTCATCATAATGCGAACAGAACTCAATTAAACATGAACAGGCAAACTTGATTCTGGTATTTCCTAAATCCTAAGGGCTTGCTTTTGTAAACATTCATATCCTTTCAATGTGCATTTTTGAACATGATACATACATATATATATGTCCTGTGTACAAATACAGGTATGAATGCACACTTCATTCCCTCATTGGCTTTCCCCTCACTTTGGAAAAAAATATTGCCTACACCTCTACACTTTGTGGGAGGGAGGGAGGGAGGAAGGAAGGAAGGAAGGAAGCTCTACTTGACGTATTAAAGTGAGCAGTACAGCTGGTGATCTACAGTGGTTTAAACAAAGTAAGGGATTTAAAAGAGTGCTTATTTGCATGCTCAGCCTACTTCCAAAGCCAGAAATATTATGTGCCTGGACATATACTTACCAACCTGATTATCACAGCAATCTCGAAATTTTGTTCACACACACTAAATTGGTGCAACTGTCATGAATATCTTTAGGTGCACCATTGCTGATGTTCAGCATATCTTTAATTTCCATATGCCGAAGACACCAGGGCAATCACTTTCAGCTGTAGAGATAGTTCATCCTGTGCAATTTTAAACCATCTCAAAAGATTAGTGTTTTGCAGCAGCACCCCTAAAAAATTCCCAAACTGGGGTGCTTGATTTAGCTACTTGGAAATTCAGTCTTGGGAGACATTCAGCTCTGGTTTTGCTGCAGAGCACCAGTGGCAGATTATCCATCTGCATCAGAAATGGCCAGCTCTTGTAGCTAAGGCAGCACCAACACAAAGGGGAACAGTTTGAAAGAGTCCAAGGGCAGGGCTCCCCAAATACGTAGCTCCACTGACGAAAAATCAGCAAGATATTGACTATTCACAGATACTACCACAGTGGCCTTGCTGTGTTTCACAAGTTGCAGAGGAGAGATTTATTCTTGACCCTACTTCTGTCAACTCTGCAGAATCCACATGCTGAAAGGTATCTCATAAGTGTTCACCCCAAACACTGACTGCCTGGACATCCTGGGGCAGCTGCTCACAAGGATTTGTGGAAGAGGACACCTACAGATATATACCAACCTGAAGCGCCACACTTACAGGAACTGAAGAAAATACCAGCTCAGAATATTTTTTTTCTTGCAAGAATTCTCTAACCAGTAATGAAATGGCATTAATGAAAGTGTTCCATAATAAAAATTCAAAGTCATTACTCTAAAAGCTGTAATGATATAGGATTACTAAGCAATTTGCACAAATTAATTGGAGGTAGTAAGTTAAATACAGTTTTCTGCCATTGAATCAAGCCAAGCCTTTGGGTCAGGAAGAATTCACAAATACCTGTAGCAAACACATCCCCACCTTGCACTCCTGGTGTTCTCTCCAGAACTGACACATACAACATTTGAAGCTCAAGCGACACACCCTTGCTGAAGTGGTGTGCTTGTACTAGTGCAAATTAATGCCTAGGTAAGTTTGTTCAAGGTTTTCCAGAGAAACCTATCAAATCCTAAAGCCACCTTCATTATTTGGAAGAATAAAAAAAGGAAGTAGCTTTTCTTTTGGACAGGAAGTAAACCTTACCTAGTAAACACCAGTGAGGATTTATTTTCTAAATGCGTTTTTCCTGTGGTGAACTTCTCAATGACCTGCCAGCCAATACTAATGAAATCAACCCACCTTTCTTGTTTTCAGCCATGCCTTTAAATTCCTAATTGGGTTCTTACAGCCATGTACTATGCCTGACCAGTCAAAGCTCACATCTCTAACGAGTTCAGGCTTTCTCAAACTTTGAAAAGGAATTCAGTAGCTACCTCTAAAATTGGTGAGGGCAACAAAGTCGAAAAAAATCTAAAAATAAATCTCCTCACTTTATCTGCCTGAAAAGAAATCTTGGTATATCTGGTGTAAACGCCACAGATATTTCAAAGGTGCAATATAGACAATTCATTGCAAGATTACTAATCAGAAAGCTCATATCCCACGTTAAAATAATGAAAATATTTTTACACTTGAGTAATGTAAGTGGGCAGTGACAACACCTACAAATCAAGAATATTTTCTCAAGCGGACAGCTTCTGATTAAGGTAGAGATTACACTAGTTTCTGGCTTCACTTATTACACCTAAGTAGAAATGTAATGTGAGGGTATGTTTTTACAGTTATTTGGGCCTTTAATTGACACCAGCTTCAGCAAAGGATTAATACATCAGAAAAAAATGAAAATACCCTAATGGTGATAGACGTTATTTCAAATATAATGATTTTTCCGAGTTGTCAAACTCCTTATTCCATATGTTGCTGTTACAAAAGCATGTATAATGGGAATTAGAGAAAGAAAAGGAGGCTTGTATTCACATCTGGACTTCTAACCGTTACCATTTAAAAGGTAACAACTCATTCTTTTGTGATCAGTGCATTTAGCAGTGTATTCATCTTAGGGAGAGTTTATTTGTAATTTTGCAGGCAGGACTGCACTGGAACTTTGTAGGTTGCTGTTCTCAGTGGAACTTGATTTCCTGCTGTCTCTCTTCATCACCTTTCTCCTTTTGTAGATTCCCTGCCATTCTCCTGTTTGTATCTCTGAACAGTGGGCATGCTTTTCATTTTAAAAATTACTCCTACTGTGAGCTTACTTAACGGGGTTGGACATCCGTGATTTTTCTCTTCAGTGGGTCTTTCTGCTTTTGATGAAAGAGCTCAGGTGTGTCCTGGTCATTTCTGCTTCACTCTGAAATGAACTACATTTAACCTGTTTTTCCTTGCTGCCTCCATGTCTCATCAGTCTCGAAAAAGCCAATGTTTCTGGTAGTCTGTACATGCAAATACTTTTTAATGCTCACTCTCCACCTCTCCACCCAGGAGACCCATACACACACACACTGTTCATGGCAAATATGTGCTGGGCCTGCTAGCCAACAGCACTGAGACATCAAATTGGAGGTCTTGTGCAGAGAAGCATTTCCAGGCTTAGGACTAGTGGAGACACTGATGTCACTAGTTTTTGGGTTCCTCACCACAGCACCTGGGTGCTCCCTCTGCAAAGGAGTTTTCTTTGACAGTTCTTATGGTGGCACTTCTGGCCAGATGTTGCATTGTAGTCCCTCTGCATAAATTTACTTTGATGCCCTAAAGAAACATCACTCTGGTCTTAAGAAGCAGTATCACATCTTAGATGACAGCTTGGCGTCATTCTTCATTGTGCTTTATCAGGCAGTTAAAACTGGCAAAATCGTTATTGTTTTTTCTACCTATTCGACCTACCACTCAGTGCCACTCTGGTGGTAACTACAGCTGATAAAGCATCTAGTTATCTGTGACTAATTTTTATTCTGCTCTTTTGGTCCTTTCTTCATTGACTGTAAAGTCCAACGTGCTCCTTAGTCAATACTCAGTTGTTCTTCCTCAGACTAACATGCTTGCATGGGATAAAATGCTTGATGCACTGCATCTCTCAAAAAAATACTGCAGCCTTGGAGCAGAGATATTATCTTTTCACCCCATCTTCTACTTATTCCATGACAATTCTATTTCCAGGGAGATATTGCAGTGTTCTTTAAAGTGCATACATGTAGGTTTCATTTCAAAGCAAAGGTCTCCCAGTGAATGCAGTGCACAGGGATCACTGTGATTAGACAAGTTTCATTCCTGGGTATTGAGAGCTCTGAAAGGTAATGCCCAAGTCCTAAATAGGAAATTAAAATTACAGTAGCAGTCTGCCAAGTGGAAGTCTTTAATTCTCTTAGATATCCTCCTACTGTACCTGTGAATTTATTTTCTTTACAAAAAAAAAATACTTTTCTAACAATTATAAAAGTGAAGTAAAATTAGAACGTGGAAAATGAAGGCTAACAGAAGAAATCTCAAATAACAGTTCCTTCCTTTTCATCCTCATGGAGTGATGTGTTCTTACAGGATGATGGTGAAGGATGACGGTGATAGGTGGAATAGCACAGATAGAGCCCTCTTCCACAGCCCTAGAGAGACATGAGTTCAGGGCTTTCTGCCCATGCTTAGACAACACCTCTTCTAAATAATGTTCTTTATGGGAAGAGAGTTGACAGCTACATTATCAAACACCTCACAGTACAGTGCAAAGAAATAAACTTGGAACTGTGAATTCTATGTTACTTGTCACCTCCAGGCCATATATTCAGACAGTTCTTTGGCTTATCCATTGATTTCTGAAGGGTCAAAATTAAAGATGGATGTTTCCACCCCCTTAACAACAACATTAGAAATTTTGGTGTGATTTAAGGGCATCTAGCCCTGCTCTCTGCAGGCCTAGGGTGCAAAATTACAATATTTTGTCTTTTGTACAGCAATTACATTAAAAGTAATACTGGCACTTGTAGTAGCAGTGCTGTTTCTGAAACCCACTACTGGAACGGCTTGGGACACAGACTCCATTATCAGGCTTTTACATTACCCAGGAGGAAGCAATTGCAAATGTAAAGGTGTGAGCTGTACTGGGAACAAGAACAGAAGAAAAGCCTCTTCTCTTCATTGTATTCTCAGCTGCTGACTTTAAACTGCACCCACAGAAAAGGATCACTCCCTGGGGCTCTGTGGTGTGTGGGAACAAGGAAGATGTCTGAGCATACACATTTCAGGAATAGCAAGGAGGCCTTTGGGACCACAGATGTAATGAGCTGTATTCACCTGTGTGACACTGGTACAACCTCCTTGGATCTTAACCACTGGCATGAGGGTACGAGAAGCGAAGAGCTGCACTTTGCATGTTAGCACCGAAATCTGCTGTCCTGAAAAGAACCTGTGAGAAGTGATGATGACAAAGTATGAAGCTTATTTCAAAAAGAGAGGGATTTTTGAAATCTAGGCTAGAGGTTATGACAAATGAGAGTGATATCAAGATGCAATAGCTACAGAAAGATAAGAAGAGCTGAAGATGTGATAAGAGGCTTGTACAGTAGGAAGATGACTGCTAGCACTGTGCCACATGAGGAAGCTAAGAATACTTTATTGCACAATTAAAGTTAAAAAGGATAAGGGAAAAGTAGCTTAGTGTTCTTCAAGTCAAAGTTAAAGATGGTGTGCATGACCAGAAATAATACCATTCCTTCTTGGAAACAAGACTTAGAGGAGACTTTTTAAAAAGTCTGCTCTGGAACATTCTGCTAAAATAAGCACAGAAAAATCAGGTTGTCCTGTTTTTTTTTTTCAGAGGTGCTCTTGTCTTTTTACAGAAAAGCTTTCCTTGTCCTTCCACAAATTGTTATTGTCTGTCATTGGCCACTACCATTTAGAAAGCAGCATGTTTCTCTTAAGTGCTTTTTGTTCACAGAGCACCTTGAACCTAAAAGAAATGAAGACCTTTAGAAAGCTAATGGAAGTTTAAGGAGCTCAACACATGTGAACAGAAGGCTCTGGTTTTCTAGTTTCTCTCCACTCCTTTTTAAGCTACCTTTATTAGAATAATGCTGAATTACTCAAAGTACACACACAGGACCCTGGCTGAACAGCACTCCTCATCTTTTTTTTCCGATGTTTGTGTCACAGCCCTTTACTTTTGTTTCAGAAAGTTGAGAGGCAAAAGCAAGACTTACTGTAACAACACAGTAAAGACAGAAACACGAAAAGCTGTACAACAGCTTCAAAACAGGCAGTCACCTGATGACTGTTCCATTCCTGGATTTATGCTGAAATATGAGGGAGACTGCCAATGCATTTGTTGAATGCATAAAATCTATGAGGCTGTCTGTCAGGTGGAAATCAGTCAGGAAGCCTGGAGCAAGGATAGCCATAATTATGCCGTCAAAAAGCTTGCAATAAGCAGCAGAATATTTTATTTGCCGTCAATCCTACAAAAAAAGTCTTTTATAACATCTGTGTCAGCAGATTCCAGGTCCCAAGAGGTGCCACATTTTGAAAGCAGCAGAGAACTCAGTAAGGGTTTGAGTTGTGTTTGCCAAGTACATACTGTGGAAAATGTCACCTTAATGAAGTTGTAGGCGGCAAAGGACATTACAGTTTCGCCTGTGTTTGAGGCATTGTTTCTCAAGGTGAGTTGGACTTTCATGTTGATGATGCCCATTTAATTTTCATTATTAGTGATTCCTGTTATCTAATACTTTTCCTTCAATAGCAGCTGAAATCTTTGAACAGCCCCCTCTCACCCTTGTGCTCTTCAGTGTGCCAACACCTAAGAAAAGTCACCTCCCTTTATGCTTTAAGCTGACACGTAAATCCTGCGAGGGGTGCTGCACCATGCAGACATTTCTGCCAGCAGAAACCCACACCAAAACTTCCACACAGGGATGATGTCAGTGTTTACAGGCTAAGGCTCTTTCCATGAGCTCCAACACCATGGCACACTTCTAATGAGTGTATATCCTTGTCACATCCTTCTGCACATCCAGGTCAGGAACAAGCCCAAAGGAAGACAGCATTTAATAATTAGCCATACCTGCTGAGAGGCTTTACCAGAGTGGAGTGCTCTAACCTAGCCAGAAAGTTCAGTTATCCATAGTGTTTATTGGAACATTGATTTTGGCACACAAGACAGACAGTGCTCCTTCTCCATCTGATATTACAAAGTGCATCTATATCTATATCTAAATATATCTAAATATATCTAAATAGGAATCATTCTCCAGCCCTGAGATCCACTGGCACAGCATCGCTCTCCTTTGTATGGCTATATTTCTTTGCTAAATGGGGGGTCACATCTGACCTGCAGTCAGACAGGTCCTTAGCTTGTGATAGCCCTCAGGCTGTGTCTGAAACCCGGGAGGGATGATAACTGAAACAGGTCAAAACCACATCAAGGACCTTGTAATGTACATTCCATTAGGGATAATCCCAGGCTAATATGCAGACCCATACCCTAGCCTGATTCACTGCCATAGACAAAGCCATATAATATCAGTAGCTTTAAAATCTGAACTTTTCATTTTGATGACTGTAAATATAAGTATCCCATCTTACCTCAAAGAAGTTGGAAAACACAGCTCACCGTTTGCATTCTGAGTACTCATATCTCTTAATTTATTTCTCCTGCCTTGATAAACCACTCTGAGGTCAATAGTATCAAATTCAGCTAAACTGTGCCATAAAACCTCTCTTATGACAATTTGTAGTTACGATGTAATTATCTTAATATTGTCTCTGATGAGTCTCTTTCATAGATAGAGGTTTTGATTGCCTGTATCTGTGCCCAAAAAGAAAAAAAAAAACAAAACAAAACATAGCCATGCCTTGCTGAAGCTTTTTTCACTGACTGTTTCATATGGTGCCTGCTCTACTGGAGCTTTGTAAGTGGTATGTGAAGCAAAAGATTCTGCTTGTCAGCCTGCTTCACAGATACACAGAAAATAAACACATCAGACATTGAGCTGAGCTAATGGCACACTTGCTTCTGGTTGCTCATTTTTGTTTTGGGTTAATGTTGTGCTCCTGCACGTACCATCTGGAGAGGGGAAACAGATTTAATCAAAAATAAATACGCTGGTTTAGGCTTAAGTTTTTCTTTTGTACTATGAAGTGCAGGAAGGGAAAATGAAAATGTGTCATTTGCTGTGACCACTGAATAGAATAAGAGCAGTGAATGCCAGCAGGTCTGCTTCTCATCCATGAATCCAGTGCTTCATTTGTTTGGGAGAAAAAGCTCTGCACACCTCTCCACTGAACCTCAGCAGTGTTTCTCAGTATAAACAATAGCTCATATTGTTGAGAAGGCTTATCGAGAAAGTTATGTCAGTAATGATGGGGATTTTCAGCTGGCATTCTCTGGGATTTGTGAAGCATTTGCTGCCGGTAAGTGTGCTGATAAGCTGCTCACTGATTAGAATATTCTATCTTCAGTGCAATCGGGCTTCTGTTTCCCTGACATGTCTCCTCTGTGTCTTAAAAATACCAGAAGCACATCAACAGCTTATCACAAGAAGCTATATGAATTCAGAACATGATTATTTTGCAAGATCGTTCAGGTTAGGTGTCAGCACAGACTGAAAAACAAGGCACTAGCAAAAGGTGAACATAACAAGCATATCTCATAATCTTTCAGTTGTTATAGCCCTCATTCTCTCATTCCTGCACTTTTTGAATATTTGTAGCCTTCACTATCCTTGTGTCTGCTTTTGACTGCAGACTCCTCAGGGCAAGTGTGCCTTTGTGTCAGTAGTACACTCTACCCACTAATGGCACTGCTCAGGCAGTAATGAGCAAGCCCATCACAAGCAGCCACAAATCCAAATATCAGCAATAGTCTGTATGCTCTGCTCTGTATCGAGATGCTTAAATCAGGATCACCTGATAGCTTATCTGAATAATCACACAGGGGACCTGTATGTTTAACAAATCTAAAGCAAATCCAGCAGCAGTCATACAGGAGGCTTTCCCATCCCCATCAGGGCATCTAATGATAGAAGAGCCATAAAGGACTGCAGCAATGACTCCCACATGGAAAGCTGACATGCCTAAAACAATCAGCACTGTCTGGGTTCACTCAAACATTGTGGTAGACTGTGGGCTCTTGAAAACTTCTCTTAGCAGATGTGGAGAAGGCCAAGGAGAAATAGATGTGCACACTGGCACACATTTGGCATTTGTCAATGTTGTTTACAGTTGCAAATATAAAATGTCACCAGTGCTGAAGCCCTTATCTCAGGAGTTAATAGGTGCACACTGTTAGAGCCTTTGCTTCTTGCTTTTTCCAAAAGCACCTAAAATTGGTAGAATTTTGCTTGAGAATTGAAATAATATCTTTTTTGTAATATCTTTGTAGTGTCTAGCAACTGAGTTTTCCTGTGTTTTCTTAACAGTAAATGTCTTCTCTTCATTTGCCATGTGTGTGTACAGAAAAACAGACTGACTCAGCCAGATAGCTATGGTTTCAGTTTTATCTGCTGTACTCTACCAGCTATATTTATATTTTAAATAATTTATCTGTTTTTTCTATATTCAAATTATCTGAAGCCTCTAGGGTGAGAATTCACCTCACTCTCTACCTCTGGGACTACTGAAGTCCTAACTCAGATACATGGAATAGCCACAGGTGATGTTGTAATTCAAATAATCTCAGATCAGTCCCCTCTTTGTCTTTTCTTTCAAGCAGAGACACCTTGGGCCAGTCCTGGGAGCAGAAGAGGATTTCCCATACCAGATGAGGAGGGATAGCCCTACGTTGCAACAATCTGGAATGGATTCCCATCTCTTCCCAGGCCCTGTGCAGAGCTTGGATGAACTAGCTGCCCTGCCTGCTGCCTCCAGCCAGGCTATGACGAACACACAGAGGAACAGATGCCCTGATATGAGGGGTGCACAACCAGAGGAAGACAGAGCCTATTTCTCTCTCGTTATAAACTAAATTTTTTTTGTATTTTTGCTACAGAAACTTTCCTGATGCCAGCAGTCAAACCCACACCAACTGAGCTAAGCTTGAGATCCTTCATGGCTCCAGTGACCTGACAGGTGCCCTGCTTGACTCGCTGTACTCACCATACTCACAGTCAGACCAGGATTCCTTGCCAGTTCGACCCCAGTTTCCCAGAACAGCGTCTCAGACATCCCAATCCTTAAAATAATTTAGTTATGGTGCAACAACAGCATAAGCTCAAGCTGGTGCCTCTGAGGAGGGACCCTAAACATGGGAATCCCTGGGCTTTTATACCCTCACAGGCAGTGTGAATGAGTCTATGGGGTCTTCCAGCTGAGTCCTCAGCTCCTGACATGTCTCTCAGTGTTTGGTCCCCCAGCTGGGCCGCAAGTCCCTTGTGCCCTTTGTTGTGCAAAGGGTTGGCACAAGTTTACGGTCACTTGCCTGGGGCTCCAACTACCAGAGCTTAATCTGCAGCTCCAAGTGCAGCTGCACACCTGCGCTGAACATATTCTTCAACATTTTTATTTCTCTCAGACTGCTCAAGCCAAAATTTCCATGAATTGCAATAAGACTTTCTGTTGTATAAAATATCCAGGGTCTGACTGACCACGCTTTGTGTCCAATAGAATACCTGTGCAGAAAAAAACATTTAACATGACATCTCAAATCTGCTTTTAAAATACTGGTTCTGTTTTTGAAAAACTTTTAAATAGGCTCTATTCTAGTGCCATGAAGATAAAAGCCTTCCAAGAAGTTTTTTCTTTCTCTGTGAAAAGTTGTTTCATTTAGCTAACAAGTCCTTAGAGCCCCATATATTTATTAGTGTATTTATTAAGGGCAAGCACCTGTACCTGCAGCAGAGCTACAACAACACCACTGATAAACTCTGAAGCAATTTAGCAGAGCAAAAGTAAGGTGGGGGAGGACATGTCATCTCTGATTGATATGTAGACTTTTTTTGTGGGAATAAAACTAGGACACCTTGAGTGCACAAGGAACTTTGCATGCTCAGATGTGCTCCCTCTGATAAGCATTTTCACCTACTCAGCGGCTATAAGAAGACTTTGGACTGCACTCTATGTGTTTTTCTCATCTCGCCTGAGGTCTGGAAATATCTGTGGAAAATCTGAGGGGGATTGACCTAGGTATAAATGGAATTCCTAACCATCAAACACTTTCTTCTTCCCTTTATTTGTAATTGTAAGATCAAGGTTACTTTTCCATTTATAAGTTACCCCTACATTTGAACAAAAAAAACCACTTTTATTTTCTAGAAAGCAGAAGGCTAAGTCCGCACTAGTGCTGAAATTCTGCTTCCAAAAGGCAGGTATTTGTAAGCCCTGTTCCAAAGCAATGGCAGGTGTGTGTATTTTATAGCTCAAACATCACCTTTTTCTGGTCCAGTATCTAACTCTGACTCCAGAGAAGCCTCTCTCCCAGCCTCAAAGAGTGGCTCAACCCTGATTCAGACAGGAGCACAGTCTAGACCCCCAGACTAGGGGCTGTGCTCTTCTGCAGGGCTTGCTGCAGTGGAGCTACCCCAGGGATTTTCTATCAGGGATTCACCTGAGTTGTTGCTATTACTCACCTGCACCAGAATGGATTAACCCCTTGCACTGCCTGACAGGCTCAAGGATGCCCCAACCCTGGCAGTTTGGACTGTCTCTCAAGCCGGGTTTGGACTAACTCTCCTCTGGGCAAGTTGTGTTCTTGTATAGAATAACCAAATACTTGTTGGAAATGGGAGAGGGAAAGGAGGAATTTGATGCTTTCTTTGTATGATTCAGCTTTCTTTGAAAGCAGAAAATATGTAGTCTGAGATTCCAGTTATCTATGAAGTATTTAGTAGTCAATACCCAAAAAGAGCTTGGGAGCAAGGTAGCCAGAGCATCCTGCTATTCAGAAGCTCAAATGTGCTTTTCATATTAGCCTATCTCCACAAAAGAAGAGAGCCTTCCCGAACACATGGAGGCTTCCAAGGGAAAAGCATTCTTTAGACATGCGCACTATTTGGTAGTGTTAGCTGTTGCCTATCTTCATCTTCTCACAGCAGGGAAGAGAGACATGGAATTTCCTTGGATTCCACCTCAAGGCAGACACATCTATCCATGTGCTGGATAGGGAGTCTAGCACAGATGGGAATGCAGCAAGGTGACTAGGAACAAGGCTGTGATCCCCAAGGACACCTTCCTGGCCCCAGAAGAATTTCTTATAGGGTTTTGAGAGCCTGTCAATGTTATGTCCATTTTATGAATGCTGGATAACATTTTTATGTTCCATTTTTCCTGTCTGTATCAGGTGATTATTTCTAGACCATCAGTATATATTGTCAGATTAATATTCATGCAAACTGCATTCAGCAAGGCAGCTACCTGAGCTCCGCAGCATCACCATGCACACAGCAATCATTTCTAAAAGAAAAAAGGGCTTTTAGCTTGAATCTCATGGAATCAAAATTGCTTGTCTACAAAATGGATACTGTGTTTCAGAAAACATCATTGTACTTGCAAAACTTGTTCCAAAAATTAGAACTGGGTTTCTCACAATGACCACATGAATTTAGCTCGTTTAGTGAATTGTTGGCAAACTGAAAAAAAATTTTTTACACCTCAGTGCAATTCACTGGTAGGATCTGTTTGTCATATAATTCAAGCATATATTCTTGATTTATAGCTTGTTCAGAGAAATTTATGGCAGCATTCAACATTGTTGAGCTGTATTGGTTGATATTGATTGATAGTGTTTATCAGATGATAGTTTTCTGTTGCCTGATTAGATGACATTCTTATAGAAAGAGTATTCCAATGCAAGTTCTAAAGCTTTTTAATCTTAAAATTACTTTCTACGAGAATTCTCTTGCAATCATTCAAAGGGTCACTTGTTTTTCACCTATGACTTTTGCCAGCTAACATGTATCATAGAGTATTCAAACAAGGAAACTTTTTTTAAAGTGAGCAAGTCTATCCAAAACAAATTCTAATGGAATAATATGAATTTTTCACCTCCAAAAAGCTCAAACTTATTCACATCATTGTACACACTCGTAAGTTCTAACGTTTCTGAACTTTGAGTTTAATAAGTCTCAAAAAAATCCCCATAGGCGGATCGATTTCCTTCCCAAGAAAAAAGTATTTTTAGAACTATTCCTGAGCGTACAGAGGCTTAAACAAATAAGCGCTCCTTAGTTTTTACCCCAGAGGCAGGGAGTAGGGTGTGAGGACTGGCTGTATCTTAAACGCTGCGTTGGGAAGGTGCGGGAATTCTGCCTGTGCTCTGGATGCCCCGGGAACACGCGTGTTTGTGGCGCTTTAGCACGGCTGAGGTGTCCGAGTGGGAGCGGAGTCCCACAGCGCGCCCGGGCACTCGCGGCTCTGCTGCCGGGCCGGCCGCGCGGGGCAGAACGGAGCGGGGCGGTGCGGTGCAGTGAGATGTGGAGCGGTGAGGTGAGGTGCCGTGTGGAGCCGTGAGATGTGGAGAGGAGCGGTGAGATGTGGAGCGGTGAGGTGAGGTGCCGTGTGGAGCCGTGAGGTGCGGTGCGGTGCGGCCCGGCGCGCGGCTGCCGCACTGCGCCATCGGCCTGTGTGGCCGCGCGCGGCCGCCGCCGCTCCGCCCCCGCGCACGTGCGGCCGGGGCGCGGCCCGGCGCGGCCCCGGGGCGGCAGCGCCCCCTGGCGGCCGAGCGGCCCCTCACGGCTCGGGAGCGCTGGGGCCGGGAGGCAGCGCCCGCGCCGCCACTGCCCTGCCGGGCCCTGCCGCTCGGTGTGGCTGGGCACTCGTCCTGCAGGCTGGGGAACGGAGCTTCCTGACTCACAGGCATCTGGAAAACCGGCACTAAGGACAAATGGCATAGGAGCCCGGTCACGGAAACACCATGTGGTTTCTCCTCAGGGCTGGAGGAGGGCCTTCCTGAGGTCACATGCTGGGCTTTGTCAGCTAATGATGCTAGACCCAGAGTGGGGCTTTAACAAACCAAAGAGTGGGAGGAAAGCATCCTATGAAAGGGTAGTCATTTGTTGACCAGGCACATGTGGAGAGTGAGATGAAAGATGACTGGAGGTTAGTCTATAATCACATATTTCACGTGTTATTTGTACAGCTGGACTGTGAGGGCTCCCTGATTTGCTGCTGCTGTTGGGTTGTTGGGGTTTTTTTCCTAAATTTAAGTTCCTTTCCTCCAGTTAAAATTTCCTTTGTTTCAAACACAGACTCGTCGTTCACAAGGAGGAAAATGTAGTTTCTCAAGGGACAACAGAGATACTTGTTTTTCCCAGTGTCAGAATTTCTGTGTCAGGCTGAAATCAACTGCTGAGTTTTTGAGGCCAGCCCAACACTGCTGCTGCATGGGTTATCCTTGTCATTCAGCCAGGGTCAACCTCCTAGAGGATGGACTTCTGCAGCAGTTCCCTCTGAAAGGCCTGATGAGCTGAAGAAAAATTGCCAACATCCAAGGACATCCATGTGCTGTGCTAGAAGCCATATGCTGTGGTTGTCTCTGTGCAACAGTTCACTGTCCCTTTATAGCCCTTTGTGCTTTAAGAAGTCTGTTGTCATGGGCTTCTTCTCTCAACTACCCTGAGCCTTCTGCCAAGGTTGTCCCTGTTCTTGACTGTAGGCCATGGCTTCTTGCCCATCTAGCAAACTTCTTAAATGGCTCCTGATTTTCAAGCATTCTTTTCTGCCTTTTATCTACCCTGTGGTAAAATTCTCTTTAATATCCATTAAGGATGAGAAGTTAAGTTCTGTGAAGCTCCAAATATAAATATTGCTAGTTAGAGTTGTCCTTTGTTCATAATGAATGTAAAAGATCACATAAGCCTTAGGTGATTAACTTGTAGTCCTAGTATTAATGTTAGAATGAGTCTCCAAAAGGAGATTGCTTTCACATGCAATCTCCTTTCGTGGAAAGAAAAATAAATCAATCGCTAAAACTTGTAATGTTTTACTACCAGTTGCATGTGATCCTCCAAACTTAAGTTCTCTATAATAATGCAATTTTTATCCTTCAGTGCAGACAGATGCTTTAGGAGTAATTCATCCTACTTTCTGGTTTGATTTAGTGTTTTGTAGCAGATCTCATCACTTCATTACTCCTCACTCCCCCAACATCCTTTCTGGAGTTTATCATTTGCATATTTTCACACTCCTCCAGCTACTGATGGTTGTAAAGGGGGTAGTGCAGGGTGCCATCCCTCCCCCTCAGTCCTTCCAACAAGAACTACACACTGATTTCATAGATTCCATTCACATGAATCACCCTGGTAATGCTCTGCAATGACAGCTACATCAGACTTCTCATCAGTGAGTATTTCAGAGTCCTTTAGCACAATGACTACCCAGCTATTATTTACACATGAACTATTCACTTGCTCTTCTTCCCAGCCAGTTCCAGCACCGCTCAATACAAATGTGACTTCCTGAGGCTGAGCTACATTTGGCTTCCTGGAGTCCTTCATCTTTCACTCCCTCCTAGCTGCTCTCCTGTTTAGACGATCCCTTTCCTGTCTCTTATGTTTTCTGGTCTGGAATGGAAAGCACTGCAACCCTGAGGCATGATAGCTGCTGTGGGAGAGCAGCTCCACAGCTGGCAGGGAAAGGTTGTCTGTGTCCCCACCTGAAAGTTTTGGGAGGTTTCCTGACAGCAAAGCTGTTTGTCGGTGCAGGGCAGTGCCGATAGATGTGCTTTCCTGCTGAAGCTGAATGTTGAGCCTGGCACACTTGGCTGTGCTGGGCTACTCCACTGAGAGTAAAGCCCTGAGAGTGCAGTGTGGCTCTCTGTATCCTCGGGAGAGGCTCCAGTCCCAGAGGTCAGACTCTTCCTTTCATTAGGCAGTGAATGGGAAGAAAGTGAATGTCTCAGCCGGCTGCAGCAGCTTGTCCATCACGTCCCAGGCCCTTCCCGCTGCTCTGGGCTGCTGGCAACTACCTCTGAGGCTGCCACAACCAGCTCTCTGCTCTACTTTCAGTCTTTGTTGTTTCTGCTCAGGAGCCCATGGAGGAGCTAATCCCTAATACAGCACTGCCCAGGGCTAAGCACCATGATGCAAAATTATCAATTTGCAAATACACATTCAACTATAAACCACTTGGGGTTAGAAACATCCCCTGGGAAACTGTGGAAAGTGTGTAAAGCTTACATCCTGCATAAGCAAGTGCTGGGGGAGCTTGCAGGGAGCCTCAAGGCAGCTGAGGAGAGAGGCATCAGGGACTAATCATTAGAGGGAAAAGATGGTAGGAGAGACCTGTGTGGAAGACCGTGGAATACAGCCAACCAACCCAATTTTGAGAGAAAAAGGCTTTCCTTTCCTCACATCCTTCCACTTCTGCTGCTGTCTGCACAAAAGAGATCAGAAAGGCTGCCTCCTCAGCAGAGGTACATTGAATCTACAGTGTCTAAATTTTGCAGTTTGTGAATCCCAGAGGATTTGTGACATATGTGCCTGTGATTTAGCCTGAGCAGCACAAGCAGAACAAGAATAAACATGGCAGGTGAGTGAGAACTCATTGGCTCTACACACATCTTCTGTGCTGTGCTTCTGTGGTAAACATGGTCTATATGACTTCCTAGGAACCCAAGTCATTATGAGATCCTCAGAAAATGGTGTTTTGGACGTTCCTGGGTAGGCTATTGAGCTGCCAAAAAGGCATTCCTCCAAAGTGATACTCAGATCTGCTTCCTTGGCCGCCTACATGTTGGCTTTTGGTATCTGGTACTATATAGGTAGGGTATGATCAAAACACAGCTAGTGCCTGAGGGACATTACTCCTGTTTGAGCTGCAGTGGTGGCAGCACAGACCCTTGGATTGAATTTTGACACTTTGGATCCTAGCTGTGGTCTGTTATATTCACAGGAACTTCCTTGAACTACTCAGTGGTATTTTAAAGTTTCATTTTAGACTCACATTATTTTAGACTCACATTGAAAATATTTATGCATTCAGGAGAGAGAAATTCAGAATTCATTCATTCCTCCTGTCTTCTGCTGTGGGATTTCCAGAGCCTTATTATGTTTCCCTCCCTTCTTTGTGCTCACTTGACTGAAGCAGATTTCCAACTTCACATTTACATTTTTCACTTCTTTAAATAGAGACCCATTTGCCTTTAATTAGCTTCTCAGATTCACTGGAGTCTTTTGTAAATGTACACAAACATGAACAATTAGTAGACCCTCAGAAATCTCCAAGAGACTTTTGGATAATCCAGACTGTAGATTCAAGGCCATGATGAATGAGTGGATGATAGTTGGTGGTGGGATAAGTCCAATGGCCTATCATCAAAATTTTTTGGATTGGCTGACCAGAAGCTTGTTCTTATGAAAAGAAGATATCTTCACTAGACACATGTACAGTAATTTCACGATTATAAGCCACACCTGAATATAAGCCGCACTTCCATGTAGCTGGGAAGACCATGGGATTTGTCCATATATAAGCTGCACCCGAATATAAGCCGCGCTTTTTTTTTTTAACTCCGCGCAGCAGAGGGGGCGGGGTGCTCCGGCCCAGCCCCACACAGCCCAGCTTCCCAGCAGCAGGGACCGGCCTGCCCTTGCTCACCCCCCCTTCCCGGTGGTCCCCAGCTCCCAACGGCTCCCAGTGGCACAGGGGCCGGCCCGCCCTCTTGCAGCCCCCGTTCCCGGCGATCCCACGCTCCCGGTGGCTCCGGGTGGCACAGGGGCCAGCCCACCCACTTGCCACTCTGCTTGGCCGGCTCTCACTTCCGGGTTGGCGTTTCGCTGGGATTTGTCCATAGATAAGCCGCACCTGAATATAAGCCGCACCACTGGGGTAGGCTGGATTCTTCAATGAAAAAGGTGCGGCTTATAATCGTGAAATTACTGTAACAATATTTCTTGAAGACTTAAAAAATTAAGGCCCTGGACTTCTCTAGAGATATCTTTGTTTATTTAGATGCTTTCTGTGGTCTCTGACTTGGAAGAGCCAACAGGACAGCAGCAATCATCTGCTAAGATGTCTGAGTGGATGAAAGCATGGCTTTGTGTCAATGGAGATTGAGACAAGGGACCTCTGGGCTCCACTTCTTCATGATGGCAGTGAAGCATAAGGCTCAAACAGGGAATCAGCATTCCACTAACTCCACTGAACCAACATTCCACTAATTCCAGCTGAAAGCAGTCTGGATCTTCTGATTTAAGTGACTTTAGTTGGCCACTGTCCTCTTCTGGGCATCACACAATGGCAGTACTAAAGACACTTCAGAGAGCATGTTAATTAGCACCCCCTCCTCTTCCAGCAAAGCAATCTGTTATGACTTCTGCTTTGGATGCCAAATTCTGCCCCACATCCTCATAAGATGCAGCAGTTCTCAGGATGGTCTATGTCTGCACCTGGATTTCAGATCACTTTCAGAGGCTGGCTGTTAACGGGCTACTTTCAGACTTAGGTCTGGAGCTATTTATTATTGTTCTGCTGCGGGAATGAAGTTTTAAATAATGAATGTTCAACAAAACGTACACATAACCTTGGATATATGCAAAATAAATACAGAAAATATCTGACATTTTCACTATAATAGGACATATGTGAATACCACTCCATGATAAGAAAGACTGTTTCTGGTTAAAACATGCATTTTTTCCCCATAATATTATTTTAGTGTTTGATAATTCATTTTAAGAGAAAAATATGTCAAGTGAATTTCGATATGCTGAAAATTTGCATCTGAGCACCTTTCTACAAAAAAGTCCTTCCAAAGCCCTTGAATATGAATGAATCTAAGTTATTTCCATAACACATTGAACCATTATGCCAATGAGTGAAAAGCTCCTCCTAAAGCTGTCAATTTATGTTCCAGGTTGTATAACAGGAGCATAATCATCCTGCAAAAGTTTCCAAAGCAGGAATGCTCACATACAGTGTACTGTATGTTAACCTAATCTAAAATGGATTTTACTTATTCTTGTGCTGGTAAAACTGCACCTCGGTGTAAATACTTCTGCAGTGATGGAGAATTTCTGTTAACCTCTTTATTATCAGTCATATAAAATTCAGAAGAGAGACTATTTCTGATTTTTCCCATCCAAAACAATAATCCTGTGAGGCTTATCAGTAAATATTCTGAACATTGCTTTAAGAAATTACCTGTGACACCTGCAGTATGTTCTCACATATGAGGAGCAATAACATTGTCACTAGAAGCAACTTATTAATAGTGCTTCATGTAATGCAGAGTTATATTTATTGCAGTTTTGTGCTACACTCCTATCCATTAGTCTAAAACCAAAAGCAGGAATGTTACTTAAAGTATGTCTCTAGCTGAATCATCTGCATTCTTAATTATTAAATGCAGTTTTCTGAATAACAATGCACATTTAAGTTTTTTTATAGCCTCTGGGGCTATCCTGTCAGAAGTTCAGCCCTGGTAAATCAGCTTGACCTACTTCTAGATCCTAGGGATGAAGAAAATATAGGGAACTTTGTTTCAGTCTGCCAGCACTAGGCCAGATATACTATTTTGTCCTGGAACCTCAGCTTTGCTATACAGCTTGAGAAGCTGGGATTAGGACTTTGTGAGTGTTAGGAGACTTGGGGAAATGGCATCTTTCTAAACGTTTATTGATTAGTTGACTTTAACCTTCCTTCCTGTAGATTCTGTTTAAACTCCTGATAAATTTCTTTCCTCCATTAAATTTGGTTCTCTCCTGAGACATCTTTTCTCTCTGAAGATTTATGTCACTTGTTTGACTGCTGTTTACTTCGTTGTTAAGTCACTTCATTACATTCTTTGGAATTTTTTCTACTACTAAGTCTGCAAAGCCTCATATTCCAGAATCATTTTTAAAGATTAATCCCTAAGGCAAATGAGAAATCCTGCTATCTGGGAAGTCATTCAACCAGGACACCAAAAATTGTTCCAAACTTACCACTTGAGCAAGACATGATAATTTCTTCCACCAAGTGCCTAAGGAAATGGTTCTCTTCTCTTTGGGGGATGTGGTAGCATGGTCCAGGTTAAATATCTAACATTTGCCCTTTTTTCATAGTTACCACAAAAGATGACGTTACTGCCTTTGTTCACTCTTTCCCATCATCTCACTCCAGGTGCTGCCTGACCAGGAAGTTTGCCCATCCCCAAATCTCCTCTCCAGCCATGGAACTGAGACTACAAGCAGATTGTCTTCCCAAAGGGCATATGAGGAAACACAGTTCTTCTGTCACATCAAAGCCCTCAATAATCAGTATTTTACCAAGAGTCTTCTCCTTCAGTCTCAACAGTTTTCTTACTTATCTTTGTATTCATAAGCCTTTTGGCATAAGCCTGTCTGTATGAAAACTGTCTTCCATGGGCCAGATGGCCTTTAAGTGTATTTTAGTATAACTGCTGACAATCTGATTAACAAGACTGAAGTTACACTCCTTTTCACATCTCCTACCAGTGCATCTTAATGATGTAAGACTTCTAAAAGACACATATGATCAGACAGAACAAGGTTGGTTAGAGTCTCCTGAAGAAAAAAAGAGCATATTCATGAAGAGGAGGAAGGTACATGACACCAAAACTGTGCACCATCTATCATTGCTTCTGGTAAGCTTTCAAAAGGGAAATTAAAAATTTGGCTTAGTTTTGCACAAAGGTTTTTTAGCCAGCATCATGTGCTAGTCCCCAGCAAAACAAAAAAAATCTGACTATCAAATGTTATAAATATCTAAAATCAGGATAAAAATATTTTTTAAGTTTTTTTGTTCCTAAACTGTAATCTGTCTGAAAGGGGTAGGTAGCAATTCTGATGGTTCAAAAAATAAAAAGAAAAAAAGTGACTTGAAGCCCTGTCTACCTGGGGGAAAAAAAAGACAAACCAAAACCATTCCTACCATACCCTAGGGTCTGATTTGTTGAAACCATTTCAGTGTAATGCTAAATTATCTATATTTTAAAAGAGCAATACAAGTAAGATATGATCAAGAATAATAGGTAGACTATATTTGTTTAAGATATTAATGCAGACATTTCCTGCAATTCAGCAATTTCTGGGCAACAAAATGGGTCCCATTTGCACTGAGCTTCTGACCTGCAATGTAGCTGTAAACATACCTTTGAGATTCGTCTCTTCTCCTGGAGCTAATCTGCTGGCTTGATTCCTGAGTTTGTTGGGGAACGTGAAATGTATTGCATGATAAACACCACAATAGAGGGTTTCCTGAGAAAGCTCTGTCTCAAAAATAAAATAGTGACATTTTAAATGCCAAGGATTATCAACAGTTAGAAAATAATAAGTAATCACTCTGTTGGGATTTCTTTAATGCCTTTAATCCAGCAATGAAAATTCAGGACAGATGTGTATGGCTGAGAAAAAAACGAGAAGCCTGATTCTTCAGCAAAGAATCTAGGTGAATCCTTTTCATGTGCCATTCTTCTTGAAGAATATTTATTATCCATTTACATGGTATGCACAAAAACTCTAAGGTACCTGGGGAAAAAAAATGGTACTTATTTCAAACCTGATCAGAATTGAAATTACTAGAAAAAAGCTATAAAAGAGCTTGTGCTCAGGAGATCTGATGTCATCTGATGACTTAACTGAACAGGTCCAGAGAAGAGAAACAGGATTAGCCACAGACCTTCTGAACATCTGGCCAAATCAACCTCCCAAGCTTTGGAGATTTCTCTCTTTCTAAATGTGAAAAAGACATTTAACACCAAATGTTTGCTACTCTGTCCAGCCTGGAGAAGCCCCCAGGGCCCTGCACTTCACCTATTCTTAGTCTAAAGAACTAAAGGACTTCAGACTGCAGGATGACAGCCTTGTTCCAGCAAAAGTGGGAGCAAAGCTCTCATTGAGTTCAGTGGAGCCAGAATTTCAGGCTGGGGATATCTGTTCCCATTCTCACACTGCATGCTGCTGCTTACTTACATTTACACACGTGTACACATGCACACACACACACACACACACATGGCTGCACTGACATTGTACAAAGCCATATTACACACTGGAACATCACTGCCCAGAGGGAAACAATCCTTACAATTCTAAGGAAGCAAACTTCCTGAAATCCAGCAGAACCAGAATATTGGCATCCTGAAGTTGGTACTTTTGATTTACATTTCAGCCAAGCCTTCTTTCCAGGTTAGCTTTTAAAATGGGAAGCTGGATAGCAACACTATGTCTGCATAAGAACAGTATGACTGCATAATGGCAGGGCTTGTCACAATGAAGATGGGAGTCCTGCCTTGTGACAATTTCCTACATATGCTGGTGCTCTGACTGCAGAGCTCAGACCCACTAGCATGCACACCGCCTTTACAAGTTCCATTTGTACAAGTCATGTAGAAGCAGAAAATGCATAGGTTGTGTGCTTGGGGAAAGAAGAGGGTGTGCTGTTCACTGCATTCAAATTAGACTGCCTTTATGGACAGAAGTCCTACTTGCATGATAAAAGGCAGGGCATTTATCAGCGTTCCTCTTCCCTATTGCTATTCAGTCCTTTATGGAACTCGTCCTGGAAACATCTGCTGAAACTCTCTTCCTCTTACAATTTACCTGCTTTAAACCAAAAAAAAGGACTTTGGATAGAGCTAAACCATTTTCTTCTTCCATTGTTAATACTGACTTTGCTTTCCAGTTTCTGAAATCTGTCTGCAGCTCACTGCTTCCTTTTCTGAACATGTAGTTCCAAGACCTCCTTTTTAAGCAAAGAAGATTCACTTGGGGACTGTCTCCTAGAATATTTAGATGAAGATTTAAGAACATCACATTTTAATCAGAACTATGCACTTCGCATACAAATAAATTGTCATTTAACCATGAAGGTCTTCCTGTTAATAAGAAATGTATTAATGATAAAATGGAAGATACTTGCACAAGAGGTTGGCAGACATTTAGATCTTATCAATAATTAAAGAGATCAACAAGTTGACAGTTATTCCAGAGGGGGAATCGAATTTAAATAGAGTTTTGATCTAATGCAATACCACTAACAACATTACCTGCAAAATAAGCCAATGAATGGTATTTATGTTGTAAGGCAGTCCTGTATGGAACACTTTGGTCAGGTAAATGCAGAATAAACTAATTGAACTAATCCTAAATTTCATGGTTATGCAGTGGTTTTCTTGCATTCTCTGCATTTTATTTCATTGACTACTTGACAAAAAATTCCATTCAGTAAGTACAAACATCCCCACTCATGGAAAAAAATATTAAACTGGCCTATGTCCATGAAAAGGGCTTTAAAAGACAATAGAGGTTTTGCTAGTCTGAGCGTAATGAAGTGGCCATTACAGCTTTTTCACCTGTTTTTTATGATTTTTTCATAGATACATAGATGGATTTAAGAAGATGTTTAGCTTTGAATTGCCAGTTTTCCCTCTGCAAAATTGGCTCTGTGTGCCTGCTGTGGTTTGAAACGAAATCCCTCTGAACAGGAATTCCAAATCTTCGAAATCACATTAGGAAGGAAGAAGTTGGTATCAAAAGGCCAAGCTGTCACTATTTCTTCCTGATGACTCTCATTTAACAGCCATTAAAATGCAAATAGAACTATGATTTTCAGATCACAAAATTAACATTAACAGCTGGAATGATTGATTAAAGGTCATGGCAACTGTATAACTTAATTTCTTATGTAATTGTGTTCAGTTTCCTACAGATTGTTTGGATTTGTGAATTAATTTTATCTGTTGCTGAACACTGACAGGTGCATTTATTGGTCTCTCATTTTTGTTAATATCTTCCTGTGTGAATGATTCCCTTCTTTCAAAGAATGAGAAGAGTACCCAGAGGGGACACTAAAATTACTACCTTCAACTAACAGGCTTTGCAGCATATTAGCAGATCTCTCAAAAGTTTTTTATTGACCCAGACAAGACCAAAATGACAATTCATGGATATCTAAGAAGTTAATCCTCCAGGAGTTTTCTTATGCATGTGTTTACAGAACTTAATAAAAATGGTGCTTAAGTTCCCAAGAGGCTTTGAGCCTCAGATCCTATCTGAGCAGACCATCTTAGATGTAGCTTGCTTTGTTGGATGAAATAAGCCACAGATGGACCAGTTTTCATATTACTTTTGAGTCAAAGCATCGACAGGATGAGAAAGTAAAGGTTTCAGACAGTGTCTAGCTGTACTGTTCCTTTTTTGTGCAAAAATGAATCTCAGTTTTAATTTTTATTTTACTGCAAGAGTGTCATTTTTCAAAGGCTCTTAGAGCAAGATCTACAAATACTCATCACCCACAAATGCTACCAGAATTTCAGAAGAATTCAGTCCAAGAGTTTGAGCTTTTTTGAGCTCAACCTGCTTATTTCAGTGCTCAACTGAAAGCACATTTGAAAAATAGAGCCCAGGAACAGGTGCTAAAAAATTCCAAAAATTATCCAAATGAATAGGACTTGAGGCCTGAAAGAGTCTAAGCTAGCATAATTTGTATACCTGATCTCTTTCCCACACCCCAGCAAGAGCATGATACTGGCTCCAATGCATCTTCCCAGTGAGAGCTCTGTCCTACAGCTTTGGTCACTCAGTCCAGAGTGTGCCTGCCAAGATATGCAGTAGTGTCTGTTGAGAGCCAGAAGAGTTAGGAGTCAGAAGAGATTGCCAAAATATTTCAGCATTTGAAATGATCAGGGGAGTGTGTCAGTCTGAAGTCAGGAAGAGAGAAATTGGCATAGAGTTAAAACATGACATATTTTATTTTTTACCTGCCTTGGTACCTCTGGGGACAGACCTCTTTCAGAACCATAAAGACTTTCTCAACTGACGAGCTCCATGGACTCCATTGAAAAAGTGTGAGGCAATGCTGATGTGCGTGCTCCCATCCTGGGGCAAAGAGCAGCTTCTGAGCCTTCTGCTCCTTCTACTGAGCTTTTTTATAGAATGTTGGAGAGGGTTTGTGGAGCACAGGTGAGGAAAAGCACCTGGGTTGCATGTGCCTGCAGGCAACTTCCAGACTCGTACTTGAGTTTGGGTCCTACATTCTCCTTAAGCACTCCCTCTCACACCCTGCCCTTCCAGAAGGAGAAAAAGCAGATTTAGAACATGTGCATCAGGGCAGGGAATATGTAATAGCAGTGACCTTAAGCAATCCCCCACATGGGGTGGGGGAAGATACGGAATAGTTTTTATTTGTGTAGGTTTCCTCACTCCTTGAAGAATGAAGGTTTAGCTGTAAAAACCCAAACTGCTTCAGCAATGCCCAAAGGTCTAATTGTTGTTAAAATCAGGAAACACAGATCCTGAAATTACCCTGTTCAGGCAAATGAGAGCAAACGGGATGTAGAATGGTTAGTTTTTCACAGGCAGACAAAAGGACTGAAACAAAATTAGCCTTTAAAGTTTTGTCACAGAAGGCAGGATAATGAGTCCTTTTCTGCTTAAATGAACTGAGTGTTCTCACAGCAAAAGTCACATCTCAAAGCTACATCAGTGCTTTCGTAGTCATTATTCTCTGCTACCCACCTTCTGAGATGGCTCATACCTGAGGGAGAACAGAGGATCTTGACACTTATGAGAAGAGGATTTTACCTTGTGGGTTTACAACTAGCACTTGTAAAAACCTGAACTTCTGCCCTTGAAAGTCTTTGTTTGTCAGTCAAATACAGATTGCATGAGGAGCATGACAAAAGCAGTCCCACAGCCATTGTCCACAGCATTATCCCAGTACAGAAGGACTATCTCTAGTGAGGAGAGGGTAATTATTTTCAGCCGCACTAATTCTTGATTTCTATAGTAAAATTGCCAAAGGGGGGCATCCATATAGGTTATAATGGACTTGACTGCTCCCACATCCCATCTTTTACATATGCTATTCAACAGCTGTGGATGGAATTCTTTTGGCTTGTACAATGTTATCATGGATAAACCAGCCTCTCTTCATGTGAAATTGAAATACATCAGTCACATTTTTCAGTATTTCATTAACACAGAGAGAATTTAACCCTGTTTAAAAATTATATGTTATTGTCATACATGCTTTTTTATTATATAGCTGTCAGAGAATGTTAGGAAAGCACCACAGTGACTTTAGCTTTATAGATTTATGTTACATTATACCTAATTACATGTAATAAAACTATATTTTTAAGTTAATTTTTGGAATTATTTTTTTAAATACCTAATAATATATAGGGACAATGGATCTGTACAAGAATAGCTTTGGATTTTTACAATACTGCAGTTAATGGACAAAAGGGCTTGTACTTTTGCCTGCATAAAGATATTTGGCAAAAATACACTTGTGAAAACACTTATTACTCAAAAAATATTTTGTGTTTAGTACCTAAAATTATTGTAAGGGAACCTAAAAACATGCCTGAAAATAGATGGTTCAGGAACACAGCAAAAAGTATAGAAAACTGTCATTTCAGGATATAAGGTCAGTTCTGAATAACACAGAATTTTCTCAAGTGCAGAGAATGCTTTTCCCAAGATCAGTACTATTATAAAATGCAATTGTAAAATACAATTCTAAGAATGATGTCGATTCAATTAAAATGTCCTTTTGGCTTAAACTGAGTAAATGATTTGTAATTTGAAAAATGGTAAGGTTAAAATTATGCAAAAAGGTGCAGTTATGTATATATACATATTTGAACAACCAAAAGGATTAATTAGCTCTCATGGAGCTCAAAATATGGGAGATCCAGACTCAGAAAGGGAAGTTTTTATTATCCAATATGAAATCAAATAACTTTTTGATATGCATGTTGACAATATTCCTTTCTCTTCATCCACAATTTTTCTAAATTGCACAAGCACTGAGCCCTTGGCAAAAATGTTTCCTTCATTATGTAAGTAATAAGTAGTCATATTATTATTCATCTAGATTCCCTGAATGGTTTTATTTTTGCAAGCGCTGGCTTGTTTTGAAAGACACTTTTCTCTTTGTTTTGCCAATATATTCAGTACCTGTGGGTTTTCAGGGTGGGTACGGGGATAGACTTTTTGTATGACAGACATTTGAGTGGTTTTGGATGCTTTATTGCTTTTCTTCAGTACTCTTATATATTTCATTATTACTACTGCAATATCCCTCTAATTGAATTTGTAAGTCAGAAGTTTAAGTGCACTTTATGTGTATCCTCATCTTGCTGCTACTTGTTTTCAATCAAGGTAAAAAGCACATATTTTTCTTATGTTGATAATGGTTCATATTTCCATAATTGTTTGTATTTTCATTTAAGGTTTTGGCACTCTTCTGAAACACTAACTGAAGCCTCGCAACCATTTCAGAAAGAAATGAAGGCTATAAAAATAGAAATACCTTGTCCAAATTTACAGGCAAAGTAGGATGAGACTTGAGATTAGATGTTTCAGCTTCAATCCCACCCCACTGAAGCCTGCAAATGATCTGCCATTGATTTCCTTTGACTTTTGACCATGTTCTTTATCATTTGTCTCTTCTCACTGTGATTTCATATGGTGCATTACTGTCATCTTCCTAGGGGTTATGAACTTCTCTCTTTTCTAACATTGCAGTTAGTGCATACCTCTGTTATGAGTGTCTTCAACTGCCAGGTTAAATTAAATAAATAAATAAATAAATAAATAAATAAATAAATAAAATTTGAACTGATCCTTGAATGGATGGAAGAACCCCTGGCTTAAATGCAGGGTACTGCAACCACATCAAGTAAAGTAGGAGTGTGTATTTTCTAGCCACTGCTAGTGAAGGCTGCTGAAGCTTTCTTTCACTTTGCTGGTAATTCTGCAGCTGATTCTGCCTCTGAGTGACAAACTGTTCTTGCAAGTGGAAAAAATACATGAATTTTTTTACCCAGTTATTATTTCACTATGGATTACTTGAACATATGAATTATTTCAAACATTATGTTGGCGGCTCACTCAAAAATAAATTCCTGCCTGCATTTTATGCTTAATCCATAGAAAGGATTCAGTGTTTGAAATGTCATAGTTTTCTGTGCATGATTTTATGCCTTGATTACATATTATAACTTTTAGACTAGTATTTCTACTTTAAAAGCTTACTTTTTAAATTTTAAATCCAGTGATTTGAGGGGTTTTTTACTTATGAATAGACTCATCAGTTTATGAAAATTTACGTGAGATATGAGCTTTCAATAGGCAATTTTGCCAGACAGTTCATTTGCCAGAATTTCAATTTTGAATAAATAATCTGGCTGGAAGATTTTAAACAGCATCTTAAGAGTAAAGTACTAACTTTGCCAATGCACATAGAAAAGTTTTAGGGACATTTATCCAACCCTTCTACTTCTATGACGTATGCAAGCCACTGATAGGTTTCCATTCTGGCTCTAAGAGAGAGAAGTGTTTTGTAGCAGATCCCTCTGCAGAAGGAATTATAGAAGTGCATCAGAAATAGAACTGAATCTTTTGACATCATAGACATGTGATCAGTGTGGTTTGATTGGTCTCTCCTCTCTAGGAAAAAGCACTTGTAGAAGTTAGAGAATTTAAAAGCTTTATTCAGCCCTATCTTAGGGAGTATGAAGTGGCAATTTCAAATCATTTTTTCATAGTGACTCTTATAATTGGGAAAAGAGCGTATTTTTGTAAGAGGGAGAGACAAAAGAGACATGAAAAAAAGAGTTGAAGTTTTGCAAACATTTTTTTCCAAAGCCAGTAAGCCCCATGTGTTTTATACTCACAGTGTTACTTCTTTCAAGTTCACACTCTCTCAGTTGTATGCTTTTACTATATTTTGAACACTGAAAGAATACTAAGTAATACTGTCCCACAACCACTTATTATTAACAATAGTAAAAAGCAATCCCAAATTTGATTCATATGATTTGCCAATCTGACATGTTAGCTGTCAGTAAATATTCATGCAGTCAAGCTTCACTTCCACTGATTTTCAAAACATTGATTTTCGTCTTTGAATTCTGAGTTATTCAGAAAGAAAACAAAAAAAAACCACATTTAAGGTTGATTGTTATAATTTTTATTGAAATGGATGGTTACCTAAGTCACTCAACCAGAGAGCAGAAACAATTCACGAACTTAGATAATTAACACCCAGCTGAGAAGTAGTAAATGCTTGTGAAACCTTTGTCTGTGATATTCCAGTGATGAAAACATATTTGGGAAGAAATTCTTAACCAACTGAAAGACATGAAAAGTCGACCTACTTTATTCTCTTTTGTTCACTGTTCTTTCTTTGGATTAGCAAAATTGCTGGTAGAGATAGCCAAGAAGTAGTCATTCACCCTTCTCATTTGCTTCAAATTTTTGAAACAATAGGGTTTCTCCATGTTGCCTAATAAAGACTGAGCTCCCAAAAGTCTTAGTGTCTCAACCTTGCAATTGGCAGGGACTAGGAGACACGAAAGCTGTTTGAAAAGAGGCAGCTGCCAGCATCACATAACCTGCCATGACCAGCTGATCCCATTATGCAAACAAGAACGTCCCCTGACAAAGAAATCCAACAAGCTCCAGAGCATATAGCTGGACTTCAGTCAGTAGCTTTGAATGCAAACAGTAAGTTGCAGAAAGGAGAAGGTGCTGTGTATAAGTACTGTTCACCTTTCCTCTCTCCAGAGTTGATGGGTGAATGTCACTCCAACCTTTTCCTGGAGAAGGGAGCTGATCTGAGGAGTGAGCTGTCTTTGAGGTCCCCTACCTGTGACCACAGTCACAGTGATCTGTTAACTTTCTTGTGAGAAATGCCTTTAAACCATTTCTGTCTCCTGTGAGGCTTTCACAGAACTGCTGACAAGGAGTGCAATTGTGTGATGATCAAATTTCCCTAGACCCACTGAACTCCAGAACATTCTGATATAAACATTTCGGTGGGGAAATCAGCCACCCACTGATCCCTTCTCAGATTCCAGCAAACAAATTAAGCAGATAGAAAAGTAATGATGGCAATAAACAATGTAATTTGAATGGAAAAGTCAGAATCATAGGAAAAGGAAAAGCAAGATGCAGTAGAGGTTCTGGACTCACTGGAAAATACTGTCTTTCTCCTGCATCGAATAATCTTATCTTTCAATTGTATTTTTCTTAATTGTATTTCTCTCACAATCTCGTAACTACACAAGTATGATTACCAGAGCTGCCCTAGAGTTATCCAGGCAATTGGCAGTGTCTTCAATAGATCTCTTGACAAATCCATCATTAGCATATTTTTGTACAAAGAGTTTGAATTGCTATAAAGAAGAAAGATGCTAATTCCTTACACAGAGTAGGACTTTGCAAGAGAAGCTTTTGCCTCTCATTGCTTTGCTTCCAACCCCTGCTCAGACAGGCTAACGCTAGCACTGCAGAAAAAAACCTCATTCTAGCATTTCAGTTTTATCAACATGCGTTTTTACTTCTGGCTGTCCTGATCAGTGAAGATGTTTTTCTTGTTTATGCAGCATGACAGGCATCTGGCACCTCACAAAAAAGAAAAATATAAGCAAAAGATCAAGACTCCTGCTGATGGAGCTTTTGGAAACCATTGGAGCACTAACCTCTGGTTCTCCTAGGGCATTAATTCAAATTCTGTTGCCACTTAAGCATCCAAAACCAGGCTGTGAATATGTACACTAAGTATGTCTAAGACTAGGTTCTCCAAAGAACTGATCCTCTTTGTTTAAGGAAAAAAAAAAAACCTGAATATTCTATTATGAAAATAACTAGGCAGTTATGACAAATTTCTTGGACATGATATAGTAATTTTCCTTTCTTTCATCTGAGAAATATGTTCCTCTGGTCCAAAATAAATCCTTCCTAAATATGTGTGTTTGGTTTTTCTTTCTTCTCTTATTCATAAGTCATGATATAACAGATGCTGTTCTCTTAGCTCCAAACTGAAAGACGTTTTGCACTTTCACTATTTTTCAGATGCTGAAAATGCTGCAGCTGGTGATTTAAAACTTTCTATTTCCTATCAAAGTTGCTGAGGCTGCAGAATCAATCTCTGCAATGGTTACCATCTTCAAGTCTGTCCCAGATACCAGTGAACATATATATAGTTTTCTAGTTTTCTATTTATTCTTTTGTGTCTGGAATTAAGGTGGAAATTAGACTTTCTTTATAGATTTATAGCTAAAGGTTTTTTCAAGATGTTGTCAAAGAAAGCTAAGAAACCGTACAATTGCACAGAGTGTTTACAAGAAGCCATTTATTGGATTAAAATTGAAGGGATTGTTTTAAAAACTATGAACTGCTAAGTGGTATCGCAGCTAGAGATTACCATTGCAAAATGCAACCAGAAATCTTGCCTACTCTGAAAACTGAATGTGAATACAAAATCACAGCTATAGGCAGGAGAGCAGCAGGGAGAGAGGGGACACAACACTTAGCATTTGACTCTCTGACACTTTAGATACTGTTTTATAAGCCTGACAGAGTTTCTCTGAAAAAAAAAATCTGTAGATCCACTTTGCAAACTCTGACGTAGACCAAAGTAATGAGAAGAGGAAATGGCAAAATCAAGTGTTTAATGGAGTCTGTGGCAAGAATGGGAAAATAAATGGATGAAAATATTCTACTAGGAAATGAAGTTGCATAAAATAGCTGTTGAAGACTTTTTTTGCCCAGCAAAACACTTAGTTGCTGCTGACAAAATAAAAAAATATTCCCTCTTCAGCCTTCAAGGCATTTGGTCTTTGGCTTACAAAACCCCTAAACATCCTCTCCATTTTACAAGTTTTCAAACAAGTTCTTCTCTATTTCCTTTCCCATAGGGAAAAACAAGCTTCTGCCAAGGCATGAAGTATTTGATATTTCCCAGATCTAATTTGCAGTGCAACTAAGAAAACAAAAAGCCAGCTTCCTTTTGAACATTTTCAAGCTTCTATCCCTCTCTGCCTCCCAGTCTTGTTGCACAAGAGCTGGTCTCACGGATTTCCTGAGAAAGTTGCCTCTGACCTCAGTGGTTGCAAAGTTTCACAGTCCACCTCTTTTGCTCTTCTGTTTACAGGGAATTTTGTCTTCCCTGTATGCTTTTGAGAAGTTCTTATTCCTCTCACAACTATCAAAAGGCAAGGAAAGGACATATTTCTGAAATGCCCTCATTGCCCACAGCCTATTTGGTCAAAGAGAAGAAAAGCCATGGGAGCACTGTTCTGCCGCATCCATCTGACACTGAGCTGGGGGTGGCACAAAATGCCTTGTGGTAGCTGCCATCACACATCTGACGAAGGCAGGACAGGGAGCTGGGAGCCAGAAGCCTGCTGGCCAATTTTGAAGGACCACAGGTTTGGTGTCCTGCTGACACCTTCCAACCCTTGTTCAGCCTCAAAGCGAGGGTGCTGGGCTGGCATTCACTGGTGACTCTTCCTTTCACGCATCTCTGCCTTGTAGAAGATAGTGTCAACTTCCTCTCTGGGGTGTCACACTTTGAGGAAAGGAGCACCATTTTCCTAAAGCAGCCTGGAGAGGAAACACTATTCTGGCATTAAAGAGGGTAACTGTCTTCTAATCACATTCTTTCTGCAGAGCTGATGAGCCAAGAGCTGGTGAAGCAAATTGAGACATTTGTCTAAAAGTTCAGTTGTTCCCTGATTATCACATTTCTTGAAGCTACCCTCAAAGCCTCAGACATGAAGTAGCTGTCAGCTCCTGGAACAGCTGAATCTCCATTCTGGCAATCCTTCTGTCCACTCAGCTCTACAAGCACACATCAGTAACACTATCCTGGGTCATATACGTCCTCTCATGTAGCCTGGTTCTTCTTTGGCTTTTTCCCATTATTTAATGAGTCTATTGACAACTATTATCCCTAAACAGATGTCCGTACACTTACAAATCTGATGTGGAGAAAGTATCAGGATATTGACGTATTCAATAAGAAATAAATGAAATCTCTAGAGCTACAGTAATTTCACGATTATAAGCTGCACCTTTTTCATTGAAGAATCCAGCCTACCCCAGTAGTGTGGCTTATATTCAGGTGCGGCTTATAATCTTGAAATTACTGTACTTTGATGTCATTAGTATTGGGAAAAAAATGTTAATAGTAAGAATTTATATGATAGTTTTGCTGCATTTTCAAGTCAGTCTATCTCTCTAACATTAAGCTGACTTCATGACACCGTAAAAGTTACCACACTGAAAAATTCCAGTCTCATTTTACATACTGTTTCACAGTGTCACTGTACCACTTCTGTATTTTGTGATGATATGCTACAGAGGGTTTCTCTCTAAGAAAATCTTGCTACTGCCTCTTAGAATATTTATACTAGTACATTAATATTTTAAACCACTTCAATTTTCGCAAGTCCACAAGAAATACAGTTCTCATATCCAAAAAACACTCAAAAAATAAGTGTTAAGTGCCCTCCTTCTTTCTGTCCTCCCAAGTCACTCCCAAGTTTTACTTTTGGAAGCATTATTCTTCAGTGTTTCCTTACTTTAATTTTCTTCCTGAGAGCTGACTATGTACTTCTGTGGGGAGAGTATTTTAGAACTGTCTTCTTTGGTGACAAGGAGAAAATTACTAGTTTGTTTGTCTTACCACAAATAATGGGTAAAATGTTACACTTTTAATTCAGGAGAAGTTCTGATTATTTCCATAAGAGGTTTGCTAAAATGCTAAATTAAAGGTACCACTTCTAGAATTATGCCTAATCTGAGCCCACCACAGCATACTTGACATAAAAGTTTGATGTTGAAGACTTAAACCTGCATGATTATCTTCAAACATATGCACAGTTAATTCAGGAACCCTTTAATACCTGAAGGGGTACACTGGGACAACTCTAACTGTGATTTGTGTCAATATGTAATCTGTCCTGAGTCAAGGCCTCAGAATAAAATATTACATTTTTTTCCCAGAATTGCAAACATTGATGTTTTTGAAAGAGGAAAAAAAAAGTCATTTGAATATTTTGTTATTTCAGTAGCACAGAGTACTCCTGTGTCCCTGACAAAGAAGTCCTATCTGATTCTGGGCAGGGCATTTAGACTAAAATGTTTATAGGTGATCACTATTTACCTGTTCCACATACACAAAATGTGTAATGTGAATTTCTTGGGCCAAATTTGAATGCATGCCTACAGCTGTATGCCACACCTGAACTCACTTGTTTCAATAAAATAATTAACTTTTAAAAGTCAGGCTCTGGGTATTTTGAGTAGAGTATATAAGTGGCTGTTGAGTGCCATTGAGACTTAGCCTTTCTGTATGACTGACCTACTGTATCAGCCAAGAACCTGAGCTCTGAGGCTGTCTGTAGATACTTGTTAACAAAAAGCCCTTATGATATACCCTGTAAAACATATTTCAGTAAAATGTTAAGGGTTTTAATGATCTGCTTTCACTATTTTTTTATAATTTTAAAATATTTCACTTTTAAAATAATTTACTTAAATATATCCAAACTGATGAAAGTCCTGTCAAAACAAATATTCACACTCAGATTACTAACACCTGAAGCAATAGTTCCTTAGAGAAATGGTGACCTTATTAATGAATTTCAGTGACGCAAATGGTATCACTGTGCTACTACCCAGACTAGGGCTACATCATTTTCTCAGAATGGTCTAGGCAATGTAAGTCTAATTTATTTTCTGCCTTACTGCCTGGCTATAGCTCAGTTTTGTGTTAAAACATACTTCTTATGATCAAAAATGTGGAAGTTCCAAGTTTGAAAAAGTTTGCTCAAATACAGATTCACCTTCTAGATTTAGCTGTACACAGCAGCAAAGAAAAAGAAGTGATATACTTCCCAGACAGAAGCTTGTGTACAGTGTGAGAGTGCCTGTCAGTATCAGAGAAGTAAAGTATAAGAGCACTCTAACTCTCTAAGAGAGACATTATAGTGTTAGGGTACACATTGTAAGACTAAACTGAGAATGCTTGAAAGTGGAAATTATCTTCAGGTGTAGTTCTATTCTTAGCTCTCTTCCACAGCAATACCAGGCTTTCAGTCCTCCCCTCTGTGTACCTTTTTATCTGTTACACAAAAAGCACTAGGAGCATTCTCTATGGTCTGTAGAAGTAAAGCAAAGGATTCAAAGGTTGTGCCAATATAGGAATGAGATTGGATTTTTCCCATATAGAGCTATTCTGAATTCTCTGAGGGCAGGTATAAAAAGCTTGTTGCTCAAAACCAGTGGCGGAGTAGAAAGTGTATCCATTCCTGGATGATTGCAGCATCAAGAAATATCTCAAGAGACAATCGTCTTCCAAAGGAGCCGATTTCCTCAGATGCAGTAAACACCATACTAAATTGACACAGGCAGGGAGGAATGTGCCGTAAACATGATTCCCACAATTGCAACTCAAACCTGCACCGAAACAAGCAACAAAGATTTGTGGATAATTTCTTTTGCACTGTGATTTTTGGTTTGCTGGCCTGGCATATGGCATATCTGTCAGATATGTGCTGATCAGCAATAGATAACAAGAGCAGGTGTATGAAGAGAAAGGAGGCTTTTGCAACATGGTGAGTGAAGCAAAGTAAATAATATTATCAGTGATTTTAGTGTTTTGATTTTTCACAGCGAGTACTTGTAATGATCGGGATTCTTCAACTTTCTTATCTCATACTGTCTGCCAATGTTACTTTTTTTAAGGAGTAAAGAAACTCAAGTGTATGGATATGCCACCTTAATCCTCTAAGCATTCAGTATTTTCTTTTTGAGCTGTGCTGGTCAGCTTTAATTTGCCAGCCAAGTCACTTGATTTGTGCTGTGCTTGTTTCCTAGCTGAATCCAGGTGTGAGTGCTCTCAGCATGAATACTGACAGATGAGTGTAAAAAATTGCTTCCTCAGAACACCTGCACCTGTCACTGTGTTACTTGTCACCAGATTTTCATTTTCTGAAAATGTTCAGAAATGTTAGGTGAATTTCACTGCAAGCAAACATAAGGAAGGAAGGATAAATTCAGCTGGAGGAACTTAACTTCCCATTTTATTCAATAAGCCTGACAGATCCAGCCTGTGTTGCTCTGGGGGTCTTGAATTTCATAGGAAATTTCAGAGAAGAGGCACTGCAAAAAGTTTTATACATTTCAATACCAGAATGTGCACAGTCCTGAACCAAATAAACACCCTGCTTAACTTATCTGAAATGGGAACAAAACATCTCTCTTTGCTGCTCATTGTGGTCCCAATATGTGAAAGAGGAATAGTCTTTACTGAGAATTTCAGAGTTGAGGCCAAGATTGAGTTTATAATGGAAAACAAGTTTCGACCTTAGCAATGCAGAGCCAGTAGCCTCTCCATAATACAACTGTCAGTTCAATTTCTGTCAGTGACACAAACATGGAATTGAAATAAGTGTTAGACTAGGATTTGGATGAAAGTTTTAATCAGATGAGCACCTGCACTCCAAGTCTTATTAAACCATTGAGACTGAAATTGTGTGTGAAACATTGCCATCCAGTGGTTGCTTGCACAATTTTCAACCTACCACAAAAACATTTGCAGAAGACAAAAATATTGCGGATTATGTCATTGCTTTTCTCTTTTACAAAACTACAGTGGTCTCTGCACTAGCATCACAATTCTAGGCAGAAAATTCAAAGAGTGATGGACTGAAGTTCCCTGAAGTTTTCATTTTAAGTAAACATTTGTTTCTTACAACAATGCATGGTATCAACATTTTTGTCTCAGAGAAAGATTTCACTACTGCATCTACAGTGTATCCGTCAAAAGAGGAGTTTGCAGCTAAGGGGTGACATCAAAGGCCATGCAGCCCAGATCCTGAAATCACAAGAAAATTTTGTTTTTCTAGTTGAATAATATTGTCCACTCCCCTTTATGCCATACTGTCTGTGCCTTGGGTGTCCTGCTGTTTCCTCCTTTCTTGACAGACCCACTTCTGGTATTTTTCCTTATATAGGGGTTTGAAACTTTTGAAAGCTGCACATGCTGCTGTAGGGAGCTAACTTCTGCTCTGCCAAAAAAGAGCTAGAGCTTAATTTCTGTGGAGAACACTGCTGGTTATCAATAAAAGCATCTGCAGCAGTAGCCACATTTTTGCTACGGGGGTGCTGATCCAAAGGAAATGAGATTGAGTGTAGCTGTATTAGTTATTGCTATGACTCAGTTTGTTTGAGTCATGGCCCACATGAGGTGAAAATTTAAGAAGCTCTGCTCCTATTCCACATCCATAAACCACTTGGTTCTACTTTATTATCACCACATTCATCTGATGTCCAGCAGGTTGTGTAGATCTGTTTTCTCATCCTATGCCTGTTGCTATTCCTGGAATCCCATGACAATGAAGACCTGACCCCCGTTAAGGAAAGCTGATGCCCACAAGTACAACCATCATCTCATCCAGCTGAAAAGCAGTCTTTGTAGCAGATTAGCTTATTCCTCAGCTCTATAGAGTTGCAGCATTCAGGCTGTACATTACAAAAGGACACAAGACCTTTGTGAATAAACATTTTGCTTTCTCTGTCATACCAGGCTGGATTGTGTAAGGCAGCTAAGTTAAAGGTCACACTTATTACTAAAGATAAGAGGGTTAATACAAAAATGTAATTGATTTCATTAAAAATAGAAGTAACTACAGGATTGCAATACCCAGGCAAGTAAAACAAAGAAATTAGAATCTTTTAAATAGGCCTGAACTCCCAAGTTTTCCCTTTTGGAAGTCTGGCCCTGGCTAGCCAAGCTCAGGAACAATCTGACAATCCTGTTGAATGCTATTTTAACAGATTAAATCAAAAGGACACTAAAAACCTGTCGTTCTCAGACTGGTTCATGAAGCATTACCCTGTCTTATAAATATACCTTATAGATTATTTAGCAAGGCATCTAAAGAGTCAAATTCACCAAGCAGTAGCCCATGCCCATGAGTCTTGCTGTACATCTGCAGAACGTCAGAGGATTATAGTATTTAAACAAAACATCAGAGCCTTTCAGGCTCTCTGCTTTCTTTGCTTTGCTAATTAACTTTGATGTAACTCATTGTATCACCTAGCTGCAACAGGAAGCTGGCGCACTAATCCATCTGCAAGGTGACCCCTGTTGTGTGCTATGCAGATTGGGATATTGATATGCTGCTGTGGACTGCAAGACATATCTGTTTCTGTCCCTTGCCTGTCATTTGTAGATACAAAGGGAGGAATGGCTGAGTGCTTAACAAGAGAGTTTGATCCCACTGTGTGTCTAGGCTTATGCAGGGAAGAATAAGGCTGGGATAACCACCCTCACTTAGACATTGTGGTGATTGGCTTCGCTGCCATGCCTACGATTGATCTGTGCTCTGAGAGATTTAGTTAAATCAAAGCTCTAAATAGATACAGCTCTTGTGATTGTTAATTTTAAGGCTGGACTCAGTGTTTTTTAGCTCCTAGGCTTATCTTTGCTCTCTCTGCATTTGACTCCATATAATCAAAGTCCTTTTGGGAGCTGTGACTTACTGCAGTCAGACTCACTGCAGTTATGAAGGCCCACAGAAAAGATCAACACTTTTTCTTAAGTCCTCTGGCATCTGAAATGATGATCACTATAAATATTTTTCAGCAGGATTTACTCTGCCATGAAAAAAAAAAAAAAAGCAGGTGTTAAAGTTATTAGAAATACGTCAAAAGTTTGCCACTTAATATCAGCCTAGAGGTATGTTTACCAATGATAACACCAAAAAATGAGGAAAAACAGTTCTTCAGGAATTAGGATTTGTCAGGTTATTTCAGAAAGTTTGGGATCATTTAGGGAAAACCAATTTTTAGCAGGCTGTATGAAAGCAGCATTTCAGCAGTCAAGACTCTAAATCCAAAATGTAGTAAACTTTTCTTGCATGAAATAGTGTGTTTCAGTTTCTAGTGATATCTTCTAAAGTCAGTCAAAGATTATAGAGTTTACTTGCCCTGGGATCCCCAGTGAAAGCAGAAGTGTGGACAATGTCTTTTTAAAAGTCACCTTTCACCTGCACAGATCTGGGGCAGAACCAAGAGTTCCCTGCCATTTCCAACACACCATTTAAAATACACACTTGAACATCTTCCTTCCAGCTTTATGCCTGCCAAAGAAACAGGAGTAATAACAGATCCGAGAGCCTGTTTATCACTACATACAGGTTATTCTCATATATAATGTACCTCATCAAAACAGTACTGCATATTCTTCTGTCCCCAGCTCAACAAAACCCACCACCCAGATAATTAATTCAAAAAGAGCTATGCAACTATTTCTAGTAATGACTTTTGCTCCTTCAATTGCTACAGTGGTCTTTTGAGGAGCCAAAGTTTTGTAACGTATTGGAGTGGGGGGAAGGGAGTTAAAGGACAGAGAGATGCAAATTAATTCGCTGGAATGTTTTGAAGTGGGATTTGAGTGTAGATTTCCAAGAATGTGCTCTTTTAGAGAAAGAAGTGATTTTTGCTGAGAGCAGTGAGTGTTACTGATTTAAGTTGATATTGACTAAGCTGCCTGGTTACAGTCCCAGGCACAGAATTATTTGCATTCCAGGCTGCCAACATTAAGTCCTTCAACTCATCTCTATTTACTTCAGACACAGTCCAGGAGGTCGGAAAAGAGATGTAGACTTTCAAAAAGAAGTCAAGACACAAACAAATGGGAAAACAATGGTTACATTCACTAGCAGTTCCAATTTTCACATGTTTGTTCCAGATGCCACAAGCCCATGTCCGGATCCTATGGAAGAGGTTGCAGGGTCTGAGATGGGATGTCCTGCAAGCAGTTCTATGTAGGTTGTGTTTATCTTGGGAACTGACCCATCTGGTAGCTTGATTTTCTCCTGATACTTAACCAAAGTTGTTTTGCTGAAACTTCTGCTGCCATTTTCCTTGGCTTGTGGTTATGAGCAGTGAGAACAATTGATCACTGTTCTCTTTCCTTATAATAATCTTTTAAATTTTACTGAGTTGAAGTTTATCAGCATTACCTCTTCCCAATTATAGTTATTTCTCTTCCAAAAGTTAACAAATCCTTTCCTCTTTCATTTCTCACAAATAACACTTTTAAAATGCCTCTGACTATTCTCATTGCTCTTTTGGGGCATGTCTTCCTTTTAATGTCTGGTGCTTTGACCTCTCCAAATAATGTCACACCAGCACTGCAAAGAGCAAATTCTGCTCAGTTCAGTGACACTCTTGCTAATACATCCCAGAGGGAGATTGATTTTCTGTACCACAGTATCTCACTAACTGGGTTTTTTTTCAGTTTTGTGACCCAGTATAAGCACCAGGCCCTGTTCTGCAGCTCTGCTACCTTGCCATGCATTGGATATTCTGTGCTTGATTTCATCTTATTATCATCTTCTACGCTTACTTCTACTAAACTGCACTTTGTTGACTTTAGATCTTTAGTTTCTCCATCCAGGGTGGCTCTGCATTTGTTACAAAGCAAACAATTACAGTTGCAGGCACCGTTTTTACCTGTAGAGATTCTGCTGCTCAGCAAGAAAAGCAGAACTAAAGCTGGAACTGGGCTCTCCAGGTCTGGGGTGCCTCATTAAGGAAGACCCCTCAGGATCACGTTGAGAAAAATAGCAGTAATGTCAGAGATGTAACACTCACTATGATTATATTTTTTTTCTTTCGTTATAACTCTAAGAGCAAAAAAATTTAGGAAAAACCCCCCAAAACCCCACCTTTGTTCTTCTGCTGGCAATGTCCCTCAAGTGCTTTGGTCTTTTGGGTATTAACATCTGCCTGCAAACAAAGGATTGGGTCCCATGCACACTCAATAGATCACAGATGAAGTGACCCCTTTTAATTTCTGAAAGCAGTTCACGTGCTCATGGAAGAAAATGGCACAGTCCAGGAAAATCTTTGTAGCTTGATGGACCTACCAGCTCCTGACAGCACTCTTTATTGTACTAAGTAGAACAGGTTGCTTTTAAAGCACGACTGTTGCTAAGACCTGTAGATACCAAATTAGGCCTAATGAATGACTTTTAAAAGTGTTTAAACCAGCAGATGCAAAAATTAAAAATAAGGCCAATGCCTGTATTCACCAGATCCTTGGATTCTAGGAGAATGTCGTTTCCATCAAGGATCAGTAATAGAGAAAAGATATTTTGAACTTCTTGAAAAGACACAGCTGGAATGTTACTGTAATAGGCAGGAATCAGTCTAAATTGCTGTCCCAATGGCCAAGTGGTGCTGCTAGCAAAATGCCTGCATAGATACCCTTGTCACAGCAGATGACATGAATATTTCAAGTGCTGAAAGGAATGCTCTGTTTCTCCACCCCCCAGCAAAAAACAAAGACACTGTTTACTGAAGTACTTAATACATCTGAAGTGCACTCACTCATGGCTAAAGAGGAGCCTTTTTCTCTTCTGACTTATCCTAACCTCCTTATATTTTCTTTAATCATAACTACCTTCAAGAATATCCTGTATATAAGAACTTGAGCCAAGTGTGTTTGACTAAGTGGGTCTTCATTTTATAAAGATGATTTATAAATAGAAAGTTACATATATGTTTCTTTTCTTTTATGAATTGTGCCACAATTGAGTTTTTTTCAAACTGTATTACACTGGTCTAAGATCCTACAAGTGAAAAACTATCCAGAACTGCATTTTACTTTATTACAGAGAACACCCTAGGCACAGGCAGGGAATTTCCCACACTGTCTCTGTTTCTCTTGACTTCTTTTTGTTCACTGTCTAAAACAGACAGTAAAGTACTTAAATATAATACCATTCTATTTTTAATTTCCTATAGCTTGCTTTGTAGTCTGGCTCTTGTTTGGATGATAGACTGAATTCTCTGTAGCTGATAACAACTGAAATTCCAGTCCAGCCAAAGAGAACACCTACTTTTGCTGCATCCAGGGCCTTTTAATATGCCCCATGAATCAAGGACTCAGACACTTCTTGATATGCCTGCTTTGCACACACACCATCACTGCTTCTAGTTAGAATGTGTATTAAGAATGGTATGAATTCTATTTTATGGATCAATAGTTGCTAAAAAAAATTACACAGCGTTAGGCAGCAGCCACTTTGAAAAATGTCATTATCACAACTGCTGGATTAATCTAAAAAGGAATACCAAAGTGATTCATTTGTATTAAGGGGGAATAGGCTCTAGGCTTTGATTTCAAAAATCAATTTTTTCATACACAGAAATAAAACAAATGCATTAAAATGCAGCAGCTTGTTACAAAACAGTCTCACACAGTTCTGATGACATGTTGTTAACACCACTAATGGGCAAAAAGAACTTGGTCAGTGGTCCTTTCCAGCCATCCATACCCACTCCATCTGTACTCTGGGATCAGCAGCCATGGCAAACATCTCCTGAAAAATTACCCTGCAGGCTCAAATACACCAAAAGGCATATTTGCAATACATGGGAGTTTCATTCTCACAGATCTGTGTCATAACTTTCTGGGAGATTCTTGCCCACAGGTGAGGCAAGAGCAGCAGCTGTGTGATGGCTCTCAGCCATTGCACTTCAGACTCTGGTACAGCAGCTTAAGTTACTATCCTCGAACTCAAACTGTGCAAACTAATGTATCAGGCTTTAAACCAGCTGGGAAGCTACAACATACTAAATCCTGAGCTATACTGTGCTCAGCAGTGCACTGGCTACAGCATCTCCTACAGCACATGGGCAAGGCAACACTTCTGGAACAACTGCAGCAGCTTTGCCTGCTGTGGCACTGATAACACTTCATGCTTTGGACTCCTGTGCTATTTTGGTGGCAAAAGATAGCAAAGGCTACGGGGTGGATGGAATGGAGGTCAGGTTGAAGGTGAGCTAAAACAGTGTAGTTATTTCCCTACCAGCAGTTCAGTGTGAGACATTGTTTTTTCTGTGAAAGCATAAAATCAAACTGCATACAACTGTGCCCTGCAGATATTTGAATTCTGTCTAGCTTTGATTCAGAAGTTAAATATATTACATAACACAGAGAATCTGTCATACAAAACCTGAGACCGAACTGTCTAATTTCATGCATTCCTTTCAGTGTAAATGCGTGAGACCCAAAGAAAGCCATTCCCAGACTTACTGGGATATGAGATAAACCTAAAGATACATTTAGGCCATGACTGTGCAAAATTAGTCTGTTTTCTGTTGCAAATGTGATTAGAAATGCATTAAATATGTGGATATTGTTAGATATGGTGTGTATGTTAATAAACCGAGCAATAAGAGACTAGCAGAGGATCTGCCATTCTCTGCAGCTGGAAGAACTTCTGTTTCATTGCAGTTTGGCCTGGTTTCACATTTGTTTTTCTAGCTCCTACAGTTGCCCTCTTTGCCTTGGCAAAAAATCACCTATGATTACTTTTATTTTGTCTCATTGTCAAAAATACAATATCTCTCTCTGAGGAGAGAAATGTACACAACCTGCAGTAGAAGCAAATTGTGCAGATTGACAGAAAATGGTTTAAAACAGCCACTGGAAGAAGAAAGTAAAAGAGGTTCTGGAATTTAAACTGATCATGGAGAAAAACACACATGGTTTTGGGGAACCTACTCAATAAGAAATGTAGAGGACGATAAACAGGAGCTTGTGAGTGGGATAGTCTTTCCACCTGGAAAATAAGCAGAAAAATTCTGATTTAAAAAATGCAAAAATGAATGCTCAAAGATCAAAGGTAAGCCAAGGAAATGTTACATTTCAAAGTCATATGAAGAATTCTGACAGTAGCAAAAGGGTAAAAACCAAATTTTTTATATATACATACATATATTATACACACACACACATAAATATATATAAAGCCTGTAATAGGAAGCAGAAGAAAATGCTCATCATAAATGCTCATATTAAAACAAAATTGTCCATGTTCCTGTATCCATACCAATAACAGAGGCAAATGGTTTTTGTCTTCCTTTAAGCTGTTTACTAGATAGAACTAGACTGAGCAGAATTTTTTTTTCCATTAGTATCCCTGTATATATTTTTCCAGACAGATTAATAGCACTTCTTCAGAAGTCTAGCTGAAATCTGTAGAATTCTGAAGAAAAGTTCAAGTTATTTTAAGCTGCAAGGATCAAGGTTTCAAGGCGGTCTCTTAGGCAGTAGTAATCCTTAAAATTTCTGTCTGCAACTCTCAGCTGCCCAATGCCACAGGAGCTGGACATGCTGCAAGGGTACATCATGTCAGAAAAATTCATGGCCACTAATTGCATTACTGCTGTCCCTGTAATTACTTCTGCCCTACTGTGGTAGTGCCTGTAGCCTCAGGATCTCATTACATTCAATATTGTATAAGAATATGGAAATTAGATGGTCAGGTGTTTACATCATGTTAATAAAGGCAGTGGCACAGGGTGCAAGGAAAGAGTTAGGTAGTAATGCTCACTGGTATAAAAGGTTTGCACAGAACAGAGGGTGTCATCCCAGTCTTGGGATTTGCAGTGAAGAGATTAAAACAGGATTGTTGTGCAGAAGTTTAAACAAAATACCTTTAGACAGCAAATGAAATAATGTAGCAAAATATTTATTTCTATTATAGTGAGCTGATATATCAAAACAAATGTTTAATTTCAGTGATTAAAACAGCAAACTGCACTTCTGTATACCCCAGCTACAGAATTAAATTGAGATAAAACACAAGGGTCTACATATTGCATGTTAGTCTTTGTCAGATCCATAAAAAGCAGACTTTACCAAGTTCAGTCAGCGTGACCTTCATGTGACTAATCTCACTCTTCTACAGTAGAGTGTCAAAATGTGGCAGCTGGCTATACTTGCCTATTTTTAGAAATAGATACAAAACTGACAAAAATCAGCTTTATTGTGGTAGACTTTGAATAAACACAATGTGCAGGTTTAGTAAATATCTTTAAAAGTGCAGAGTGGGGCTTTCTACTACGAGCTCCCAGAAAAGCCCTGTATGCTTTTCATTGCTTTCATTGCTCCTCAATTTTGCTCTTTTCCTCCATTCTTCCATTGCCCTGGTTGAAATGACAGTCATTTTTGACAGTGTGTTTTCCCAGATTCTCCTTTTCCCCTTGGACACATTTCCCTTTGAGGATTTGCTGTGTTTGGGATTCCATGTGTGTGGGTAGACAAAACTGTGCAAGCTGTGAGCAGGAATCTTAGTGATTCCCCATAGCGTGAGCGTCCCGTGCCTCTCCCTGTGCGGCGTCCGTGCAGCACAGGTCCAGTGTGTCAGACGTGAGCACAAACACCCTTAAAGTCATTGAGTCCAACCCTTAAACCAGAACTGCCACCACTCAAGTTCAGCACTAAACCATGTCCCCAGGTGCCACATTTATATGTTTATTGAATGCTTCCAAGGATGGTAGTTCCACTGCTTGCCTGGGCAACTTTTTTCAATGTCTGACTACTCAGTGAAGAAATTTTTCCTACTATCCAATCTAAACCTGTTCTGGTAGAACTTGAGGCCGTTTCCATTTGTCCTACCACCTGTAATTTAGGAGAAGACACCGATCTTCATCTTAATACAGCCTCCTTTCCGGTGCTTGAAGAGGGCAGTAAGATCATACCTGTGGCTGCTTTTCTCCAGGCTAAACCCCTCCATCTCTCTCAGCTGTTCCCCACCACACTTGTGCTCCAGCCAATTCACCAATCCATTGTCCTACTGTGAACACACTCTAGAACTACAAATTCTTGTCATGTAGAGAGAGGCCCAAAACTGAACGTGGTATTTGAGGTGCAGCATCCAAATCACCGAATGCCAGCAACATCCAGCTTGAAAGGCTTTGTTGTGCTCCCTGCCTTGGGTTAGATTTCCAAGGCAGGTTTTTATCCATGTGTCCCGATGCAAGTTTCACACTTTAACTTCCCTGCTGACACCAACTTATACAGAGTCATATAATAAGCTGAATTGGAAGGGACTCATCAGGATCATCGAATCCAACTCCTGGCCCTGCCCAAGAGTCACATCCTGTGCCTGAGAGCATGTCCAAACACTTGTTGAGTTCTGTCAGGCTTGGTGCTGTGACCGATGCACTGTTCCAGTGCCCAAACATCCTCAGGGTGAAAATCCTTCTCCTAATATCCAGCCGAAAACGTCCCCTAACTCAGTTTTATGCCTGGACTTTGCCGAGGCCGATGGCTGTGGCTCCCGGATGCATGTCAGAGAGAGACTAAACGCGTTTTTTTCCCCAGCTCAGCTCAGCTGGGAGCAGGGAGGTGTCTCCTCTGTGGCCGGGGGTCCCTGGCGAGCAGCAGCGCGGGCCACCAGCGGCCGGGGCGGGCGAGCTCCCCGCGCTGCCGCCAGGGGGCCC
>VRYO01001878.1:22326369-22339809 GCA_009812075.1 Sialia sialis
TGCGGCTTATATTCAGGTGCGGTTTATAATCGTGAAACTACTGTAATTAAAATCAGAAGGAACACACTGAGATCTCATTGTCTCATCATCATCATCAGTGTCTGTGGTGAAGACCTGGCTGTAATTAGAACCCTTAGATGTAAGTGTTGAAGGGCTCTTAAGAGCTTTAGAAGAACTTGCCTGGAGGGATTTGAGAAAGATCGGGAAAAGAGTCTTTCCTCCTTACAGCTTGTTAACTAGTACCATTACAGAGGGAATGTATTCCGTGTTGGTAACAGTCTGTACCTTCTGCTCTATCCAGACCTTTGAGTGGATATTAAAATCCTGGCTCAGCCACAACGGGAAATGGTGAAATGCTTAAAAACATATCAGAATCCACTGGTACCTGATAATCTAAAGGCTTTTTCCTGAGCAGAATGAAAAGCAATTAATAAAATGTTATGTTAAAAATATAATATAGACAAAATAGTTACATGCAAAACCTTAAGACATATTTTTGATAGAAGGCAGGCACCCACATGTACACAAGTAAAATTAGTATGTTTTCTCGTTAAAAAGCTGCAGTTTACTTCAGTCCAAGTTGTCTTTTGTTTTGCAAATCTGATTACAAATGGCTTTTCCCTGAAGAGTGCTTGACAATGCTTGAGCCTTTATTTGCCTTCCAATATTCTTCAAGGCCAAATGAATTAGCAATTTGTTTCCCTGAGTTAAAAATCAAAATAGTTGTGTCTTGCCTCCAAATAGCCAAGTTGCAAGAAAGATGCTGCCTGACCTAAATCCCCTCAACACTTAGATCAGAAGAAAAAATTTTGGATGCTGACCACAGACTCACCAATAAGTATTTGTAGGCTGAATATTTAGTTGGATTTGTAATGGCTGAACATGGGTTGGCTTCCTTATAATCTGTCTTTCAATCATTTCCATTAACATTTTCTGTTTGTCAGGTGAAGTATTAGCATACAGTGCCCTGTCACACATTTGCCACATAGTGAGGCTAATGAACAGAGAAGTATTTTATCAACTTCTTCTATTGTGCTTTTACCAGTTGATAATTGCCATAATGGGGCGTTTGCTATTTTGATCTTGTAGATCATGAAGTCCCATTACATTCATACACTAATCTGGGCTGTCTATGAGTCCCTGCTTGCATCAATAACAGTTTGCAAGCTCTGTTCCAAAATCCTTTGCCCGATGATCTTTTTTCCTGTGGTTTCTGCTGCTTCCAGCACACCAGCTGTGTGACTCCCACACCTTTCCCAAACCCTTCCTCCTCTAGGATGTTCTCCCCCTGTGAGTCCATGATACGTGGCTGTGTATAGGAGAAAATGATGCTTTTGCAGAACAAAAAAATCCTTGTAGAAGAGCAAATAGTGGGTATATAAAAGGTCAGCTATTTTAAAGCACTTCAAAAGATGATGAAAAATGTCTCCCCTTCAGACAAATCTAGGAACCATAGCCAGATGCATGGTTATTATTTTATTATGAAGAACTCTTCATAATAAAAATATTTCCAAAACCTTTTTGAGTCTCTCTTCTCATGCAATCTTCTGCAACAAACTTTTTTTCTACCAGTTTTCCTGCATTTGGATTAGAGTCATACAATAAAATCAAGTCATATGACATCTTTAGCTGCTTGACAGCAGTCTCATCCATGAAACAGCCTCATCTATGAAAATTTACCTTTGCGATTTGCAAAGTTGGTGAGGTGCTTACATCTTCTGGAGAAAAATGCAGTCCAGTGACTTCAGCAGCTACTATTAGGCATCTGCTGTACAAATGACACAATCATTGCATGAAACAATCAGTCCAGCTGGCCAGAGTTCCTAGAGATACAGTCTTTGATGAACAGACCCTCTTATTTTTCATGTCCAATCTATTATTAATAACATGTTCTATGATCACCCAGACACAAAGAATTAGGACAATAACTCTCTAAGTGAATAACAGAGCCTTCGTTTGCCCAATGGAATAGCAGCTGTTAAGCTTCTGCCAAAAGAACATTGCTTCAGACACAGGCATGAGCAATTGCCATACAGGCTTGGAAAGTGTTCACACATAATATACTGAGCTAAAACATTCCCTTTTCTTGGGAGTTCCTTGTGGTATCACCAAATGCATCAATTAAATTACCCGATGAAAAGCATTTCAATATAAAACAGTCTTCATTCAATGCAACTGTCTCTGTTTTGACAATATAACAAGACTATACATTAAAGTTTTTGTGCATGACAATCTCCCTGCAGACAAGCTTAATGAAAAAGAAAAGGTCAAGATAGATAATATTTCTGTGTCACTGAAACAACAAAATATTCTATAACTTCTTGGGACAAGGAGGGAGATATGAAACAAGAAGCAATTATTTCCTTGTCAACAAGTTTTTCTTTGTTCCACCTGACTTTAGGCACCGCAGGCAACCCAGAATAACACACTGCTAGCCTCACACTGAAATGCTTCCTCTGTCTTTCTGCAGTGTTGTGGTTTAACCACAACCAGCAATGAAGCACCACTGTTCACTCAATCCCTCACAGTGGCAGGGGGGAGAGAATGGAAAAAGTGAGAAAATTCAGCGGTTGAGATAAAGAGAGAATTTTAACAGATAAAGCAAAGGCCACAGACGGAGGCAAAGCCAAACAAGGAATTCATTCACTGCTTCCATGGAGGCGTTCAGCCATCTCCAGGAGAGCAGGGCTCCATCATGTGCAAGGCTTCCTTGAGGCGACAAACACTGTCACTCCAAACTCCCTCACTCCTTCCTTCTTCCCCCAGCTGTGTATGTGACTGTGATGCCATGTGGTCTGCAGTACCCCTTTGGTCAGTGGGGCCAGCTGTCCAGCTGTGTCCCCTCCCAGCTCCTTGTGCACCCCTGCCCTCCTCCCTGCAAGGATGAGAGTCAGAAAAGACCTTGGCTCTGTGTAAGCTCTGCTCAGCAATAGTAAAAACATCCCTGTGTTATCAACACTGTTTCCAGCACAAATGCAAACCACAGGCCCATAGGAGCTACTATGAAGAAAATTAACTCTACTCCAGGCAAAACCAGTGCAAGTGCCTGTACAGAGAGGGAGTGCTCACAGTGTTCTCATTAAGGATTGCAGTCAGAAGCCAGGACAGGAGCAGTCACAATGTGGGCATCGCATTGTCATGCAGAGAGGGATGATGAGCGCAGGCAGGAGCACCTGCTGAGATCTCAGACTTCCTGACAGTGTGCACTGCACACCTGCTGCTCTTGGACAGCCCCGATACCACCACACATCCCATCCCTGTTCTGTACCATACCCATGCATTTAGGACTAGCCTTTAAACTGCCATTCTTCCTGCATAACTTCATGCTGTTTTCCCTTTCAGAAAGTGTCAAAAGGAGAGAGCACACTGCACAACAATCGTTTCTTTTGTATTATTTGAACACATGGAGGAAATACAGTTATGGGCTGCAGAAATTGGAGTTTCAGCCTTCCAAGTTTCATATCCTCTTCACATGAGTTCTGTGTATGTTTTCCTCTTATAGCTTTCATTACCTTGTCTTTTTAAAACTCATGAATCCTTTTTATTTCACTCACAGAAATCTCATATTAAGCAATTGTTTCACCACAGAGGAAGTTTAAATATGGAACTAGCACAAGGCAACACCCAAATTCAGAATGCATCCTGAAACACAAAGGTATTAGAATCTGAGATATGTATCTATCCACAACATCCTTCTCCCAAGTATCTCAGCCAAAGTTCTGCATCCGGTCTGCAGAGCTGCAACATTCTCCTGACCCTCCCTGAATTGTAAGGAAACTCAGGTCTAGATTTAAACTTTACACATAAGCATGTCTCTTGTTAAGAGAACAGAAGTATTACAGACCTGGTAGTGCCCATTCTTGAGTTGTTCTTTCACTTGCAAGGGAAAACAGATTGCTACACTGCAGTTACAGGAGGTGGCATATGATAAGAATGAAAGCTGTAATGAAAGCTGAATGTTCATAATTAATTTACCTTAAAAAGCACCCCAAACCTGTGCATTTCACATTTTAATCTTTCATCTAAAGGAAATACAATGTAATTCAACAAGATAGTCAAACTTCAGGAACTCTCTCCTGTGCATGCAAAGGGTTTTTTCTGAATAAGAGTCATAACCAGAAGATTGCTCAATGAATCCATTGATCCATTCTGATACAACTTCTGCCCTGAATATACATCTTTTGGTCAGAATCTCAGACTGATCTACATGATCTCACAAAGCTGCATCTCTTAAACTTTCAAATATTCTCTGGGGTTGTACCACCTGACGGACACTGTAGAAGAGGTTTCAGGTTTAGGGATTGACACACCCCTAAGAGTTAAATACCTTTGTGCTTGCCTTCATGTTTGCCTGAAATTATCCTTAATATAACCCAGATCAATACAGAACAAAAATGAAAAAGCTTCCATTCAGCACTGTACTGGAATTGAGTCCCTATACAAAGAGTTTGTTTTCCTTCCTTTGTTTGAAAAAATGCCTTCAGGAAAATATACATTCTGAATATATTAATCCTTATTTGTGTGATGTGGGGGTTATTTATTAGTAGTAATAAACTGCAATTAAAAATACTAATATAGTTATTCACTATAAGTGAATTCTAAAGTATTATGAGTTCACATTTTTAAATCTATATAGGAGGCAAAGTTACTTTACAAATAGTTGCTGACATTTTTACCTATTTTAGCTCTTTTTTGCCTGCAATTTTACAATGTTGTGTATCCGAGCAATTTAGACATGCCTTCTGGTTTCTATTTGCATTCTTCTCTTTTCTTGCACTGCACAGGTCTCTGACATGCACTTAACCTAGGAGTGCACTATCTATCAGGTTCTCTGATTAACACATACTGGTCTTGACAGTGCTTCGCTGAAAATAGTCAAACTCAGCTTTTAATCATGTTATAAATGTTATTAATGACTTTCAGTTCTTATACACAGTTGCAGTAACTTTTGCCTTTTAAACACAGCTGAAATTTCTTATATACTATCTTGGCACAGAAACTGGATTTATTTAAAAATTGATAACTTATTACTGGTTCCATTGATTTTAAAAATAAAAAGGCATTGTCCAATACTAGTGAGGTTTTTAAATGTAAAACAAACATTCACTGTGGAAATATCAGGTAAAGAATTTGCTGAACAATATAGGACTTCTGCATAAGAAGAAAAAAGATTTAACATTGCTAAAGTCCATATCAAATGTTTGAGCAACATGTTGACACATGCAATATATTACGTACTTATCTGATATTTTGTGTCTTACAGGTTAAAGAAATGTTCCAAGAACTTTGAGGTGTGCCAAATTATATATAATAATCTCAGCTCTTACTCATAATACCACTGGTTGTGGAGTTCTTGTGAAAATCTGAAGTAATCAGTTTGAAATAATTCTGAAAACTGAAGTTTCAGACTCGGTAGACCAATAAATTCATTTTTTAAAGTTATCTAATAAGTTTGTTTAAATTCTTTTACTTTAACAGAGAAGTATGTAGAGTCAGGATTTTTCTCGTGTCAGACTGAGCAAAAATTTGATATCTTCAGCAGAATTTTGTCAAAAGTGTAAAATATTATTGGTATTTAGCACTGAAGTCCTTTCAACAGCTCAGGCTTCATGCCACTTAGAGAACAATGGTTCTAAAAATATCTTTAGCATTCCCCTTTTTACCTTTCTTGAACTATGTCAGAAAAGACTGCTGCCTCCTCATCCATGTAAACAGAGAAACCTACATAATTTCTTCCAATATGAATAGTTAATCTACAGAAAATTTTGACTTTTTCATGTTTTATTTTTTCAAAGTTTCTAAGGTGCTATAATTAAAAGTATATCAGCGTGTCAACCTGATAATGTTTATAGAGCAGAGTCAAATTGACAAAAAGTGCTCCCTTTCTCTGGCTCCAGGCAAGAGTTCTTGAACTCTTGGTAACCATTAAAGGCAGGAACATACATTAATTTGGGAAAGCTGCCATGTCCAGTAATGAGGACTGCAGAGACGGGACTGGGATGAAGTGATGATGCAATTTTAAACATTGTTTTCCTCTCAGATAGTCTTGCTACACCAAGAAAGGGCAGCCACACAGTTACCCAGCTCGAGGTGAAAGGCTTAGTTCCATTTTTTTGCTATGTCCCCAAAAACGTAAGTCCTTCCCACAAGCATAAACAGAGGAAATAGTTTAACAGTTTCCCCATTTTCTGCTCCTTTTTATCCTTTCTTGTCTCTTTTCTATATCTACCATTAATAACAAATGGACGAATGGACTGCACATCTGGTTCAGTTCTGGTGAGAACTCTCAGGATGCAAGTGGCAACTGCTGCCAAGTGACTGAATTTCAAAACGAAAATTCTCCTATGAAAACTTTTTGTAAGAGACCGACTGACTTTTGCTGCCAAGTGAAACAGGCCAGTCCCATATTTATGACATATTATTTAACTCCTTTCCTTTCCAAACACATGCTAGCAAAATACTATCCATTATTTAAGTTAAGAGAATGTGAGGGAGGGAAAATGAAAGAAGTTTTCTCCAGCCATTTTGATCTAGACTGCTAAAATTTCATTCTATGAGCTCATTTTGTATAAGCTGAATTGGACTTATGAGATATGATTCTCTTTTTTCCCCTATTTCGGATGTAACAATTATATAAAAGAGTAAGCTCACTTATCGTCTATCGTGCTAAGTGTGAGTCAGTAATTTTCCTGGACTGCAAAGCAGAGCACTTCAGAATTCCACCAGAGGGAGCCAGTGCGATTGAAAACTTGAAAATGTAAGTTCCAAAAAGAAAGAAAACAACAACGACAAAACCGAATAAATAAATTAAATAAATAAATAAAACAAAATCAAAATCAAAACAAACAAACAAACAAAACAGTTAAGGAAAGATCGTTATCCTGCAAAATAGCAAATAGCAGACTGTAAAGAAATAAAAACTGATCTTCAGAAGCATCGGTTTTTGTGCCTTTTGAAGCAAAATTCTTCACATTCAAAATAACACAATAGATATTAATAACATAAATTAAAAACAACCATTTTTGTTTTTTCCATGGCAAGCACTATTTTGAATTACACCTCACTTTAATAACTCCTTATTTTGATGACTTATTATCACCTTGACAATGTCTCCCTTCATATTTTGCCCCACACCAATTCCTCAGCCTTTTTCTCAACTCTTAAAATGGGCAAATCCAAACCAGCAGTTGCAGATCACCATCTCCCCCACATCAGCTGTGACAAGGCTGTAAAATGACCTGTGACTCTACCTAGCAATGCATCTGGTATCTTTTCTTTAAACACTTTTTCCTTGATTTTACTACAATTACTTACAATTAAGACTATTTTGTAATATATTGCAAATGCACAATAAATATCTGATTTCAAGTATCTGAGCTCTAAGCACGTAACTCTAAACAGTTCCTCATTTTTGGTTTTGGCTACTCAACTGACTTTAAATATTCATCTCTTGTTTCAAATTTAAAGTGCACCGTGATAGATTTCTGGATCTTTTTTTAAGTGTCAGGCTTTTTACAACTGAGCAAGATGGTTAACCAGCAGTCACATCCTGAGCCACCTATGGTAAACATGCATATTTGGTTTTCTCTGCCATTAACAACTTCAGAAATAGCAATTAATTTCTCCAAAGGCTTTTTAATATTTTATTTTATATCATCTTCCTTTTTGCATCTGCTAAATGTAAAACCTATCCACTTGCCTGCTACTGCTCATCTCCCCACCAAAAATTGTGTCAGTAGCCAAAGAAGCCAATCCCAGCACTGGCAGGCTGGACAGGATCAGTAGTTTTTCGAGACTTTTGCACTCCCATGACTTAGATAAGACATAGGGCATCCTGGTTTTTCCTAAGGAAATAAAGTCAAACAAAAACAAAGGGGGAGGGGAGAGGAAGAATAGTGAAAAAGAAGACGAGAAAACTTCTGAGCGGAGAAGTCAGAAGTAGGAGAAATATTAAAATATATGGTGAAGATAAACATCAACTTCTGAAATAAGAATGATGCCTTTACTGATTTTTACTAGTTATGAGGACCACTTGGGATTTCTCAAGGTTTCCCTGTGCATATGGATTACCACAATCATTGGAGTATGACACTAAGTATGGAAAAGAAGAATGTGATATCCATGCCAATGTGGTTCCTGTATCATAAGAAAGGAGAAAGGAGGAAAATTATTACCACCTATGAAGCCACAGTTTTGTCTAAAAAGGGAGCTGCTCTTCTGTTCCCCGTGCACAATATAAGGAAGTAGCAAAAGGTAGAGACTGGGGGTCCGAGAATGAATAGTGTGGCCTACAACAAATTGCTAGAGTGCTGGTTGTTAAAATAAATAAGTTGTCAGCTTTGCCTTTTGCTGAGACTGTTCTTAACACCTTTGGGTTTTTTTTAATTTTTCTTTTTTTACCCCAAAACATTAATCAAATTCCAAAGGTCTTCTCTAGTCGAACTCTAAAAGCAAGATTACTAACAAAACTTCTACTCTTTATATAAGCTCCATTAACTCATATACCCTGTAGAAGATCCCAAACTGTCATTTGTTATGCTTTCCACTTTGTGCTCAATGTTTCCACAGACAACACATACCTGATGATGCACGTGATGTTTTGGTATCTGCTCATCATTCTGCTTTCTCTCTCAGATCCAGTGTTTTCTAAACTCTGCATTTTGTGTATCCTTTACTATATTTTTAAGTGATGCATATCTTTCTGTCATGCCGGAACTTCTCAAAAACTTTATAAAAGCAGCAAAACATACAGAAATGTCCCTTTATACTTTCACTACACATTCTGACAGTGTTTTCAAGATATGCTAGTTTACCTTGTGTTAACTACTAGAAAAAACCAAAATTAATTTTTATTCATTCTTGGCTTTGCACCCTGATTTTTCTTTACCGTCTGATTTTTCAGCGCTACAGCAGTGCAATCTTTCAAAGTTAGAGAACAGCAAGCACTGTTCAAGATCTGGAACATTTGGACATTCTGAAGTGACAGAATGTATAGGTTTTTTTCCTGTCTCCTGCAGGGTCTACTGTGTATTTATTATTTCATACCTTAAGCAAGCACCAAGGTTTTGGTTTTAACAGCAACTCCTCCCTATGCTCATCTTTGGTTTCATTGTCTTGTTTCCCCATTGCAATAATTTAGCCTGCACTTGTCCATGATGTCTTTATTGGAATGCAGAAAAGTGTGATGATTTCCAAGTTAAATTCATTGCATATAGACTCATATATAGTTTTGTAAAACCAACAAGTTTAAAAGACTCCCCTTGCTCTTCACGGTATAATTAATTTCTTTGCACGTGTCTTTATCTCATGACATCTTTGCTGCATTACCTAACATCAGCCTATGATGCTTTTTCCTGTATTACTTTCTATGGGTTTTGCTATCCCATATTTTTCCTGTCTCTACACTACATTTTGCTTTATTATTATCCATTATGACATTCATGATTCCTTTTTTTTTATTTGAATGACAGTATTTTACTTCTAGAATGGATATTATGTGGGAGTCAGTCCTGATTGTTATGTTATAACTGTGTATTAGAGTATTTTTTTTTTTCCACATTTCTCCCTAGAATTTTCCTGCATAGGCATTATGTGACTGGTCTATTTTGAGGCTAATCATTGACAATTTGAAGATTCTAAGAAATGCCATATTTCAAACCGAGTCAGACCAGTTGTGAAAGTTTTGGGTTTACTGCAGGCTTTAATGACAGCTAGAAATTTACTATTATACTTGTAGTCATTTGGTAGACATATTGTGGTATCCAGACCTACATTGCACAGGAACACTCAGATCAGCACACAGTCTATTTGGATTTTGGAGTGTCCAGATATGTGTCTAAAGACTTTGCTGCATAAACCCCCTTTTGAGATTACTCTGAAACAACATATCTCATAAACAAAGGGAGGTCTATTCTGCACACAAACTTAAATCCTCTTCATTTTAATTACCAAGTCTTATCCTTCTATTTCTAAGCAGGACCTCTCACAGTTTTTGCTATTGTAAAGTTGAAATTATGCATTAAAACCAGCCAGTCACTACCTCCCCTGGCTTTAATTTTTTGCAATTTTTATGGTGTTTCTTTAGCACATTTGTTTGTCAATCCCTCCTGAGGACAAGAGATGAGAATGCAGATCCCTCTGAGAAGGAGTTTATTCTTACTGGAAGTATCCACTGGATGTAAACCATGCGATAGGAATAAAAATGTCCAGGTTCAACTGTTCAACTTTTTAGCTGAACAGAAAATGCAATTCAGCATGGGCATTTCTCATCTATTTAATTTCAAAATTCTTAGGACATAAATATTCAAGTCCCGAGATTTCTCCTACGGGTTTTTAAAAGGTTCCATTTATTAGACAGTTCACATGACTCACCATGGAGGGGAAGCTGTCCAGCTGAGTGGCTGCATTTAGTACTGAACAACCTATTCTAGGCTAATAGGGGAAAGCCCCTTAAATCCCTCCTCCCACTAATCCCCCTGGCACTGACGTACAATGTCACAGTCCTCTTTACCCAGAATTTTTTCAGCTCTTCAGCTGTTAACTTTGTGTGGGATGCCTGATCATTCTTTCCTTTAAGAGATGTAAATTGATTTTTCTAATAACTTCTTAAACTTCATTTTAGTTCAATCAACATACATTAGCACAGAAAGAGATCGCTGAGCCATACAGATCTCACTACAAATACTTTACACTGGACAGAAATTGTGTAAGGCCAAAACTATACAGAAAGAAGCCCTCTAAGTTCAGATGCCATTTGATAATTCATATGTTCTTACTGAAAAGCTCATTAAATCTTGTGCTGTGAACTTCACAGAGTGAGAGTAAAGATAAAAATTAAAACCAAAATAAAACACGAAGAGCAGATGGAGTGTTGGATATGTGTGAATGGGCAGGAATAAGAGCATACAAAATCGCTATGAAGATTAATCAGAATCAAATATATTCAAGTTGCAGCAGCTGTTCAGGATTGCAGCTTCCTAAAGACCACACCCAGTAAAGGGCTTCCTTCCTCCTCTAGGATTTGTGTTTTTTCATTGATTTAGAAGAATTAATTTCTGCAGCTACGGGAGGCTCCAGTGATGAACCTCAACATGCCAATAACAAGATATGTTACTTGCCAAGGGAAACAGGTATCAGCAGGTCACTCAGGTGGCTCAAACTGAGGGAAGCAGCTGATATTCTCAAGGCCAGGGCTGTCCTTAGCAGGACTGAAAGGCTGGGGACACCAGCCAGTATGAATTTCTTCCAATTCAATTAAGGCAAACACAAAGTCCTGCACCTTGGGTATCATAACCCAAGCAGCCAGGAGCTGACTGGGTAAACAGCAGCTTCACAGAAAAGGTCCCACAGGTCCCAGTGAACAGCAAGGGCAGGCTCTTAAAGCAATGAAAATCAGTGATACAATGAGAAATACCAGGAATAGTCTAGTTAGAAGATGAAGGGAAGAAATTACTGCCCCCATTCCCTTCTGGCACTTGTGAGGCTGCCTATAGAGAGCTGTGCACAGTTCAGGGCAGTGTGAAACAAGAAAGGTAGCAACAAAGTGCAACGAGTCTAGTGAAGGGTCACCAAAGCAATAGAGAGCTGGAGCATGTGGCAAACAAGGAGACACTGACAAAGGCTGGTTTGTTCAGCCTGAAGAAGGGAAGATTACAGGATGATCTGACTTACATCTTCAGCTTCCTGTTGGGAGGGAATAAAGAAGATGGAGCCAGACATCTCTCGGAGGTGTACAGCAAAATGATCAAATTGCAACATGGCAATTCCAAGGAGGGGAATGTCTGGAAACTGTTCACAGTGAAGGTGGACAACCTGATGTGGCAAAGTGGTAATGGAATTTCCCATCCATGATGAGATTCAAAACTCATCTGGACATTTTGCAAGATGAGCTTCAGCCAAGCAAGCTGAAGGAGAGGTAACTAGCAGCCAGCTACAATGATGTGCTAGATCCCAGCCCTGCTCCTGTCTGTGGCTGCAATGGCCCTCTTACAGGTGACTTCACCAGTTGTCTTCTAGCAGCCAATAGGGACAAGCTAAACACAGAGCCGATGCGATGATGAGGAAATCACACAAGATTGTTAGAGCTGGACACATGGAATAGCTGCGTAAGATCCTGAGAGAGAACACGGAGTCTTCACAGATCTTGGGGAATTGATAGTAGTCCCCAGTACCTGTTCTGCTTTGTATTTGCATGTCTGTGACAAATCAACAGGGAATGCATTTGCTCTGTAACTGCAAATTGTCGCAGCCTCATAATAGTCCATTCAATTCAAAACAGTCCTCTTGCTGTGCTGACTCACACCTCCATGTCTCTTCTTGATCCCCTTCTTAGATATTTTTGGATAAGTCATCTTGTTTGGGGTACGTAAAGATGTTTGAAGCTCAGGTCCCTGACCACAAAGGTTAATGAACAGAAGGAAGTGAGAAATTGCAGGAAAAAAAATCTAAAGTAAGTGTGTGTGGTCCCATAAAATGCAAACTGGCAATGTTTGATCGACCAGAAAGTCTCCCAGCTTCAAGCAAACCATTAACATCTTTTGAATAAAATTTGAACATGCACAGCAAGTGTAGACCAGCCTGGAAACACTGGTTTTGATCTTGCTCTGGGAGGTTTAAAGTCTATCACCAGATCACAGCCCTACAATATGACTCATTACACTACATCTAAAGTCTTGAAATTGTTACGAGACTGTGGTTGTTATTTTTCAATTTTCAGGACAAAATTTAAATCTGTTGCATCCACTGAGAAACACATTCAAATGATTAAATGAGCAGGCCAATTCTCAGAAATGCATTGTTTACAGGTCACTTATATTTAGAAGTCCACATAAAGGATGCTGCTGGCTCTTTAGCTCTGATTATCTGAAAAAGCTAAGCTGGGGTTCATTTATGCAAGCAAACACTAGCAGTAGTGGAGGCCATCAAAAGGGAACACCATTTGCTCCTATCGCTTGTTTATTATATGGTGTTAATTCTTCATCTCAGAAGTCAGCAAATTAAATATAGTTTCTTGTCTAATGCCACTGTGGTACGAACTTCCAACCATGTTTCTGCTGACCGGGTCAGCGTCAAGCCAGATGGTCAGCCCATGTGCTTCGGCCTTTTACTCTCAAATCTCAAAGTAACTGGTTTCCATTTCCCCCGTTCCTTTTTTAGATAGGTAAGGAGCAGGTGCTCCGGTTCCTTAACCTCGAGGACTGCTGACTCCAGCACTTCTCAGGTTCCCGTAAAAAGAAACTCTGCGTGAACGAGATGCAGAACTCCAAACGCAAAGACACCCGAGCTGCCGGCGCTGCTCCGCTGCCCCCGCCTCCAGCCGGCCACTTCCCTCCCGCGGCAATCTGCAGGGACCCGCGCCCCGCGGGGCCGCTGTGGGGCGAGGGGGTGCGGAGCTGTCCCTGCGCCCGGTGAGGGCCCAGCTGTCCCTATTCCTATCCCTGA
>VRYO01001878.1:22340809-22359840 GCA_009812075.1 Sialia sialis
CGTTTGCGGCACTGCTTTTATCTGTAAATGGCACAACGTGTCCTCACTAGCTGATCACGGATATTGTGCTGCGGGCGGAGGGACAGCAGGGCCGACCTCCGGCAGCGGAATATGGACCCACGAGCCTGCTTAGGGCGGCAACGGCGCGGGAAGCGAGCTCGGCACCAACAGGGAGCGGGGCCGGAAGGCCCTTGCTGCTGCGGACCACTAGCGGGGGTGTGGGTGGGGAGAGTTAACATGCTTGCGCGGGAAGGCGGTAACGGAACAGCGCCGGAGCAGAGGGGCCGGCACAGCGTGCGGCTGCCGCGGCGGACGGGCAGGGTCCTCGGCCGCGCCGGTCCAGCCCGGCCTCCGCCCCGTCCCTCCAAGCAGAGGGGCTGCGCTGCCGGCGGCTAGCGGTAGGGCAGTTATACCACTTTGCGAGAGCGGCTTCCCAAGACCTCGTGGCGCAACGGTAGCGCGTCTGACTCCAGATCAGAAGGCTGCGTGTTCGAATCACGTCGGGGTCATTCACTTTTGTCCCTTCCCTTGGCGATTCTTACTGCTTTCCCCGCGCAGGAAACCGAGGAACATTATTGTTGCGTTCTCTTTGTTTTCCCTGCAGCTGAGGGTCTCCTCTTTTGCTTGACACTGGGAAGGCAGAGTGACACAGAGGGATCAACGGGAGTCAAGGCATAGGACTGCTGCTGCAGCAATGTAATCCTAAAGATCCCTTTGGATAAAATTGGCATGTCTTTGTTTATGGTCATTGCGTGTATAGGACTGTCTGGTTACACGCTTAAACACAAACGGCAAGAACGTGTCAAAGGCTTACTTTATTAATGCGACTGGCTGTGTGTAAATAATGAAAAAACTTCAGAAAATTGTACAGAAAGAAAAACTCAACATTTTAAAGGGAACAAAGGCCCCAAAAGTGGCAGAGATACTGTATTTTCAGTACAGAAATACACACAACGAGAAGTAAAAGTAAAGGCAGAGGCAGCAAGTGGTCTGACGGAGCCATGAGTTCAGAGAGATGCTTGTCTTGAGAATCTTGAGAACTCTGCAGAAGAATTAAACACTGGCAGGGAGAGAGAGGGGACCAGGGTGCCAGTGGGAGAAACTTCCTAGGACGATGGGGTTAGGCTGCGGAACAGAAGTTTTCTCAGAGTAGCTAAATCCACATGCTGAGGTTGACTGGTACCCACAGCAGAAAGGCACAGAGAGGACTTAGCTTTGATTTAGACATGAGACAGCAAGCCTTAGAAATAATACCGTAGTGATTTATGGACTGGGAAGTTTGACACTTGATGAAATTTAATTGGGAGGAAAACAATAGTTTGTCAAGGGCCTGAATTGAGAGAGAATGCCAGAGACACAATTCTCACTTTGTAGGAACTGATTATTAGTATTGTAAACCACAGAAGAAAATGAATACACAAGCCTTAGAAATCAGATGCAGCAGAGTCAACAAATTATGCAGGGGTAATTAAGCCAAATACTTTGGCTTTAACAGTCTATTTTTTGTTCTGTATACCCTTAGAACCTTTTAAATACAGAAATTCTGCATCTTCCTTAGGTGATCTGTTCCAGTACTTTGCTACTCTTACAATTACAAAATTGGTATATATAGTTTAACCCTGATGTCTCTTTGGCCTCGTCTTAAATCCAGCCCTCATGTCATTGCTCTGCAGAGCAACCTATTCCCTTCCTTATTATAGGTACTCCCTACATATTTGAAATTTTTTATGTCTCTCTATAGATGTTTCAGCATAACAGACTATATTTTCCAGGCCTCTGAATTATTTTATCGCTTGCCTCTGGAGCCTTTCCAAACAAGCTGCATTTTTAAGTGCTCAGAACTAGTCTCAGTATTTCAGCTGACTCAGATTTGAACAAGGAGGACTGCCTCACATGCTATGCTGACAGGAATTACATTTAATGTGGTTAGTATTTTTTTTTAATGCACAGTCTGTTAGATGGATGGATTTTGTATGAGATGCAAATGTTAGATGTTTCCCTGGTCCACACGCTATCTTATCTCCCAGCCTAACCAGCCACCAGAGAGCTGGATGCAAGAAGCGGTAGCAATCTGTTTGCATTCCTGTATCTCTGCCAAAGCAGGTGCCCTGCTCTAAACATTCCACACTGTTGCCAGACAATATCTCTGGCTTGCAGTCAGGGTAATTAATATCTGCTTATAGGAGTCAAAGTTTTCAGGGTGTGGTTTCACACTAGTATACCTGACACGTGCAAGTTGTCACAAAACAGTCCGTCTTGCTCCGCTCTGTCCATCCCTGCCTGTGTGTTTCCCTCTTTCCACTTGGATCACATCTTGCAATGGCATTGCAGCAGCTGCCAGCTCAGCATGTGAATCTGGTGGCACAACTACTAGATCCACAGGAAAGGCACCAGGAGCACGTGGCCTGGGACAGGACAGAGAGCAGGATCATCCCCATCGGCAACAACCACAAATACTAGCAGTTCAGTTTAAGATTTTGTCAACTGCTCTGTGGGGGGAGAGGTCACTGTCCCTAAATCAAAATCATCTAGTGATTGATGTTTCAAAACAAAATGAAAGAATTAAATGTGCCTTAGCTGTGTACAAATTCTCCCACTCAATTTCCTATTGGTGAAGTTCTCTTTGACCTTACAGATGTTTTGTCAGGTTGACTCCATTCAAACCAAGGCATCCAAGTATGCTAGTGGGTGTTTGTCTCTCACCAGCATTCCAACAGCCCCTGTGCTTCTCTGCTTTTTGTCTCATTCTGACTTTTAAATAGTGCATTTTGTAACCTGACTGATCTCTTAACACAGATTTTTTTCTTATGAAATTGTTACTAGCTAAATATAGACAAAACTTAAATCCACTTAAGCTTCAAGAAACAGTGGAGCTGAAGTAATAGCTTATATATGGTAAATATGGTTTCTGTGTTTGACAGAAATAAATATCCAAATAATTCTGCTTTGGAAACGATTCAGTGTAGGAAACTACCTTGAAAACTGTTCATTTCATTTCTGCCAGCATACTTAAGCAGGAGCTGACACTTCTGTTTTCAGTCCTTGTTGGTATAGGCCTTCAGCTACCACAAGATCAGCATTAAGACATTTCAAAGCAGTTGTACAAATTTATTTCTTTGCATGGGGACAGCCATATAGTGCTGGGCATCCCTTTATTCACCTGTCTGTTCACTGTGTCAGGCAACACTGGCAGAGCAATGTTCCTGGTGGCTTCCAGCTCTGGAACTGCTCTCGAAGCAATGTGCTCCATTACACTGAGGCATGCTTTCCTTCTCATCACTTTTCCCTTTCTACTCCAAAACCAGACATTTCTAATGAGAAAACTAAAGTTATTAAAAAGCCACCTAATTTTCCTAAATTAATCAAGATTGTGGAAAATAAATAATTGATTCCAGAAAGTATAGTTATGCTGTGCTATAATGATTAGGCAACTGCTTATTTCTAGTAAAGCTTTCTAGTTTATATTGCATTTCTCAAAGGGAATATAATTTTCCTAGTGAAACCTGCCGAGACTCTATGAATACTTCATACAACTTTTTTTTACATTTCCTTATGAGCTCAGTCTAAGATAAGAGCATGTTTGTAACACTTGCTTAAATGCTATGAATTTATATATATGTTTCTATTGCAAAGTGAATGTTACATATGAATGCAAATTATACATCTGTACTTCATTATAAGCTGTTTTCCAGATCCTCCACTTAATTTAGGATACTTTTTTGAATGCACATGTACATATAAAAATCATTTTTTCAGCATACTGTAACAAACTATTTGTCTCATTTTAATGGGTGGCATTAGAGGTTAGAAATCACAAACTTAGGGAAACTTGAGCCAGAAATCTGAGACAGTTTAAAAGGCATTCAGTGTTTTCATGTCAAAGATGAATGTATGCTTGAAAAATCTCTTTCTCACACTCAGGAAAGCTAAGAAATTCCAGATATTTGGGAGGGTCCTACAAATAAAGGATTTTTGGCTTCTCCTTTCAGCATATTTCACATTTTTAGGCAAGCTTAGAGCAGTTTTTTAACCACCAGAAATGGCAACAGTGTCACAACATTATCACTTTTTTTCCTAAACTTTGCTTTTGTCAGCATTTACAATGACAAGAGGTAAATTGTAACTACCTGTTTCTCAGGCAGAGGCAGGTATCCGGGTCTTTGAAAACCAGAACTTGCAGTTAGGGATAAAAATTCAAGTACTGGAAAGCTTCTCAGAAGGCGTGGTGAAACAGTTCCATGCTCCAACCTTTACACAGCAAATTATTGAATAGGCAAATGGACCAGAGACCTCATATTTGTGGGGCTTTTCCCCCCTACTGTAGCAACATTAGAAAGATCTTTTGAGCTCATTCATAATGAAATAGTTCCCTTCATCCTCTTGACTGCTGCCTCATGCTACAAAACGTGACTTCCTTTTTCCTTCAAACAGAAAAAGGTGCAGATCCGCTGCTGTATTAAGGTCTCATTGTGGTGACACCTCCGGGTAGGTTCCAGTGTCAATCATCATGTATATGCATGTTTAAGTGCTTTTTTTTACTGCTTTCCCTGTCTACCTTACCTGAAAGATGCCTGCTGATCCCAAAGTGTGACAGTAACAAGTGTAGAACCAATAAAGGACAGTTTTGTGTCAAGAACTGTTTAGGGACTTGGCGTCCCAGAGAAATCTATTGACTCAGAAGAAGAATGACTCTGAAGTATTATGTCGTGCTTCTTCTATAGGTTTGGCTGCTTTGGAAGCAACTAAAGGTACCAGTAAGAGAGTTCCATATCAGGGCAAGGCAGTTACATCAGGGTAAAAATGTAACAGAGAAATTAATTCACAATAAATACATTTTTTCCTTACATTTGGGGGAAATAGCTTTCAAAACTTAAATGGACTTTAAATATGAACTTTAAGCAATGTTAATCAGACCCACAACTTCAGTGGCCCCAAAACAACTGTACTGCAGTTTGAACAAATAGCCAAAACATATGATAAGTTTCTGCTATATTTGTTATTCTAAGCCAGCAAAAGTAGAAAAAACACAAAGCCAAGATAAGGCGAGTGTAACTGTAGGGATTTACTACTTCATACCATATTCCTGTCGGAGTGTTCATGCTACACTTACTGCACTAAAACCAGGCCTACCATAAAAGTACTTAGGCTTCAAGCTCAGCAGTCATACTTCCTTCCACTCCTGAATTGTCACTCACAAGAAAAGCCAGCACCAGATGTATTGCAGAATCTGAACAGTACAGTGAGTTGCCAATGGTGCTTGTACTCCTCTAAGAAGTACAGTAATTTCATTATTATAAGCCACACCTTTTTCATTGAAGAATCCAGCCTACCCCAGTAGTGCGGCTTATATTCAGGTGCGGCTTATATATGGACAAATACCGTGGTCTGCCCTGCTACTGGGAGGTGCGGCTTATAATCAGGGTGGCTTATAATTGTGAAATTACTGTACTGTCAAATAACAAGTCTCGGGGCTATCCTACCATCATTGTCTGTGGAGATGTTAGACAGTCACTGCACCAACTTTTTACTTGTATTTTCACAATTAACTTTGGCTAAAACTACTCAGACGCAGCTCCCCTTATGCTGCTTTAAAACATTTTAGACTTGATACAAGTTGAAGTTGTTTTTTTGTTTTTTTTTTTTACATCAGCATGATAGCTGAAGAATCTCTCAAAAGTATGCTGTGCAACTCATTCCCTATCTGAAAAATAAGCAAATTTTTAAAGGTAGAGGAAAGACTATTTTCCAAGCCACCTAAAAGCTTTCAAGGTGAAAAAATACTACCGATGCTTTAAATCAGTACTATCAAATTTGAAGAAGAATTAAACCTCCTTTAAGCATTTCCAAAACACCTGTCATGTAATACCCATCTACCTGGTAAAATTTTATGTAAGATATGCTGAAGAAAAGATAGAAACATTTAATTTGTTCTATTCAACTTAAAAGCAAATGATGGTAGTCAATTCGCATTGATACATTGCTTTTTACTGCGTACATGTGTGGTATTAATGGAGGAAGATGTTTCTACCCACTCCTCAGCCTCGCTGCCAAACAAACTGAACAGGTTAAGTACACAAGTATGTACACCTTCAAATATAAATTGTAATCAACTTCAGATGACTGCCGCCTCACAGAGCTACTAGCACAACAAGGTGAATTAAATGCACCAAGCTAAGCTTCGCCCTTGTCTTAATTACTCTGTTACACCACACCGATTCTTCAGTGGGAAGCTTGTGGCTGGGTCCTTGACCTGTCTCGAAATGGTCTTCCACAGAAAATAACCCTTACTGCCTTCACACTGCTGAGGCTAGGGCAAGGTAAGAACAACAGGAACCAGAACAGCTTCCAGTACTGGAAATCCCCTTCCCGAACAGCAGTTTAGAACTCTTTCCGGAACACAAAGGGGAGTAGGCGCAAACAGCAACAATCCTGTTTCAGATCCACAACTGATGGGAAAATTAAAACAGCCACATTCAAAATCTTATCTCCGGTACTGCAAGGCAGCTCCCAAAAGCACAGACTATACAGTCAGATCTAAACACTAAACCCTTCCCATCATAAAACAAAAGCAGCACGTGTTCCCAGCAAGCAGCGTGTAAACACAGAAGGATTTCACCCGCTTGTTTCAAGTCTGTAAGGCTGCAGTCTCGAACTCAACCGAACTCCCCCAGCAGGAACACGCTTGTGACATTTGGAAGGCGGCTTTACAAATAAATAAATAAAACGACTATGAGCCTTTCTGCGGTACCACAGATGCGAGTTTGGGGTTTTTTTTGCACTTAAGTCACCGCAACAGCGGCAGTCACACTAACAGATTAGCTACCGATCCCCCGGCTGGATTTCTTCCGGAGCCCTACAGCTAAAGGGTTGGGCGAGGGCGGTTGTCCCGGGGGACAGAGAGCTCCCGTGCCCGCCCGGCCCGCGGAGCCGAGCGCGGAGGGACGGCCGCCCGCGGCGCGCCCCGCCAGGCCCGCAGGTGCCTGCGGAGCAGCGGCACGGGCAGAGGCGGCAGCAGGTGTCGCGGCAGGACACCGGGATCACAGCAGGTAACAGGGACCGCGTTAACCGCCTCTCCCGCTGCTCACGACAGGGAGGGGCGCTCCCGGCGGCGGGGACACACCTGTCACCCGAAAGGGCCCCGGAGCCACCAGGACCCGCGGGGCGAGGGCGTCGCCCTCCCCAGCACCCACGAGCGCCGCCCCGCGCGCCTCTCCCGCCCGAGCCGAATTTAAACTGCGTTACTGTCCCTCGCGCAAAGCACCAACGCCGCTGCTGCGGCGCGCCCCGCCCCTTTTCCGGCCGCCAGCCAATAGTGGGGCAGCTTCGTTGCCCTCCCCGCCAATCAGGGCGCGGTTTATTGCTGTCTGGGAAGAAGCGCTCGGTGCGCGCGCCCGCCCGCTGTGGAGCCCTAGCGCGGAGCAGACGAGTCCTCCTCCTCCTCCCGCTCCCCCGCCCCTTCTCCCCGCGCTTTGTTGGTGCCTCTCCTGGGAGAGCGGCGGCGGCTGCGGCCGGCGGCGATGCCTGAGTTCCTGGCGGATCCGTCGGTGCTGACCAAGGAGAAGCTGAAGAGCGAGCTGATCGCTAACAATGTGAGCCTCCCGGGCGGCGAGCAGCGCAAGGACGTGTACGTGCAGCTCTACCTGCAGCACCTCACCGCCCGCAACCCGCCCGCCCTCGCGCAGCCCGACTTTTCCAGCGACGAGGAGCGGGAGCCCACACCTCTGGGTGCCCGGGGCCGCGGCGCTGCCGCCGCCGGGCGGGTGAGTACCGCTGCCTCCCGCTCGCGCCGCCTCGCCTTCCCGGCAGCCTCGGGCCCGCTTTCCCGCCCGAACGGGGCCGGCCGCCTCCGCCCGCCCGCCGCGGCTCGGGAGCGGCGCGGGGCGCCGGGATCCCCGGACGGCGTCGGGAGAGTCTCCGGTTCGGCTGAGGGTGGGATCGTGCCCGGCCGGGACAGTCCCGCCGCCTGGGGGAGAGGGGTAGCGGCGCTGCCGGGCGGCCGCCCCGCGTCGGGGACGAGCTGGGACGGCGGGTCGGTGCCGGGCACCGCCGGCTGCTCCTCCGGGACGCGTGCTGCCCTCAGTGCCTTTTGGAGCGGCTGGCTCCGGGGTGCGGGGGCAGCGTGGAGATTGCGACAGCCCCTCGAGTGTAAACTGGGAAGCCTTTACTGGCGCTCGGCGAGCGGTCTCCTGAGTAGGCTGTTTGGCTGTTGGGGGAACTAAGCAAGAGAACCGCACGAGGTTGCAGCTTGCTCAGGGAATTGCTCCCGGCCGCTGTCTCGGTTGTACAGCAGCAACGCCGCTCGGTATAAATGCCTCTAAATGAAAGGGTGAAGCTGTGAGAGAGCAGCTGGTTTGTTTCGCTTCGTGAAGTGGACTGCTTAGTGTAAAGGGGGTCTGCGTAATGTAGATGTCTTGCTCGTACCTCTAAGATGTGTTTCATAGCAAAGCGCCTCTGGTGCCTGTTCAGTTCGTGTGCTGTGCTGTTTTCTTAGACTTTACACATGTAAGGAAAGAGGGGAAGCTGGTACCATTTGGAATCTTTGGCAAAAGGTGATTTCCTTCTTAGTTTTTCATAAGTGCTCTAGAAATTTGCATATATTGAGAAAGCTTGTAATTATATCTTGTAATTGATAATTGTAAGATGTCTGGTCTCGAGAAAAGACTTGGATAATGATTTATCAGCTTCCAGAATCTTGATGTGTGGGATAGTACAACTATTTAATTGTGTCTTAGATAGTATGTTTCAAAGGTCATTAGTTAAACGAGTGCCGAGGAACGGGGTCTTTTGAATGTCTTTCACGCTTTAACCTTCAAAAGCCTAAGAGAACAGTTTTTGAATTAAAAAATTGAAAGTTGCAACTTCAAGAGGAAGAATTGTCTAAAACCAAGTTATTTACCTTATTTCAGACACGTAACTGGCATTCACTGAATGCAGTTAAAGCGACACCGATGTTTCTCTGACTTAAAGTGGTCTGCTGATAGCATTCATAAGGTGCTTTTGAGTAAAACAGGACGAGCTTGAATCTGACTTGTTTCATGCTTGTCGGAGGAGGAACATCTCAGAACTGTTAGTTCCTGTCGTAGCTCTGAGTTTTCCTTTCCACAATGCTTAAGTTTAAACAATTAGGGGTGACTTTTTTTATGTTTACAGAACGGGTGGTTCTCCTACACTTTTGTTAACAGTATCTGGAAGGCTCTGTGCCTTATCTTGTGTGTTAGTATCAGGGCACTATATCATCTGAAGTTCCAGAATTTCGATAAATACTCTGGTGAGACTTGCTGACATTTGGGTCTGCTGTGCCCTGTGTTGTGTCGCCCTCCCCTCGCCCACCCCCCAAAATACAACCCCAAACCAAAACACTCAGGAAAGTCCCAAACAATACTTGCCAAGCAAAACAAACTTGGTTGATGTGTGCTTGTTGCCTTCTTTGTGCTGCTTGTAGCCTGAGTAACTGTTGTCTCTGTTATCGTCTTTTGGCATAAGGGTGCTTCTCTGATCAGCTCTCCTTCAAAAAACACTAGCACCCGTGTCTCCAGAACAGTTGGAAAGAAGAGGAAGAGTGAGGAAAGTCTGATGTCCCAAGGAGCTGGGATTCTGATAAAAAAAACAAAGCAAAATATCTTGAGAGGACAGGAGGGAAAGCACTCAAATGTCTGAAGTTAGAAATAGGGGGCAAGGGCAGAAGCTGGATAGTGCTAGAACTTATGGAAAGGAGGAATAAAAAAGGAACGGGCCTTCCCCCGCGGCACTCTGGGCCGGTTTGCCCTTCCCTTTATTGCGAGCAGACAGTTGCCGGTGTTCTGAGCCTGCAGCAGTTGGTGTTGCAGTCCCCGCGAGTGCGGGGCGGGCGCCAGGGGGCGCGCTCGCTGCGAGCGGCGCCTCCCGCGGGATCGCTCGCCGGCCTTAGCGCTCCTGGCGGGGAACAGCAGCGCTCTTCTTGAAATGGCTATGGGCGACGGGTGCGGGGGAATAGTCTTAACACCTGTGCTGCACTCACTGAAAGCTACACCCGGTCTCCTAATACTGGCTTTAGAGTTTTGACATGGCTGTGGTCATTAGTAGCTTTGAACTGTCTACACTTCCGTTTTAGTGTTGTTTTTTTTTTCATGAGTTCTGACCATTTGATAATGCATTTAGGTGCTTATTTTCTGTTGATAAAAGCTGTGCAGAGACAAAATCCCATAGTTTGAATTCTGTTGCAAGTTACATGTTTTGAATTCATCACTTTTCTGGCTTAGCTCTATGCAGCCCAAGAATATATAGCTCACTTTGGCTATATGTTCCTACCAAAGGAGGAAGAGCTTTTAAAATAATGCCTGTTTGTGCCTCAGCCTGATAAAATTGGCTGGAGGAGCCAGCTTCTCCAGCTCTGCTAATTTTTCTGAGCAACTTTTTCTTTTTCTCCCGTGAGCCTGTTTAGCATAGTGGTGTGTGAGGACAGTGACTAGGTATGCAAGACATTGTTTTGCTGCAGGGTGAACCATCTGCATCTGAATGCCCCTTGTCCTGCTTAGTTTTGGGCTGAATATCAGCACAGATAGCTCACAGAAAAGTAACTGTGAAATTACATTTTTGCCTCTCTAGGACCATTATTTCAAAGCATGTAGCAAAAATCTTGTCTAGAAGCTGTTGTCAAACAGGAACTGTTCAAAGCTTAGAATATCTTGATTATTATGACTAAGCTTATTGTGTGGTTCATGTCCTTGAAGGATCACTTCTATAACATATCTTGAGTGATATTTTTGACCTTCAAAGTGATGATATAAAAAAGATCAGTCAACTGTCTCCTGTTAATGAAGGTATGAGAACATCTGGACCTGAAGGGTCTGTTTGAAAGGTCATACAAGAGACCTACTAGATAAAGATGTTTGGGGGAGGAGAGGAGAGTTTGTTTGGGTTGTTGGGGATTTTTTGTTTTAATTAAGTAGCCAAGTAAATAGAGCCAGCTTCAGCTCGTCATAGTCAGAATGCTGTGGTTGTGATATCTGTAGCTGAGGTAACAACAGTTTCAACCCCTTTCCCATTGGAAAAGAGAAGGTAAAACTGGTAGTTTATGAGGATTATGGAAAGTGTACTGGATGGGTGAGACAGTGTGAAGCATTTATGCATGCCCAGTGAAGGTAGAGAATCTATTTGGTGTCTCCTGTGTGGCTGTATGTCTTAATGATGAGGTGCCACACAAATGTCACCTAGAATATAGCATAAATCCTTTGTGGCCTCTCAAAAGGTGCACGTCTGCTTGCTGAGAGAGCTGGACAGCAGGGGTGAGATGACCCAAGTAATTCTCACTACAATAAGAAGTCCTACCATGCTGTTCTGCGCCTTCAGATTTTGAGTGGGTACATTTCCTTTACCGAGTAACATGGAAATTAGTGTCTGGAAAGAGAAGGGGGTGGAAGTGTTGAGTAGTCCATAATCTTGTATTTTATGACTGTTACTATACATAGACTTGGAAATTCTAACTCTGGCACTTACTAATTATGGTTAAAAGGTAGTGAATTCTCTAAGTTGTGTGCATCAGTTACTTTGAAGTGCTACTGCATAATTTCCTTTCTGTTGTTTATTTTGTCTGTCCTGTGACTTTTGGTAAATAGTATCTCCAGGCCTTTAAGGTTAAAAAGTTCAATAGGGCTTGATCTTTAAAATTAAGTGATTGTATATGGTAGAATAAAAAGTATAAGGGGAATAAAGACCTATCAATTTCACAGTATCAATCTATTATTAGCACCTTGCATATCCAGTTCCTTATCTTAATCTCTCCTAAGAGAAATAGTTATTTGTTATGAGACGGAACTCTACAAACTGGAGAATTAAACTGCATTCTGTTAGTGTGATTTGGGCTTTCTTTAGCCTATCTTAACCTCATTCAGATAAATGGTAAATAAACCCTGACCCTTTTTGCATCTAGTGCACCTGTTTGGGATTAATCATTGTGTATCCTGATGTAGATGCCATTTAATTTGGGATTTGAAAATTAGTTTTCTGGTGACGTCCCACAATTTGTTGGTTTTATTATTTAACGTCTGCTTCAACATGTTTCTTATGCTTGTCTTTGGGACAGTGCTAGGACTAATACAGGTGCTTATGAAGTTTGTCTGATTAAGCTGGTCTCTGGCTGTTTCTCTATTCAGCAGGAATGCCAAAGGTGAAGTAAGGGGTAGGTAGCATCCACGTCTAAATCCTGGTTGCTTGCATCTTGTGCTCTTGCTAGCAAAAGAATGTGTAAGGTTTATGCTGTCAAGAGATGATACTTGGAGAAGATGAACTTTTCTTATGCTGTTGTTTTTATGTGGTCCTAGTACTGAGAATACTGTGTGGCAGCCCCATGCTCATAATTCACTTCAGTACTTGTTGGAAGAGTTAGTTCCTAGGCAGTTGGAAACTGAGCCTGACAGATACCACTACCAAATTGCTATCTCTGATGTGAACAAATCTCTCTCAAGTGAAGTATGCAGATAGCTTTCCATCTTCTGTTTTCTATAAAATAGCAATGACTAGAAATATTTCTTTTATGCCTTGAGCTCTGAATGGCATTAGAAGATCTTCAGATAAAGATTTATTGTTTTGGGTATATTGTTCCAGAAATATTTACATAGATTTGGGTGTATTATTGCAAAAATATTTTCATTACGGGCAAAGTAATCAGCTGTACCACCTTACTTTGGCAATTTCTGGATATTGCCACAGTTTCATTTTAAGCACTTCATCTCTGCAATACAGCAAGACAAATTTTACTAGCGGTCATAGAACAGGTAAATGCGCATCTGGGGTTCTTGGGTTTGTTTTTAATTTGCAGTGTGAAACTTTTAAACTTGCTTTTTTCATCTGTCTCATGGTGTAGTCTGGTGGATAGGTTGTCGCAATGCACAGGAAGTGTAGTGGTGCATTATACTGTAACAATAGTGATAATTAAAGCTAGTGTTGCTGCTGAAGTTAATGCTGTCATACTACAGCCCAGGTATGAGAAATTCTTCTGTCCTGCCTTATGCTTCTGGCATTCATCTTGTGGTCTAGTGAATGGTTAAATGGCAGCTTTCTACTTGTACCAGGGAAGTCATTTGCTCCTGCTCTAAGGAGAATAGGTGTTCAAAAGTAAAAGCTGTGATCTTGCAGAACACAAAATGAATACATCTGGCCCAGTTATTGAAGAACAGAGATTACTTTCAAGTTTCTTCATCCCCTCCCTATTCTTTTTCTTTGCTGAAACTGGTATTTTGATGATCTGTTTGTGACAGTAGTGCAGAAAAAAGTGAAATCGTATTTTGAAGGGAAAAAAGCTGCAGAGATTTGTGAATTTACTTGTGTTAGAGTACCCTGGTACTCATTACTTGCAGTTAGATTTCTGATGGCTGAGATTTCTGAAAAGCACCCAGAATGCTGATTTATATTGTTGTAGTATCTTCTGTGACCTCCAAGTGAACAAAGGTAGAGATGCATAAGGTTTCCAGTTTCTCTAAAGTGTCATTGGAATATCAATTTCCTGCACCATGGTAGTTTTCTTCTGAAATACGGAATAGCATCTTGGCTAATCTGCTTGGTGATGTGAGCAAACACCATAGCTGTCATTAGTCTAAACAGATCTCAACAAGAAAACCTAGCAATTTTTTTCAGGACTTTTTTCTATTTGGACAGTTCAGTAGTCCAGAAAAAAAATGCATTGAATATGAAATTGAAGTTAATGCAATATTTAACTTGACATAGTGTTATGACCAACATGTTCAAAAGTGAATAACAGTCTTGTGCAGCTGCAGGTTGATTGCTTCTTGTGTACTATGTAAAGAGGCTCAATTGCTTCAAAAACTGATTAGGAATGGAATGATTGATAAAGTGAGTTGTAAATCTGTCTTTAGTTAAATCTGCCACTTCAGTGACCCTATACTTTCTTCAGACTGTTTGGAGTCTATTTCTTAGAATAAAGATATACCATGATCTCTTGGAGATTCTGTTGCTTTTCAGCAGCTGATTTTAAGTTCATCATGCTGGAATATTCATGAGTCAGAGGAAAATTTGCAGTCAGATGTATTTGGGAAACTCTCATACAGTCCCTGCTTAGTTTTAAAATACCAAGATATTTGAAGCATGACCAAGCTTGCATGCAAGCAAATATTGAACTGGCCTTAATAGCTAGATGGATACTATTGGCTCATGTAAATAATCTTAGTGTTTTGTTGCTGTCTTATAAAATGCAACAAGAAAAAGACCTGGTAATTTCTGCTGAGTGTTTATAGCCTATTTGTGCTTTGAATTTTAGTCTTCTGTTAGTATCAAAAAAAACCAAACCCAGATAGGCCCTCTGGACAACTAAGCTGAGAAAAAATGCTAAGTGCAGAAATTGTTTCTGTTTATATAATACAACTTTGAGATACAAATATGACTTACTTCAAAGCAGTTAATAAAGAGCATATAAATCCTAAGCATGCTTTTTTCTGTCTTACCTTATCACTTTCAATGCCTATTGTAGTAACAGAGGCTTCCGAAGTTGAACAAATATTATCACTCTGTTTGGATCAAGTGGAAACTACTAATTTAGGAGTAGCATCTCAGATTATTTTGATAGACATCTGTATGTGGTGATGGTGTATTGCTAGTGTTGCTAGAATTTGGTTCAGAATTAGAGCTACAAGTAACAGAGGCCTAAGCAGACAAGCAGGATTTTGAAAATTTGAGACTGCTTCTGATTTTTTCCTTTCCAGCACTCATCTTGTAGCATCATGTAATCTTCCAGAGAATGACAGGATAAGTAGAAATAGGGGTTTTGGAAACTTGGTTGAAAGTATATAGATACTGAAGGACTTGTTCCGTATCATTAGAAGAGAAATAAATGTTGACCTACCAGCTAGAAAAATTATGCAAAGAAATGCCAATGTAAGATAAATATTTGTAGTTTTGTGTAGTGACAGTGAAACCTCTAGAAGCTTACTTCTCCAGTCACAGGAACGCAATCCCCTCCCACTGTATACTTGAACTTCAAATTCAAATGCAAGACCAGAATAAGTGATTTTATTTTTTCCTCAACTCTAGAGGAGACTTGTGATGGGTATTTCCTTCCCAAGTAGAAAATTTGTGCATGATTTTTTAGTAGGTATAAATATTTGTACTGTTTCACATAAGCTTTAGTAGTGATCCTGGGGAAGAACAGAATTAATTTCTTCTGGGTTTATATGTTTAGTACCCTTATGTCTTCCTGTTCCCTTAGAAGAAAAATGTGTTCAATATTAACTGGAAACACCCTATCTCTCATTTCTCCCTCCTGCACTCAGAAAGCTACAAAGAAAACAGACAAACCCAGACCAGAGGAGAAGGATGACCTAGATATAACAGAGATGAGTAATGAAGACCTCCAAGAGCAACTTATGAAGTATGGAGTAAATCCTGGCCCGATTGTAGGTAGGTCAATTAAACTAGTAGATGCTAACTGTTTTTATTGCTCGCTAAACCTCATTTGTGAAGTTTCCCTGATACAGTTACTTTTTAGTACCAGTACTGTTGCAATCCTACTTCCCACCTAGGATGTTTTCATTGAGTTGTTTACATTGAGAAGTGTTGAAGCATTGCAGGTGGACAAGTCTGCAGTTTTCTTCTGGTGTTCTGGGCCACCTGGAGATGTTCCAACTACTGTTCTGAAGCTGTGTAACTATTGGTTCAATGCTGGGCTAGTTAGGTTTTCTGATAGAGAGGTTTAGATCTGGGCCCACTTAAATAGCAAATACATCTTACATAATAACCTAATAGCATTGAGAGCGGAATGAGAACAGGGAACTTCCCTTTCCCTAGAGCATTTCCTACTCACTGCATTGTGCAGTAATGTTTTCCTTTGCTAATGTTTTTTTTCTAGCCTAGTATTCTGTTCTGTGTGCTAGCCTATGTCAGAAGTAGTCCTAATCCCAGGCTAATCTCCTGCCTTGGGCACTCATCTGTGATGTGGGATCAAAGTGCCCCTTTCACATTGCAGTAGCCTAATGGCAAGGGAATTTGGTTTCGCAACTCTTCAAAAAACGATTGTTTTCTGTAGTATGCAGAGCCTTCTGTGCAATGTTCTTGAAATTCTAAGTGGATGGAAGTGTCAGTGACTGAGCCTGTGTGTATTCAAAGTCTTATCTGTAGTTTCAGCTAGCTGATTCTGCATGCCTTGCCATTCATCTTGTACTTCTGAGAGTACTCAAGAACCTATGCAGTCCACTGGAAAGGCATTTACATTTGGTCTAATTTGGTATGGACTCTTTCTTGAGAGGCTGCCATTTCTTTAAAATGGTGGTTTCCTCCTATCAGAAAACTTTAAAATGTTTTTTTTTTTCCTGCAGCTAACAGCTCAGGCACCAGTCACCGCTACAGATTTTTGCCAATGAAGTCCAGATGTAGAAGTATGTGCTAGACTTAAAATGATCTAAGCAGCTGTCCTCTTAGATCAGGCTAGCCAACCTGATGGCTAGATAGCAGCAAACAGAACATTCTGTTGTTGCTGCTTGCTTGCACCACCTCTGATGCTTATTGACTGAACTTGCCAACAAGGTAAAGGCAGGGGCATTGATTTCAGGGTAAGGGAATTAGGAGAATAATAGTGCCATTTGCATGGAAAATGTTACCCTTGCAATAACAAACTTTTTTTTTTTAATTGTGTATTGCAGCATATGAAACAAAACATCTTAGAAGCAGGTGAATTCCCTTTCCATAGATTTCCTTTCTATAACTTTCAGTGTATGAAGAGGTCTAAGTTTATCTAAGAATTTTCTTAAACTGAAAAGGTATAAGATTTAGAGGCAGACTTGTGTACCTAGAGATGTATATAGACACTCTGGGCCATACAAACTGATTAAAAATAAACAAAACTTCATGTTCAGAAATTCCCAAAGAATATGTAACTGCCAAGTTCCACAGGCAAGTCAGGAAAGATTAAAACTGTTCCTTTAGCATGTATCCTTCTTTGTTATAGCTACTACTAGGAAACTTTATGAGAAAAAGCTGTTGAAACTGATGGAACAAGGTCCTGACCTGAAGGCACCTGTGCCTCTCCCAGCGATTTCAACTACTGAGAACACCAGACAGAATGGAAACAATGATTCTGACCAGTACAGTGACAATGAAGAAGGTAAGACTTGCATGGGAACGATTCAAATTATACATGAATAATACTTGCAGTAGGAATAACCTAAAGAGAGTATGATCTTGCTGTTGTGTGAGATTGTAAGATACTGCTGCAGCCCGTGTCAGTCAGGTACTTGATCATGCAGTACCAGCACAGTGATCCTAGTGCCTGTTCTGGGAAAGGAAACCTTTTGCTACTGAACCTTTTATCCATTTTTCCCCCAACTGGAGCCTGTAAATCCAAGACAGGAGAACTGCATATTGGGTGTTTCAGTGTTCTTTGCACTTCATACTTAAGTGCCAGTCTGATTTTTGTCTTATGGCACTCACAGTAGTTATTTACTATGGGATAGTGAATGAATATTAAACTTTTGGGTTTTTTTGTTTAATGTCTAACACTTATGATTCAACCCCTTTTGTGCTTGGTTCCTTATGGACTTAATTGGGGGTAAGTTGATTGGTTATTGCTGGGTGTGTTTTTTGTGGTTTTAATGTCAAGTTTGTATCAAGAAAGTGTAGTGGTGGGAGAAGTGCAACTGAAAACACACCATTGTGCAATTTACAAAAAATAAAAACAGCACAGGTTTTAAAGAGTTACTTTAATGGAGTTAACTTAATGGAGTGTTAGAATATGCTTATTTACTGTGTTTGGTTTTAGGCGAGGGGTTTTGGGTTTTTTTAGTTTTTATAGGAATTTCACGGACATAGGATAGAAAGTGGATTGATCTCCCACACATTTGGGCTCATTTTGCAGCTTTTATCTCTTGCACTTTTTTAGGGAGAAAGTATGTTAGAGAGTGATTTATTAATGTTTGGGATAGCAAAGAGCCCAATCACAACTGACAGCTAACTTCTTATCATGACATATGCTTCATATATTTACTGAACTGTTCTGCTTCTCCCCTACCAAAATAAAGTTTATAAATAAATCTTAAATATGTTGGTGTAATGCTGTCAGAATTTTAGAAAAGCAGTTGAAATAATGTATACTTATTGATGAGGTGACTGCTAACCACTCTCTACTGCATAAAAAATGGGGTTTTATATAAAAAGACATATATTAGAGGAATCTAAGCTAACAACTTCAAGCATTCACAAGCTTCAATAACTTTACTACATTCAATAGAATAATGATACTTAGGTTAAAGGAATTGCAATTTGATACCAGTTTCTAAATGGAACCGGTGGATTGGTCAAGTCTTATTTGAAATGTAGGATTTTTAGCACAAAATGTAAATACATGGGTCAGTGTTTTAAAATAATTTTAAGGTTATTCTTCAAAAGTCTTTGTTCTAATACATTTAATAGAGAAATATACCCATTTCACAGCTTTTTAAAGAAATGGTAACTCATAAGAGTTATGTTTCCTCTTAAAATGAATTTTTCTTAAAATACATTTGGTTTTAACTAGTACAACAACTAGCAGTATTATATAAACTAGTTGTATTAAAACTGGTTGCAGATCCGAAGACTGAGCTGAGGCTTGAGAAGAGAGAACCTCTGAAAGCCAGGACGAAGACGCCAGTACCACTCAAACAAAAAAGAGTTGTTGAACACAACCAGGTATGTTTATCATAGTGATATGTGGAACAGCTACTAACTGCTGGTGATGTGCTCACTACACACCTTACTGCTATTAGCATCACATTTGGCTGAGTAAGCCATGCTGTTTTTGAAAAGTTCTTTTGCATGCTCGATTACAACAGGCTTTCGAAATCTTGTGAATTAACTATAGTGGCTGTTTTTAGCATGTCTGATAATGTTCAAAGTTATGGTCTGCTAAAACTGCTGTATGTCTCACTTGCCAGCTGCTGTAGCACCTCATAGAGAAGAATAGTAGCAGCCTTAACATGTTTGGTTTTGGAAACCTGACAGATTTCTAGGTCACGTGGGCGGATGGCTTTCTGTTGGATGCTTGTAATCAATAAAAGCAGTGGTTTCTCAAAAAA
>VRYO01001878.1:22360840-22415443 GCA_009812075.1 Sialia sialis
AATTTGTTGAAAAACTTCTGTGAAGAAAAAGAATAAATAACAAGTGTAGATCTCCCTGTATATACCACCTGTTCCTTTAATGATAAATATTAGTTCTGCTGTTGTGATGCAAGAGGGATTTTACAGAAGCACCTCTGATTTTCAGACTGCTGAATACAGGATTTGGTAGTCAATGGCTGATCTGTGCTTCTGATGTGAAAGTGTCACTAAATACCCTGTTCTCCAGCTTAGGATACTTAGAGTCTTTACAGAGTTGTTCATCTGACTAGTAAGTAGTGGAATTCTGTATAGTAAAGGACTTGTAAAAAAAACATTTAGTGACTCAGGATCTGACATTAATTGCTTGGTGTATTTTAGCAGACAGCAGTGATTTTTCTCGATACTTTGTGAAATGCCAGATGCTATTATGTGTGTGTATATATAAGACTGTTTTAGCTATGGATGTCTTAAAGCAGGTAAAATGCTGCTATATGACCTTAAGTAATACAACGCAGCTATGGAGATCCATAATTAGTTTGCTTATTTTAAGTTGGAGTTTTAGGGTACAAGCTGAACAGATTTTTATTTCAAAAAATTAAAACGCACACATAGTCTAATGCACCAAATCTTCTTTAATTTGTTCATGCAACTTCTGCTTGTAATGGTATTTATAATGAGCATCTTAATCTTTACGTTCTTGCATTTTAAGAATTATTTTTTCCAAAATGGTTATTCTGCCAGAAATTCCTGCCAGCTGCAGTGTAATAAAGATATTTAATTCTGCTGTCAACAAACAAAACTTATAGTCTTCAGGAACTTGCTTACAGAGTAAAAGATTTAGTGAGGTATTTTTGTGGCATTTTACTCAATTTTTTTGTCATCCAGTTTCAGTGTACATTATCAGGACATTAGTGTTTTGTCTTGTAGTCTTACATGTGCAATATTTTGTAACTTGCCTATTTTAATTACAGGAGTTAATCAAAGGAATAATCAAAAAATTACCTAATTTCAGAATCTCCAAATTCTTCAGAAACTCTTTAGTTTGTTAAACTTTTTACCTTTGAACTTTTGATTGTTTCTTGTTCGGTTTTTTTTGTTTTTTTTTTTTAATACAGCAAACAGAAAAAAAACATCTAAAAAACCCAAAACAAACAGCCCCACCCACCTCCCAGTAAAATTTTGCAACTGCTTGAAGCCAAGAACGACTTAATGCTTTTGGCTAGCAAATGTGTGTAGTCATGTAATTTACTGAGAACAAAGCCAGAACTTGGAGGATTTTTCTTTCCTCCCCTTCTTCTTGTGGAATTGTTATAGGTTTTCAGCTAGTGTGTCAAGAGACCAGGCTTACTCTGCAGAACTATTTCAGCTGTTGTGCACGGTGTAGCATTGGCTCAAAGATTGTCTGAAGCATGGTGAGTCTGAGCTGGTGGGCAGTGTGGTGTGAGCAGACTTGCTAGTTACTCCTGGGTCCTGTGCAGCACTGTTTTTTAGAGCGGATGTACATAGCTGACAAGGCTGTTTGTCATTTGGCATGACTGATGTAGCTGTTCTCAAGAAGAGAGTGCAAATAGGTAGATAGAGAAACTGCTGTAAAAGAAATTTGGTGAGGAGGTTGAGCAGGCATTTGGATCTGAGGGCTAGATGAACTTGAGGTCAGCTGTTTGTTTAATTACCTCCTCATAGTGAAAAGTTGGCAGAAAACCCTAATTTAAATACCTCATTCTAATCCTGTAGGTGAATCTAGAGTAGGAGTCCAAAACTGAGCCTGACAAAGTCATAGTATGTGGCATTGGACAGGAGGCAGGCTAAACCATGTAAATGTTGAGGAGCAATGTAGAACTAGTCCCTCTCCTGAAATTTTGTACAGTGACTTTCTGCATGTACTGTCTTCCCCTATTCCTCCCTGTGTATTTTTTTTTTTTGCTATCTGTATACTATCTGTATAGTAACTTGCTAACTGATAGCTGGGGTAAAGTCCTAATTTATAGCTCCACCGCTCATGAGTTTGACAGTTAGAAGCACATGCTGAACACTTCTTGTGTACCACACCATTGTAGTTTCTCTGCTTACATGCAGGGTATTGGTGTATCTACATTTTGGTAGGGTTAGAGCTCTGCTCTGTTGACAGTGGGGATAATTATAACTGTAGACATCAATTTTTCTTACTTTTTTTTTTTTGTCTGCTGTGTTTACTGAAGTCTGGATGGGTTTTATGAAGTAGATTCTGTTTTTTCCTGGACTTTTCATCCAAGAAAAAAATTGGAACTCTGTACTTAAAGTATATAATTGCAGCATCTGAAGAAGAGAGGCAGTTATTAGTGAACTGCTTCTAACTTTTCATTAGAAAATAAGTAATTTGTAGTCAAATAGTCTGGGATGGGGAGCTCTTTGTTACTAGTATGAGTGAATTTGCCTTCCGGCTTTCCTGAGTGGATTATGGTGGAGTAGAAACACTCTGAAATTAGTATTTTTTTTTTTCTCTAAGTTTCTAAAGAACACCTCTCAAATAGAAAGTGTATATGGTTGAGGTGGTGAACTGTGATTGTAGGTTGCAGGAAGGAAGAGAATGCTGTATCTGGTAAATATTTAAGAAGGGATTAGATGATGATTCATCAAAAGTCATTAAAATTGTAAAGAATTTTTGATAATTAGGCTGAAATCTACAATTAAAAAAATATCTGAATCTGTTTGTACCTGAGGTTATATGCATTTGTTTTATAAAGTACTTTAGTGATTTTGGAATGAAGTGAAACACTGTGCACAGAGTGCTCCCTCTGCTGGATATGTGGTAGCTGTAATACAGAAATTATCATAGAGCCATAAAGCTGCCCAGCTTCTAGTTTCACTGTCCCCTCATAGTTAATACTTCTCAGCCTGTTCTCTTAACACATTGTTTTGGGGCTAATACTGTTCTAGTGAAGTCATTTCCACTACTGAACCTGTAACTGACAGTTGCAGTTGCAATGTATAACTATTTAGCAGTGAGTGTAACTTCCAAAAACTTGATAATAAATACATCATTGTATATTAACATGCAAAGATAGAAGTATTAAAGTAATAATTTTTATTTTTAAACTTAACCAAATAAAAAAGATGATCTTGTATGTAATCTAGAAGAAGTAGATCCACATCTCTCTTTCCATCTTGGAATTAGGTTTGAGGGGAATATTTGCTTTGAGCATGAAACTTGTAGTAAAGCTTAGGAAATTATATTTTTTAATGACTACAAAAGTTTGGTGCTTCATGCTGTTACTTTGATTTGTGAGATCTGTGTCAGGCTAGATTGTTTAAACCTGCTGTTATGTGAAAATTGTTGGTTTTATCCCTATATGTGGAAACTTTTTAAGGTCATTAAAAGGTGGCTGAAGATTAGTTCCTGTTGAAATGTAGCTGTGCATAAACTGCCCAGCTCTGCTTGAGAGACTAGAACCCTGTCTGTGTAGAGAACGAGGTGATGCTTTCTGCTTGTGCTAATAGATTCATTTTTGAGTGTGTGTAGGCAGGAAATGTAATGGGCCAGAAAGCTTCATTCATGTCTGCTGTCTGTGACTTGATGTAACTGCTCGTAGTGGTAGCTCATTCTAGGGCGGTGAGCAAATGAGCAGTTTTTACCGTTGGGCATTGTCTATTCTGTTTTGTATTTGAACTATGTGCTCAAATGTAAGTATTATGGTCAACACTACTAATCTAGCTAGCTATTATTATTGAATATATTAGGATCCACAGTTTTTTTTTGATTGCAGAAATGTTGCTTTTGGAGTGTGCATGCTATTTTAGTTGTGAGTATCCAATGTTTGGAGCTGGTTTTCACATATATGATCATGTGTTTGATGCTTGAATAGACCATTTCTCAAGATGGAGTTACTGAGACTGTCTGGACAAGTGGATCTTCAAAAAGTGGACCTCTCCAGGCATTTTCTAGGGAGTCTACAAGAGGGTCAAGAAGAACACCAAGAAAAAGGGTGATGAGAGGCTTTTATAATAGACAAGCTTTTTTTTTTTTCTCTCACTCTTAGGGTCCCAGTGGCTCTTTTATTCAATTGTTGTCTTTTGTTTGTTTTAAACAAACAGGTGGAAGCTACTCCACAGTTGCCTATAGATGATGCTGTAATATCAGAGAGTACTACCATAAATGAAACTATAGTGGCTGCAAGCAACGAGACCCTAGTAAATATGCTTAGTAAATATGTTTAATCAATTGTGGTATTCTTCTGTAACATATCTTCACTGACAGACTCATTGTTTTGGACTAATAGACAACTGTTTTAAGCAAAGTAAGACTATTCAGATACTGAGTATCTGTTTTAGTACCTAATACTGTTCACTTTGAAATGGGACTAGGTCAACACCTAGGTCCCATCTGATGTCTTTTGGGGGGAGGGCTGAAAAGAACCACTTTAAAAGATTAGATGCTTCCTTAATTAAAGTAAATGCAGAATATTTGCTTTTAAGTTTGGCTTTTCTTGTGAACTAAATAGCTTTTATATTTCTAAATGGCCTAAAAGAAACTACTTGGAATGATAAGCAGTGTGTTTGCTGATCTGAGTCTGTTACATAAACTTCTTGAGTTAACTTCTAACATGCATATATTCAATGCACATAAAGGTTTTGTTGTTTGGTTCTGCCACCTTGCCCCTTTTCATTTTGTATTTTGGTTGTTTGAGTTTGAACAATTTTGAATCTCGGCAGGTTGGCAATAGGGTGCCTGGACATTTCAAGCATGCAGCTCCTACACTGTCAGTCAGTGAACTCTCAGACATGCCCAGAAGAACACCAAAGAAACCACTGGTGACAGCTGAAGTAAATAAATTAAAACTTAGATTGCTCTTGCTTACTCTCTGAACAAAATTCTTGTGTGTATGTGGTTACTTCTTAGTACAGAGGGGGTGGAGGCTATGACTGCCCAGGTGACACCAGTCAAAGTAAATTAGTGTTGTCACATGACATAAAAGAGAATATAAACTAATTTGGGGAGGGGTGTGAGTGTGAAAATCTGATTTTTCTTTTTTTCTAAGACAAATATGTTTTGATGTGTTATTTCTCCTTGTGCTGCTGTTTTTCTGAACAAAATGGAAATTATTTTTCTTTTAAGTTATTTGAATAGCTCAAAGTAGAGTAGACTTTGGTTATCTCCCTTTGAGCTTAAATCAGCCTATCCTGAAAAAATGTAAGGTGCTTTAATTTAGAGAATCAAGTAGTAGAATTACTTTAGACCGAACACCTGAATTTAAAAAGCATCTGTAGATTCCTGTCAGTTATCAAGAAAGAAAAGAGTTTTTACTGTTAACCGGTTCAAGCTATCAAAAGTTGTATCTATTGGAGAACTGTCTGAAGTGCCTGCAAATATATGTAATTGTATTAATGTAATACTGTAATGTTGTGGAATTTTACATTGCAAGATGCTGTTTGTCTGTTCATGTAGCTGTAGATAAAGCTGCTATTAACATTTCATTTACAATATGACTGCAATGTGACTAGTTGTCAAATAGAGGGTTGTGGGTAAACTTGATGTTCTATTCCCACTTGCTGGTGGATTTTTTTCAGGCAGCATTTTACTGTAATGTGTTATGGTTTTTTACAGCAAGAAGAGACAGATTGCTCACATCAGTGCTTTTTAAATCATGTTAGTCACAACCAGTCCCATGATCTGCTCAACACAGCCATGATAGAGGTGATGCTTACATTTTTTTGAACATCTACATCATTGGCTGGCAGGTGTATAGGATTTATACAACTTATTCTTTATCTTAAAGGAAACTGAGGAGATTACTGAATGCTTTAATACCCCAGAAGTGACCAGGTGGCTGGCAATAATTAAGGTTAAATAGACTTCTAAAACCCAAGAAGTAAATTTCTTGAATGTCACTGGGTGACTCATTCATCCTTACAAATGCACGTGGTTGTGGTCACTGAGATAGCTATGCAGAAGCTTTTTGTTTTACTGTCTGTTCAGCCTCTAACTGTTCGTGGTTTCCTAGGTGCTGGAGCGAACTACAGAAGAAAGAAGAGTAGAACGGGATATTCTTAAAGAACTGTTCCCTTATGAAGTATCAACACCTACAGGAATTAGGTATTTCTAAGGTTTGGGGGAGGGGGGGGCTTCTCAGTTTTTTTACATCTATTTAAGCTGAGAAATACATTTTGATTATATTGATAGATTTATGAGAAACTGTTTTTTGGCTCAATGGCATTTGTGACAGCCACCTGTTTTTCCATTCCAAATACACAGATTTGTTACCAAAACAGCTACCTCTTTATTTAAATTGGAGGAGGGAGAATAGGGTGGTACTATAGTCAGAATTATTACTGGAATTTCGGGATGGTGAAAGTTAAATGGAAAGGGCTTTTCTGTAGTAGTGACTTGCAGTATTTAAGTTTTTGGCTAGATGTAACTGCTTAGGCCTGCTGTTGAATTAAGGAAAGATCTCACAACCTATATTGGAGTCTTCTTTTGCAAAGCCAGAAAGAACATTCAGATGCCCTGTTTTTTGCTTTAAGTGGCAGTCATGTTGATGACTCTTGGTGTGAATGAGCATGGCATCTAGAAAAGGCTATTACTTGTGTGGCTTTGGGGTTTTGTTTGGGCTTTTTTTTCGCATCTTTAAATGAAAATTCAAGCAACCCTCTGGTTAATTGGGCAATTTTTAAACAGTGCTCTGTTTAGAGGACATGAGAAAGTGTTTCCTGATGTGAAATCATCTCCTGCGTTTCCAACATTAATTATAGCTTCAATTTAAACTGCAATTGCATTAAGTCATAATCATAAGGAGAATATATAGTACCAGTTGCTACTACTGTAGTGCATCTACTGACCACTTAAGTTTGCTCTCCTGTTTTGCGGTCTAGTTAAATCCATACCACTTTTTTTTTCATTAAATTAAAATCATATATGGGTACTCCTTGTATATAGGAACATGGGTTTTTTTAATCCTTACTGCTTTGTCTTCTTGCTCTGTGTATCGATTTAGCCATCACTAGATATTTTATTGGCCAGAGATAATCTTAGGTTTAGAAATCCCAGTGGGGCTACATAAGTAAGTGTTGCAAAAACAAATAAAGGGGAACATTTTCTACAGTTTGGTTGCCGCTTATGATCCTTTTTATGTGGATAGGGTAAGGTAGCATTTGGGATTTTTTTTTAAAGTGTTTGCTTGAACACTGAATTAATAACTTTAGCATGTCTGTCATTATCTGTCAAGCTTTAAAAATATTATTACAGGTACTGTATTTACCAGAAATGATTCTCAATTTCTTTAATTATACTAAAACTTCCCTTTGTACTTTGGATTGCTCTTTTAAATATGCAGTATTTCAACTCTTTTTTTTATTATTAACAGTGCTAGCTGCCGTAGACCAATCAAAGGAGCTGCAAGCCGGCCTCTAGAGCACAGTGACTTCATACTGGAGGAAAGTTACTCTAAGTATGTGCAGAAATATGGTACCTCGACTGACATCAAGTCGGAGAAACCACCAATAAAAAAACGCCCAGTTCCCCTGTGGATAAAAGCTCTTCTCTTTGTTGCTGTTTCAGTCTTCATGTTTTTGGTTTATCAGTCAATGGAAACTAATCAAGGAAATCCTTTTTCTAGATACATGAAAATGGTCTCTCCGGGCAGTGCCGACTGAATATCTTTCAGAAAGGCACACCAAATTTGATCTCCTGTTTTTTAATTGTAGAGAACACTTCTGCCCTCTCATCGGCTCAAGGACTTCTTCAAATAATGTGATTGGAACTTGATAAATTGGATACGTGAAGAAAGATAATATTAAATGGACACCGGTAACTTTCTGGACTTTGGACAAGTAGGAGATCACTGCCATAGGAGTAACATTTTTTTAAAATCTTTGAACTTTTTGTAGGCTTTATTTTTTTAATGTGGACATCCTTTAAATTCACTTTTGAGAAAATGTATTTTTGTTTTTGCAAGAACTTGGAAGCTGAGAAGGGCAAAAATGTAGTAAAAATGTGAAGCTGTGTTTTTAAAGCTTTTCCTTTGTACAGAAAAGAGGTTGTACTTCTGTCTCTAGATTATAGCGGAGAAGGATTTTAACATCGGATAAAGGGAAATGCATTTCTTTATGCATTTTTTTCAGTAACAAAACTGAATTTGATCTCTTAGGATGTAGAAGAGAGTACAGCAGCAACCTTTTCTGTAGATTACTGTAACTTTTTAGTAAATGTAACTGTAAACCTGTTTGCATTTCTGTAAAAGTCTTAGTATCATATTAGTAACTCTGTTTAAGTGTAACTTCATTTAAATGTATCACTTCATTTTAGTGCTTACAGTGTTGTAGGAGCTGAATGCAAATCTAATTGGCAAGAGATGTCTTAGAGGAACTTATTTATTAGTAATATGTGTGGGGAAATAAGAACTGCATCATAATAATTTGCTACTAAAATACTTTTTGGGTCAAGATTGTTATCTGAGGCAGTCTAAATTCCAACCTTAGCAGTGATTTTTTTTTCTTTTTTTAAAAAGCGAGGTCTTTCCAACACGGCTTTATGTGATTATCTTTAAATATTCATGGAGAAAAGTATTCTCAAAGTGTGAAAATTCCATATGAAGTTTTATTCTTGTATGAAGAGGGCATTGCTGCATTTTCTGCTACAGTTTCGTCTTTTTAGGTGAGATTTACTACTTTCATGCCATTGACTATTTTTCTCAGTGGAAGCATGCTGAAACACTCTCTATTGTGTAACTTGGTTGAGCAGGCAGCTGACTTCACTACTACCAATGAAGAGTGATAAGCAAAAAAATTTTTCAAGTGAATGTATACATTTTTGGTGTGCTTAAATCTGCAGCATACAGATGTTCAGTCTTATTGCTTGGTACAAAATTGCAATAAATCATACTACTTATTCTTAAAGTGCTACTTATAAAAAGCTGAGAATATTAGTTAATAGTCAATATCTTTTTACTCTAGGTACAATTATTGTGTAGACTATAGCTATGGGGAAGCTTTACTTTCTGTGAACTTTGGGACAAACATAATAATTTGTAGCAAAGCAATAGTTTTGGGGTTTTTTTCCTGTTTAATGTTTTTTTTTCCTTCTAAACTGCTTTTTTGAGTAATCCAAATAGCTAAACTTGTGTCCATCCTATAGGGAGTTGTAACATAAGACATTCACTTTTGGTGTCAAAAATGGAGAAAAATAAAAATGATTTAATGTGTATGGATTTTCCTTATCAAAATAAATGCTTTGCTGAAAGGCAGCAAAAGCAAGACAAGTGATGTATCAGTGGTGTCATTTTGTGCTGCTACAGTCTTCCATATGGAAAAAGAAAATTAAAAATTGATAATAAACTCAGGTCAGTTCATGTCACTTGGTGAGAGGAATATTCATCATACTTGCAGTTTCAGAGTTTTGCACCATAATCATTTAGCCTGTCAAGGCCTTTAATTTGGATGGGGGGAGATGATAGCTTTCATTTATTTTTCAATGCTAATGGAACTTTCTTTTCACTTTAAATTATTTCTTACACCTCTTTGTGTTTGAATGTAAAATACATCTTTCTTTCCTTATTACATTAAATAGTTTCAGTGGACCTCCTCCAAGGATACCATTAGCATCATCAAAGAAAAAAAACAAGCCACAATCAAAACAAACTGCAAACTGAATTTTATTGCAGTTAAATGTCATCATTCTTTCATTTTTGCCCTGTTTTGGAGAAGGGTCTCAAGTGTTACCTCACAGATGGTCAAGAGTTTTCTAGAAAAGCAACCCACATCTAGTTCAGTTGTAGTTAGAAGGCAATACATCTTCAAGAAAGGAATGGGCTTTTTTGTATTTCAGACATTTCATGGTGTGAGGTAGCCCTGAGACTAGGATCTTTCTCTTGGCCCCAAAGATGAATTTTTCATGGTATTCTAAGAGTAACACATTTAGTAGTGCTATGAGCTGTATGTGCTTCAAGCCTTCTAACTACTGCTGTATAAGTTAAGCTGAAGTATATATTACACTGTAGTCTTTGTATCAGAGTGTTGAAGTAACAGGCACTGATGTTCCTTTTTTCTTTCCTTTTACACATTCTCAGTTTTGTTCCATTAGTTCATCTTGGTTTTTGGACAGAGCCAGCTTGAGCTTTCAGAACCAATGACAAATTTAGAGCAATTTTATGGACTAGTATCCAAAATCAAGTTGCAAAAATGAGTGGAGTTCTGATGTTGTAAGTATTGGTTAAGAAGTCCCTTTTAGGGCAAGGGTTACAACAAGCCTGGAAAAGGCCTGTGGGAGTTAATGGGCATGACAACATTATTTTGGGTTTGGTGGGTTTTGTTCTCATGATTGGTCATACTGCTGAGAATGCTGCGCTGAAAACCTTGCAGGTCTTAATTTCCTCTCTGAATTGGAGCTAACATACAGCTTATATTTTTTCCCTTTAAATTTTCTGTGCTAATCTTTCAACATGCCTCCAGTCTCAGGAGCCTGGTATGAGGCTGTGGATCACTAGAGGATTTCACTTCTAGTCTTGAGATTAACCTTACAGCAGCTGATCTGTGGTGAGAGGTTCAGTAGTGTCTAAGACAATAAATTTTCAAGAAGGATCATAAATTAAAGTTCTCTGTATTTTAAGAACTTTATTTGTATTAGCATAAGAAACAGTGTGAAAGAACTTGAAGTTTACTTGCTAACAGTAGGCTCAGCACTGTCCTACAGAATGATTTCAGATCCCTCCTAGGCTTGGTCTATCTGTTTTGTTTTGTTTCCTGTGGCACAACTTACAAAACTCCTTATGGTATTAAAATTCCTGCTAATTACCTTCCCTGTTAGTTTTGTGTTAAATAGTTTATGCAGAGTCAAAGCAGAAAAGTTGAGTACAAGAAGAATGCTTTTAAATAATACAGGTCCCAAAGAAGACTCAGCAGTAAAACTTGCATAATTGCAAATGAATCTGGTATAATTCTGTGGCATATCTTGTGCACGGTACATCTGGCTTACTTTGATATGGCTTAAGTAACACATTGGGTGGAATAGATACAGGGGCGTGCTGTGATGTCTAAGACTATCCTTTGTCTTGCTTTTGTTTTTCCTGAGGGAATTTACCAGGCAGCTTTGCAACAGCAAGTTACTACAGTGGATATGTACATGCATATTTCAGTCAGCACAGAGTCTCCAAACTAAATGAATTGTAAAGCAGTCCTAAGGTGCATAGATGCCTGTAAGTACTGTGTATATGCTGATATATAAAAGCAAAATCCCAAGTTTTTTGTTCAGCCTCACTTTGAAGTTCTTTGTTAGCATTGGTAGTCTGTGGTTAAAGCATAGTAATTGCACTATCTTATTCTTCAGGGAAAAATATTGTGATATTTAATACAGATAAACCACGTAATGTGTGAGGAGAATTTAAAAAAAATTAAAATATTATTAGACAAGGGTTATCCGTGGCAGCAATTGATAAGAAGTGGTTGTACTACTTTCTGTGTTGAGAACATGTGACTACAGTTTTTCAACACTGGAAACTTTGGATGTGAAGGAGATGCTGCAAATTAAGGTTTCCCTTGGGCTGTAAAGCTTGATCCATTACTGACTCTAGGAGCAGGGTCTAGTAGTTCTGGTGTTGAAACAAGGAGAGTGTATATACAATATAAGTTTGCAACCCGAGCAGATGCTGCTCTGCTAAACTGGTTGTCAAAGGTGTGGATGGTTGTTTCAGTATCCCACATATTTTTGAAAACAAGATCACCAGGGAACCAAGATCAGAAGAGCTTTGATTTTGCTTGCAGTCTTCACCAAAATGTTAGAACCGTGAAAAGTTAATGACAGGAACTAGCCTGCATTTTTTTGATTGAATGCAGTTTGAGGTAAAATTGGGGTGGGAAATTGAGAGGGTATGTGGTGGCTGTTACAACAGAAGGATAGATGAAATTAAGAACACTGGAGTTGCAAACTGAAATTTTCCTAATGGCATAAATTTTGAAGAGCTACTGATTAAAAAGGTGGGTTTAATTTACAATAGATCTTTTTATTGTGAGTTGCACAGATGTTGACACTAGAAGGTAACATCTTTCAAGTCTTCACCTATTACTACCTGCAGTGTCTCTCAGAAATTAATTAAAGTCATCTAGATGGTTTAAATTACAGGCTATTGCTATTTTATTCCTTCTCATCTGGGAGAAGTTGTAGGGGGTTTTGTGGGGGTTTTTTTTGTTGGTTTTTTTTTTTTTCTTTTTGTAAAATTGTATGTATTCAGCAAGAACATATCCCTGCATTTTCATGGGACTGCTGTTTAGTAGTTCTTGTTAATAGTACAGCTGTTAGATGTTAATTGTCACTTAAAACAAAGAAAGACTCAGTTTGTTCCAGAAAAGTTCTACAGACTAACTCATAAGCATGTGTAGTTGTTCATACAAATTTCCATTAGATGTCTATAAATAGTCATCTGCTCATCCTTTATAATTGGAAGGAACAGAGGTTTTCTATATGTTAAAAATTGGGAAAGCCTGCAAGAATTATAATAATTCATACGCAGTTTCAAGAGCCCATCTATCATGTTTAGAGGTTACCATCTAATTGAAAATAACTGACAGTGTTTGGCTTTTAATAATTGTTTAGAGGCCAGTGAGTAGAGCAGAACAAGTAATGGCAAAATGAGCAATTCTGGCTTGTTTTCACTGCTGCCACTGGCAATGAATTCAGGAGCACTTTGGGGTCTCAACTGGTTGCTAAACAAAAACAGTTGGAGTAAAAGTTTCATTTGACTTTTTTGTATTTTACCAGCTGGAGTGCACTTTATTCAAGAGGCACTTAACCAACCTTGATATCTGTGACAGTGCTATTGGGCACTTCTGTCTGTGTAAATCCAGTCTCCCTGGATTCACAACTTTGTTGGGAAATAGAGCGAGTAGAGCCAGGGCCTAAGAGCCTTTGGTAGTTTGATAGGAACCACTGAAACCAAAGTTGGGCTGTTTCTTCAGTGTGGTGCTACTGGTGTGTTGTCGTTTGCCCAGAAGTAAGAGCTGGATGTTCAGCACGTCTCTTACTTTTCCTGGCTTCTGAGTGTATAATGTTGCAGAGCACTATAATTGAAAGAATATGATCAAAATGATGGATAAGTGGAGTTACTGCCTCTTTGGTGACTGGAGAGCTGAACTTGTCTGTGCTAGTATTGTACTATGAAAGTCACTAAAATGAGTGAACTCACCCTGTGTTGGAAAAGGCACAGTTAAAGGTAGGTAAGGCCAAGCATGGCTCTTGTGTTACAGAACATTCTGCTTTTAACAAACCAGTAAGAAACTGCTGTGAGCAGGAACTCGGCCGGGGAGTCTGCAGACAGTGCTTGGTCTAGATCTGACCGTGCTTAGGCTGACAGAGTTCTACAGCTGGAGTCTGAAGATTGGGGTGAGCTTTCTGCTTTCTCCATCTTGTGTGCTTACCGGACAGCAATTAGAAAGAGTGTTACTAGATCTGATTAACAGATGTTGAACCTGGGGTAACACCGAACACTTCTTTAAACTAATCTCAAAAAAACGGGTGCGCTGCTAGGGGTTGGACTTGATTTTTAAACATCTCTTCCACCCTCGATGCTTTCGTGATTCGGTGAGTGCTGCAGAACACGGGTCAAGGCCAGCACGGGGAACTGGCGTTCGGGCGTGTTTCTGCTTTGACATTGCCCGGGGCAAGGCTGCGGGAGGCACGTGGCGCAGTTGGCAAGCGCCCCGAACCGGACGGCGATAAGGACGGAACAGCAGCTGAAGCGCCGTGTTTATCACGGTAGGCTGCGCTCACAGACCCCGAGCAGCGGCCGCAGCATGTCGCTGCCGCCGAGGCTGCAGCCACGGCCCCGCGGCCCGGAGCGCTGAGGGGCGGCGCGGCCTCGGCGCGGGGCCAACGCAGCCCCTCCCGCGCAGGCGCGGGGCGGAAGGGCGGTGGGCACGCGTGCGCGGCGGTTGGCGTGGCGCCTCCGCCAATCGCCGCGCGGGTCCTTGTGCGGCGGCCCCGCCCCCGGCGCGGCGAAGGACAAGGTGACGGCGCGGGGCCCGCGCTCAGTCTCTGCTGCAGCGGCTCCATCTTGCGAGGTGAGTCGGGGCGGCGCGGCCTGCCCGCCCGCCGGGAACCGGGCTCAGCCTCGGGGCGGCAGGGCCGCCTCGCGGGTGTGGGGTTGGGGCTCGGCGGCCGCACCGTGGCGGGGTTTTCCGGTCCTACGGCGCTCTGTTCTTCTCGCCCGCCTCAGGTCGCCATGTTCTCGTCCATCGCGCCGCTCGCGCGGCACAACCCGTTCTACGCGCCGCACTTCCAGCTGGTGCAGGACGGCGTGAGAAAGCGCCCAGCGGAGCTCGCGGAGGCCCCCGCCACGCGGCGGGGCCTGGCGGCCGCGTCCGCCGACGAAGGTGAGAGCGGGACGGAGGGGCCCGGCGGAGGCGGAGGCCTGCGGGGCTGGCGGTGCCCCCAGCACTCGGAGCTGTGCCCGCCAGGGCGGCGCAGGGAATGCCAGCGCTCAGCGGGGCTCGGCCGGGCCGGGAGGGGCCGGCGCTGGGCCTACGCGCCCGCTTGGAGGACGAGGAAGGGCACGGGCGGGGGAGGCGCTGGCAGTGCTTCCGCTCTCCCGGCTGTGTGTGCTGAGGAGCGGGAGGGATCCGGCTTTGCCTGGAAAGGACACAGCAAGGTTCTAGTGCAGATTAATCGCAGAGACCCCTGTAGATTCTGGCTTGCGGAGCAGAGAGTGCTTTTTGTGGCTCTGCATGGCCTCGGGCACTGAGGTTGTAGGGCCGCACGTCTTTCATCGGTGAAGAAGAGCAGTGAGTGAATATGTGGATTCGAAGGACCATCATTCCCATCCCTCTTCTTTTTTCTCCTATTGTTTTTACCAGCTTGTTCGTAACAGGACACGTGAATATCTAGATACATTAGGGGTGCTTGGTGCTCTTCTTTTTTAGTTCTTTTTTACTAGCTGTGGGGCGTACACCAGATGAATTGCTATTTAAGATATAGGGATGCACTTGAAGAGTTAAATGCAAATGCTTCCTGTATGTTTCCTGGTTAATTTGTTGACTTCTGAAGGTCAGACCTTTATGATACTTGTAGTGCCATGGAATGGGTAAGGGTGGAAAGAACCACAGTGAGTCATTGTCATCATCATTACAGGTCCAATTGAAGCAGGGTTATCCTAAAGCTGATGGCACAGGATTGTGTCCAGATTCTTGAATATCTCCAGGGAGGGAGACTCTGCAGCCTTTTTGGGCAGCCTGTTTCAGTGCATGGTCACCACAGTAAAGAAGTTCTTCCTTATATTCAGATAGAACTTGCTGTGTATCAGTTTTTGCCCATTGCCTCATGTCCTGTTGCTTGGCACCACTGGGAAGAGCCTGAATCCTTTCTCTTGACACCCTCCCATCAATACTTAAGAGACAGTGATGAGATCCCCTTCAGTCATCTTTTCTTGAGACTGAACAGACCCAGCTCCTTCAGTGTTTTTCTAAATGAGGTGTTCCAGTGTCCTCAGCGTCTTTGTAGCCCTCCCCTGGACCTGCTCCAGGAGCTGCACGTCTGTCTTGTACTGAGGGGCCCAGAACTGGGCACAGCACTCCAAATGTAGTCTCACTAGGGCTGAGTAGAGGGACAGGATCACCCTCGAGCTGCTGGCAGTGCTCTTGCTAATGCATTGTGGGATACCCCATTGGAGTGGCCTTCTTGGCCACATGGACACACTGCTGGCTCGTGGACAGCAGGACCCCCGGCTCTTCCTCTGCAGGGCCGCTTTCCAGCAGGTTGGCCCCCAGCCTGTGCTATTCCTCCTGTGTGGGGCTGTTCCTCCCCAGGTACAGGACCCTACATTTGCCTTTGTTGAACTTAATTCAGTTCCTCTTTGCACACCTCTAACTTGTTGAGGTCGAGCTGAAGGAACGCACATTAGTAGATGTGGATATTAATATTTTATTTCTGTAAAGCTGTCAGTAACTTACATGTGTCTCTCTAGTTTTGCTTTTAAAAAAAATTATAAGAGTTGCTTTCAGCAATCTACCACTTCTGACGTAATGTGATTATTGAAGTATTTTAGTAGACTTGGATGAATATTCATGTAGTACAAATACAAAGTTTTACAAACTTTTCAAGAAATTATGTATGGCTTTCAGTGTAGTAATCCCACTGCTAGCTAGCTAAAGCTCTTTGGTATGCTAAATATATTCAGTAGGTGCACTTATTTCTTTAAAGCCTTATGCTTAATCTTCATCCTGCTTGTTGGCAGTTGTAGTCAAAGGTGGCCAAAGTTCTTAAGTCTTTATATCTTTTCTGCTGAGTTCATTATTTCATGTACCAGTTGGTTCTCTGGCTTTTGTGTTGAGAACATAACACATTGCGGAAGATATCTGAAGTTGCACAAGGTCATACAAAGTCAGTACAAACCACACGACCTTCTGAGATCAGCTCAGGGCATCAACCACAGCGGAGCTCAGAGACCAAGTGTTTCATGACCAGCTCATGGAATTTGTCCTTGTTAACGTGTCAGATTAGAATCAGAGATATGAAATAGTTACGATGTAGCTGTCTCAACAGAGTAGGTATGTTTTTATGCCATAGGTTTATATTTGTGTACCTTAAGGGTGTTGTCCTAAATCACTACCTGGGAATGTTAGAATGACTTTCTTGACCTCTGTGCTGCATGTTCAGATGCTTTTAATCTCAAGTTACGGTTTTTAGAAAATTTGACTCTGTTTCTGAAATAGAAAGTCCAAGATAATCTGTGGCTTTATTTTCCTAATACCACCACAAACCTAGGTATCTCTAAAGAGCTCAAGTCTAATTGATATTGGCTTTCTTAATTACTGTACTTGAACACCAGGCTGACAGGTCAGTCAGAATTATACTGTAATGCAACACATACATAAAACTCTGCTTTTCTGTAGCTACTATAAAGGTCTGTCCCTGTCACTTGAGGAGTATGACTTCTAAATTACTTTGAAAAGGGCAGTGTGAACAAACAGTTCTGAGATCTGGGCTGCATGGTAGCTGCTGCAGGGCTAGGGTGCTGTTGGCCAAAGACACAGCTAGAAGAGCTGCCCCAAACAGACCTAGAGTCTGTTCTCTGATTACACTTACTGATCTGTGTGTGTTTAACCAGCCCTTCTGGAAAGTTGTAAGCCGACTGTTTCTCGTGTCTGCAAATATGCTAGCATAGCCAAGCTATTTTGGAGCTGTATGTAAGTCCCAGACCAGCATATTTACAGACTTTGGCAGGGTTTCAATTAAAAATAAGTTATTCTGATAACTTACTTCCAGCATTTAACTTAAGTGCACTATGGCATCTGTGATTTGATGTTTATAATTTTAAATAAAGAAAAAGTTATTTTTTATTGTTTGGGTAATTTTTAAGAGTAAGGTGAAAAATGTAAGTATAAAATGTCATGTGAAATCTGGAACATTTGTGGGAAGGAGTTCCTTTAAAAGTTATGTTAGCAAAGTTATGAGCTGAATAAGACTGTTAGTGTTATCTACTGCTCTATTGTGCTGTTGAACATCATTGTCAGTTTCTGTTGAGTTCATAAAGGAATTCAGAACCAGAAAGATGGCAAAGAAGTTCTGCATAAGATAGGCTTTTGCTGTATTTCAGTTTTCATTAGTATTTCTTGGAGATAGTTTTTACTAAGTTGTAACACTTTAATGTCTATTCCATTAGATTAAGTGACATTAATAGATGTAGTAGCAAATGTTTGTCTTTCTACTTTGGAGAATAGTTTTTATGTTACATTATTTTCTGTATGCTTATTCAATACTGTTCATTGTAAATTTGAGTTTTTTTGTTTGCACTCATTCATAGCCTCTGTAGCTTCTTCAAAATTGAAAGAAGAAAATGGGATCTTTTTTTCCAGCTCCAGTAACTTTGCTGTATAGGAATATGTGAAAATTAATAACTTGTTTTAAGATTGGATGGTTTAACACTATAGAACAGTGCATATGAAATATCTCTTGATTAAATTTGACCGAAAAGATTCTTTAATGAACCTTGTGTATGAGCATTCAATGGCACAATAAATAGCAATCTGCAGTTTCACTAAACAAGCTGTATACATTTGAGATTCTATTTGAAAGACAATTTACAAAAAATCTGTGTAAATAATCTGAGCAGTACTGGAAAATACATCTGCATATCTCCAACACTAATATTGTAGATTTTTATAGTCTCTAACACTGTTATAGAATATTTAACAAAAGAAGCGTTGTTTTTGAGTACTAGAGGAATACTATTCTTCCTTAATTCTTGGATATAAGAAATTGTTGGACATTGCAACTTTGAGTCATAGTTTCTGCTAGTAACTTCTGGGATTAATTTCTATGGTTTTAGTGTGTTCTGAGCTAAAACTTAACTGTTTCTTCATTTGCTAATTTAAAGGAACAAATTCACTTTTGAAGGCTTAGAATCAAATCTGGTCAGTCCAAAATGTTTCCATTTAAAGAAAAATAATTATTTTTCATTTTAACACTATATTCAAATACTACAGCATGGGAGATCATTTCAGTGTAATACTTTCTCAAAAGTAGCACTTAGTTTTGTTTCTTTTCTGATCGTTGTTACCATTTATGATAATTGTATCTATGCAATTTTTTCCAATTAACTAGAATACAGCTGTGCCTATGGCTCAAACAGATTCTTTATGCTTTGTGGCCTTGGTGGGATTATTAGCTGTGGAACAACACATACGGCACTGGTTCCTCTAGACCTGGTTAAATGCAGAATGCAGGTTTGTTCTGCATGTTGGTATGTGATGACAGAGCATGTTTAGTGTGGTGTATTTAATTACTAATGAACTGAAGGCATAAACTATACCCTGGACATCACTGTCCAACAGTGCATGGAGTTTATATAAAAGCATGGTGTGTCTTTATTTTTTGCTGCAGAATACAGTTGTGAATATGGCTCGCTCAAGTTTTATGCTCTCTGTGGCGTTGGTGGGGTCCTAAGTTGTGGCCTGACACACACTGGTGTCGTACCTCTGGATTTAGTGAAATGTCGTATGCAGGTTTGTATAAACTTAAACTTCCTTGAGCTTTTGTTTTCTATCTAGCCAGCATATTAAGAGTTGGCAGTAGGAATGCAATCTCTTGTAGATGACAAGAAGCAAGAAAACTTGATGCTACTTAATCAAAACTACTGGTGTAAGACTAGCAAAATACCACTTTCAAGAGAAATAAAGGTATTACAGATAATCTGGACACATTGTGTTTGACAGCATTTAAGACATGTTTACCTGACTGTATTTGCTAAAAGGCAGCTACCACATTGTTACTCTGCTGGCTGGTTGACTGTCCAGCAGTATTCCAGTGCTTTTGGAGTAAGGAAATAGTATCTTTTGGATCCCCGTTTTTTAGCCTGGAGTGTCATGCATGTGTCATTTGATCCATTAACATCCTGGATATCAATGCATGGCTTATAGATTGGGTATTTGCTAATGATGCCACTTTGAGCAGAGTTGCTAAAACTTGATTTGGTATCAGGAAGGCCATCAATGCTTGCAAACTGCTTTCCTTGAAGTGTTTTTTGTTTAAACTGAAAGGAGCATTGTTGCATTGCACTTACGACACATTAAAATAATTTCGTGAACAGCCATGGATGAAAACATACTAATGGATTTATACAGGCAAACTTGCAAGAATGAAGCAATTTAAAGCACACTTGTAAATTTCTGGAAATGTAGTAGTTAATGATTTTCTGTTTCATAGGCTGATGCTGATTATAAAAATGGCCATTTTGTAATTAGAGAACTCTTGAAATTAGAAAGGAGCTATGAATTAGTCAGGGCTCCTTGTCATGCTAGGAGTATGAACATGCTATTCTTCAAAACTGTGTTCTTCTGAATGGCCTTTATTTTACAAAATTTACAAGAGAGACTTCTTCACATTCGCGAGACTAGTCTCAAACTAGGAAATCTGTAACACATCAGATATGCTACCACTTCCAGTTCATTTTATGGTAAGGGTGGTGATACTTCCCCTTTCCTCTCCAGCACTTAGAGAGAGGTTCAGGACGGGGGGTTCCATGTGGATTCCACATGGATTCCAGGTGTGATCTTGTAAAACCTGTCAGCATTTATCTCTTCACAGATCCAGTATACAGTACGTTACTAATCCTTCCTAAGTTCTCCAGGAAGAAACCTGTTTCCTGCCCTCTCATGTCTTTTTAAGAAGAGGTCACCTTTGCCATGGTTTAACTGAAACCAGGACACCTTTTACACACCTAATTAATTATTAAGCATGATTGAACATAGTCTCTTTCTACAGTGCCCAATTAAATATCAAATTTTCTAAAATTGTCTCATTTTAAAATTGACATATTTAGGTTAACTAGATCTCGAGCATGTTGTTCTTAGAATGCAAGACAAAATCCCAGTCATCGCTGGTTGGCCTGCATGTCCCATAGCTCCTTCTGAAAACTGTGATGGGTATCCGGTTTGAGCTCTTCCTTCTTAATTTCTGAGGAACTGTTGGATGATGTCAAATATGAAAAGTAACAATGGGATGTGACTTCATCAGCTGTGGAAAAATTTCTGCTAAATTATTTCCTTTCACCTGAAACAAAATTATTCAAGTCAGTCTGTATTAAATTTCTGATAAGTTAATAAAATCTCACTCAAAATTTTACAGGCAGAAAACAATTTGTATGTAGCCTTTATTGTGAAGTGCAAGTGTAGAAGTTTTTGAGTACTCTTTGGTCTGCTTTTTCTCCATCTGACTATGTGGAGAGATGACACAGGAAAAACAACCTTCTCTCATCAGTAATCAGGTGAATCATTGGGTTTCTGGCAGTGCTTGAGTGTACATAGGCATAGTGTGCAAAGTAGATGAGATTGCAGACTATACCCATTAAATTTTTTAAAAATCTGATCTATACATAGTTGTACCAGTACACCACTGACAGTGTTAGAACAGTGATTTCAGTAAATCTTTTCATTACAGTTGCATGGTTAATTTGAAGAATTAAAGTGAACCAAAATACAATTTGATGCTTTCTGAGTATTGAGGAACATACTGGCTGTTAAAATGAGTGAGGGCTTGAGGCTAGCAAGTAACCATTATGATTACATTAGTGTAACTTTGTGGTGAGTGCATCATCTGTCTAGAGAATTAGAGAAAGCTGGCTGTTTGAGGAATAAAAAAATTAACAGTTTTGGATGGGGGTGTGAGAAGGAAAATAGAAAGTTATATCAGACATTTAACTGTCTATTCTGTTTAGGTTGATCCTCAAAAATACAAGAGCATCTTCAATGGATTTTCAGTGACAATCAATGAAGATGGTGTTCGTGGTTTGGCTAAGGGATGGGCTCCAACCTTTATTGGCTATTCGATGCAAGGTCTTTGTAAATTTGGTTTCTATGAAGTTTTCAAAATCCTGTATGGCAACATGCTGGGAGAGGTAAGCCTTAAATGTTTTATGTAAAGTTGTATGTCTGCAGCGTAATAGTATTAGTGATAAGGAGTAATCACAAAAACATGATTCAATAATAAAAAATATGTGTTTAAATTCCTTTCAGGAAAATGCCTATTTGTGGCGTACTTCACTATATTTAGCTGCATCTGCCAGTGCAGAGTTTTTTGCTGACATTGCTCTGGCTCCAATGGAAGCTGCTAAAGTTCGTATTCAGACACAACCTGGATATGCAAACACTCTACGGCAGGCTTTACCCAAAATGTTTGCAGAAGAAGGCATCTGGGCGTAAGCATCTCTTAATTTGAATTGCAATTGTTGATTTTCAGTACATTTTCTTAATGAAGAGCTGGTGCTATAACTAATTCTGGCCTTAGCTTGTAATACTTCTTGGTCTTTGTATTTCAAGATAAGAAGATAATTCCTGGAATCTGTGCTGAACTGGCTGTTAATTCCACATGCTCCTTAGATCCATCTTTGTGGGTATCTTTGTGCTGAGTTCTGCTGGATAACTTCAGTTTCTAGCAGTTCCAGTCAGAGATACTCAGCAACTTTCTGGTTGTACAGTCAAAGATGCTTGAGTCATTGGCATGTGAGAGTAACATAACTGCATGGTAGCTTTCTGTTCTGATAGAAGTGGCTGTATATGTACATGTCATGTCTCACTATCAGGACTTGGCTGGTATGCAGACATTAGCCTTACTGCATTGGTGGCATCAGTACTACATTACTGCAGTGTGTTGTAATCTGAAAAGTGGCTAAAGAAACTGCTCTGCAGCCTGGGGATCAGGAAAATTGCAATTTGTGTTGCTGTTTAGAGGTAGTACTCAGGAATTAATGCAACTCAAATTTCTGTAGGTATTGACAGCACTGCAGGGTCAGTATATAGAAGTTGTGTACAGCAATAAATAAGCTGATTTACTTCAGGTTAGAAATACCCTTTAAATACTGAAGAAAGTGAAACTATGTCTTCTCTGATTAAGTTTCTATAAAGGTGTTGCTCCACTATGGATGAGACAGATTCCATACACAATGATGAAATTTGCCTGCTTCGAACGCACTGTTGAAGCTCTTTACAAGTACGTTGTTCCCAAGCCACGAAGCGAATGTACAAAAGGAGAACAGCTGGTAGTCACATTTGTTGCAGGCTATATTGGTAAGGAATCTTTAAACTGTACACTTTATTAATGGATTACTGCAAATCTAGAGACCTGTTGCTTTTCAGAGTATTAAGTAGATGTCACTAATGTGAGAGAACTTACTTGCAACTTAAAAATGTGCAGGGGAAATAACTAATCAGTCGGTAGGGGAAAATGCGTCTGTAACAGAAGGCTACTCTTAGCTCCTCCTATATGTTACCAATATTGATGGCCAGATTTTAAACTGCAGCTGATTTAAATGAAAAGTGACATTTTTTTCAGTTTTGGGAATCTTTGGATTGAAAGGGGATTTTCAGTATCCAAGGATTGAGATTTTTTTTTCTGGTTGTTCTGTTCAGAAGTTTCAGCTGGTTAATTTAGTGTACATCTAGGTGTAGTAGTGGTACAGCTAAAACATCACAGAACTAATGTCAAATTATTCTTTCAGCTGGTGTGTTCTGTGCAATTGTTTCCCATCCTGCTGACTCTGTGGTGTCTGTGTTGAACAAAGAAAAGGGCAGCTCAGCTTCACAGGTTCTTGTGAGGCTTGGATTCAAAGGTACATTCTTGCTTTCATGTATTTTGGATCAGGTGTTTCTGGTGTTTTGGGGAGGGTTCCTTTTTGTCTTGCCATTTTATGCTGCTCACGCTCTATTTGGTCTGCAGGTGTATGGAAAGGTCTGTTTGCTCGTATCATTATGATTGGTACCCTGACTGCACTACAGTGGTTCATCTACGATTCTGTCAAGGTTTATTTCAGACTTCCTCGCCCACCTCCACCTGAAATGCCAGAATCTCTGAAGAAGAAGCTTGGTCTAACTGAATAGACAACTCATTGACTGACTGCTGGCTGTCCCAGTGATGAGTTTCATGAAACTTTTATATATTTGACTATGTAGAAAACAAACTCTATACAATGTCATTATTGGTTGTGCCCTCATCTCACATGAGGGTTTAAATTCTACCACTGTCATTGCCTGAAATAAATGAGAAACAGAGTGCTTAGTGTCTGTTTACTACTGCATATGTAAGCTTCATTTCATAGTAGTAAATACCTCAAATACTCTCCTGGCTTCCCCCTCTGCCCCTCCAAAATAAATTTAAAAAAATACCCCGTTACACACTTTAGAAACTAGAGAAATGTTACTCTTCCACTTAGAAAATAAAATTAGGCTTCCACTGTTTCCAGAGAAGTGCCAAGAACCTGACCTTGCACTTTAAACCCACTGATCATTTGCCTGTAATAAGCTGTTACTGTGGAACAGCTGAACTCTTGAATGGCTGAGACTGAAGTCTGATTGGGCATCCTAGTCAAGGTATCAGTGTTCCCCACAGAGATACAAGGAACTTTATGCATACTGGAGCTGTTTCTGCCTTGGGATGGTCATCCCAACTTAATTAGGCTTACTTGACTAATTTCTGCTTCTGTTGGCTTTGAACCACACCAAAGAACTTGGCCCTTCCCATTGTCCTGTGGAATTAAACAGTAGGTGCTACCTCTTAACTAGAGAAAAGCTGATGTTAATAAAGATTTTCAAATATATTTGACTACTAATGGCGTACTTCAGCTTTACAATAAAATAAAATTGCTTGTCTTTTATTCTTGAGTTTGAAAATCTTGCCAGCTTTTCCTTACATTTGCTTCAGCTGTATTTTTTATTTCAGTTTTTTTTTTCTGAGTTAGTTTAATAATTGTGGTTGAACCATGTATTTTTGCAGGAGCCATACCTTGATGTGAAGAAATATATGCTCCTCAGCACAAAAGATGAGACAGTTAAGGCAATGTTAAGGTATTTTTGTTTTTTTTTCCTCAAGTCTTTTAGTGAAGGATGATTGTGCTGCCTTCCGCATTTCACCTGTTCAGTAACCCACAGCTGGTCATCACTACACCCTATACAGTTCTACTTTGCTCACAAAGCAGAGCTGGAGCTGATGTTTTTTTGCAGTACTGTGGATAGGCTGCCTTATAGCATGTGAGCTGTCGGTACCGAACTTAGCTTGGCACTCACTTATGTTACACTGCTTCTTTACTTGGCTCCTTCAGAGCCAAAAGGACAAATCAGGCAGGGTGCCATTGGGATATCATAAATGTACTGACTGCTGCATCTTGCTGAGTCGGATGTGCCTGCTATTGTAGCATTGAGCTTCTCACCCCCTGTGAAAATCCTCCAACTTCCAAGATTTTGAATGATTATGTTAAACAGAAAAGCTGGGCCTTAATTTGAATTGTTGCCTTTCAGAGTGTGGAATAAAAGCTAAAACTATACGCTGTTTGCCTGTCACCGTGACAGTAATAAAGGCACTCTTGGAGCAGCTGGCATCTGCCTGCATTATGCAGCAAAGTCAAATACCCTAAGTCTAAATAAAATACTTGTACAAGTACTTTGTTGTTGAATTAAAATTATTTAATGCTAAACATACGTAAATCTCTCCATTGTGAATGGGAAGCTCTGAAATTATTTAATGAATAATTAAATACTTTTAAGAGCTTCCTTGGAGAATAGCCTTTACTATGACTTGATCTTCCATCAAGACTGCTGACATTAAATCACCTTTTGAAATTGTGTGAGTGGTGCAGCTTGCTAGGCAAAATTGTCACTTTTATTTACTGTATATCAGTTTCTTTAGAGACATGTTTTTACTTGGTAGATTTTTCTTGGTTGCGGAAAGTTCCTTCTAACCCTGGGGAAAAGTAAAGCACTTCTGTCAAATTTTAAGGCAGAAGAGTGAGATAAGCTTGGCTCATGCAGTAAGGTAGTCTGTCAAGCAATCTAGTGCTGAACTACATTTCTCAAGACTCATTCAATATGTGGAGTAAAGTCGCACAATTTTTTTCTAGGATTGGCTCAATGTTGCACAATTGTTACAAATACGTACAATAATAAGAGAAACTTAAGTCCCTTTTTTCATTGCTCACCAGTAGACCTGAAATTATCTTTTAAAGATGCTCAGACAATTTTATCAAGGTAGATCTGAGATAAGAAAAGGAGCAGCAAGCAGCTCCCCTTTTGTAACTGAGAAAGGGAAAATACACTGTTACAGCAGTGTTGTGTTTCAGTGGAAAACCCAAGAGGGGGGAGAGAATTGCCTTGCAGCTGCTGGCTTCATTGACATTCAGCCATAGGATTGTTCAGATGCTTGTTAGGAAAGGGTGTTGCTTAAAGGGTTGCCTGCTGGTGTTTTAAATAAGCTTCAGTGGGAAAAATACAGTATTAAAATGCATTTAAAAGGTCAACTTGGTCATTGATAACTGCTTTGTGTATAATGCCTGGTACATTTTCCGAAGGTTGAGATGGTGGTGCTTTTGATGGATTTGCACTTCCATTGCAAGGAAAGTCCTGTATCAAAAAGGGGTATCCCATTTTGAACTTGGGTAACTCCAGACCCATCACTAAACCCCAAAGTGCTCTGTAAAACATGGATTATGTATATGCTCCTTGTGTATATTTTGTGAAGGAGAAAACATACTTTTTTGCTGGTTTTGGAGCTGAGATGAGCTTTCTGGTTTAAAATATACGGTATATATAAATCTGGAGTAAGAACTGCATTTGCACATGGTGTTTGTATCAGGTTGTATTACAAATGAAGTGTGCTGACACTTACTGATACTCGCGGAAATGTCTGTTGCATATCATTTTAAAATGGGCTGTAATAATACAAATAGCTGTAACTCATTTACGTTTCTACATAGCAATGATGTAGTTCACAGTGAAAACAATAAACATTCTGCTTTTTTATAGCAAATATGAGTACCTTGGGTAGATGAGCCTAACAGCTGCATGGCCTTGTTACAGAACACAGTTTTTGTTACTCAGTGCTGGTGAGAAAGATACTGCAAGCAGGAAGTTCTTGGCTGAGCAGATGTTCTGGTGTCCAAAAGTAGTTTTTATTTGCTCATATAATTTTTCATCATTGATCACTTAATGCTATTTCTGGCATTTGGGTTGTTTTTTTCCTTTCAAGTTGCTAGCAAGTATATTAATAGGCCAATTTTGTATCTGAAAGCTAAATTAAAAGCAAAGAGGGCCTGAATGTCACTACAGGTTGGGCTCAGTGGTCTGTTTTAAGTAGCTAGCTGTAATTTGCATTATTATCTGAATTTCTCAATCATTTGATAAAATTGCAGAGTATCACTGCATGACCCTAGAAATGAATTAAGGGTTGTAGCTTCACCAGGCCGATTCTCTCCCCACTGACAGTACTAAAAAGGAGGCAAAGTTACCAGTTTGCCTTAAACTTTCAAAAAATACTCCACTCTCTGCTCACCTTTTCCACTGTAGAAAGAGCTCTCTGCTTCTCTGCTTAGAGTGGTCTAATTACAAAGCTACTACAAAATTTGCATTTTTTAGTACAGTGGAGATGTGTGCCTGTAGGGCAGAGATTTGTAACACCTGTGTGTTATGGGAGAATTTCTGATCTCACACTGCTGAGGTCAGTATGGTGGTGTGACAACTTTAGATCCAGATCATTCTAAAATATTTTTTCCAAGTAACTTTACCTTTGTCACGTATTTTTTTTGTCTTGCTTGCAGCAAGAGAAGTTTCTGAGAGGATTATCCTGGGAAGGAAGGGTAGGAAGTCTGCATATATCTAAGGGGAAAGGGAAATGAATGGGTCTGTAACATTTTTTGCATGCTTAACTCCCCTTAGAAACCACACACAGGACTGTACACTCAGCTTTTCACTGGGAGATGTGTGTGTTCTAGAATTTGGAGGTTGAAAGTGAAATCCACAGTTGTTTATCCTGGCTTGTTTTCTGGTTACTATTGCAAGGAGAGTGCACTCTTTTTCATACAGACAGACCTCTGCTGTGTCAAGGCTGCTCAGATTAACTGCAGCTGGAATCTATTTTCCACATCACTTATGTAGATGTTGCTTTTCTGGTTCTCCAGTTCTGTCTCTCCAGATTCTTACTGGCTACTGACCACAAATGATGCATTCATAAAATTGAAAACAAAGTAAAGAAAATCACTGTAGCCTGTGATGCCTTTAATCCACAATATTTTTAATGTGTAACCCTCAAACTCCTAAGGTGTATGTGCATGTGTACATACATTATTTCAGGTATGTTACTCAATGCATACATTACCATGACTGTTCTTGAATTTTGCTGCCTCCTTCAAATGCCATTTGGTTATTTTCAGGGGCTCACTTAACTGTGTGGAAGAGCAAAGGACAGGGTGTGGTAGAGTATCTGTGCATGCTTCTAGGAAAACATGTCTTTTGAAAGGTTTATTCTTGCCATCCTGTCAGGTGGACTGGAAAGGGGTAGAAGAAGGGGAGAGATAGGAACGGACTTACACCAAAAAGAGGAAAACTAAACAAAGTTTTGGAGGTTGTCTGTGGGCAGATGAAACAAAGAAGGTACAGAAGACAGCAACATGAAGCAGACCAAAAGACATGGAATGCTGAATGAATATAAGAATAGTGGAGGAATGCTTGTGTCTTCCATACAATCAAGAGTGGTATTTGCAAGATGTTCAGGTATGCCCAATTAAGAAGTTATAAAGGCCTTACTGTAAATTTCCACTTCTTGGTATGAATTCATTTACAGGGGTTTTCTGAGTTGCTGTATCAACTTCTAATTGATCTTTATAGTAATTTTTATTCCTATTTAATTCACTTCCCTCCCCTACCTTCCTCTGCCAAAACCATTCCCACTGTCTTGTTAATGCCCGTTTCATTTTCAGATGTCTCAGATCTGTTGTTCTTCAGCACCTAAATTGTCCCAGTAGTTCATAGCAGTAGCCTTTTGGGACAGAAGTTGTTACTCTTTGCTAATTCTGCTGCTCACTATAGTATTTTACAGACTAAGAAAGAATGAATAAATAACGTTGTTCGGACTCCTGAGCTGACACCATGACATGGGATAAAAGCCAGCAGCAGCATTAGTAGGTCTCTCAGAGCACTGTCCCTGTAGAGAGTTACGTGTTTTAAAGACAGAACACTGCTGCACAGTAATATTGATTTACAATTGCAAAGACTCACACAAAGCCTTATGCACATTATTCCATCTAAATGTGTGACAGACTTTTTGGAAGGCATCGGCAATATTTCTGAGCATTTTTGGCTTCACTGCATTTACTTTGTTAAATATTATTTTAAAAAGAAACTAGTGTACAAAAGTCATAGAGTGAATAGAGACAAAATGCTACTGCTCTTTGACTACCTGTTGTTTAGCTGCAAACCACCATTCTATTCCTTCCTTTGCAATAGGAAAGCAAAACTGGATATCTGTCATTCTTGGGTCCTGCTTTCTTCATGACAGCAAACTCCAAAGCTCTAAGAACATAATTTAATGCTTTAACACTGCTTTATTGTACAAAACAAGCAATTTATTAAATATAGCATCTGTCATTCTTCAGAAAGACAAATACACGCAGAGATATGTTTTTTGTTCACATTATTATTTCTCCCTTGAAATAAGTAAGGCTTTTTTCTGTCCCGTTCAAAGGAACAGGACAAATTTCAGGTTTAGGTCTGCTTCTAAATGAAGCCTTTAAATATTGTCTGCCTTCTCAGTACTACACATGATAGGAGTTAACACTATTCTTTAGACAGTGGCCTTTCAGTTAATGTCTGAAATCTTGGTTATTTCATCTTTCACGTCCTTGATCTCAGTTTGAACTCTTGTTAGATTGGCCAATTTCTCATTCATTACAACAATTTCCTTTTCCTGTCGTAACACCTCCTCCACTAACCTTCCTATTCTCAGTGTTAGGTCATTTATTAAGGGTTCCAAGATGGCAAACTCCTTTTTAACTTTGTACATCTTAGGTTTTAAATCATTTGCAAATGTAACTGTCTTCAGAACTTTTGCTCTGTCACCTTCAAGATTCAAAAGTCTGTCGGAATGCTTGCTGAAATTGCTCCTTAACTCAGAGAGTGCTGTCTTAATTTGCTCAATTTTTCTTGCGTTACTGGATGCCAGGCTTTGTATTTTTGTACTTCGGTCAATGCTACTGGTGAGGAGGTCACCTATATTTTTTACTGTTGCCTTTTCACCTTCTTCTACTTTATCTTCAAGTGTTTGCAAAGAATCTGTCAGTGCGGTCATTTCTGAGACCAGGCCTGAAATGCGCCTTATGTCAGTTTTCACTGTTACAATTGTCAATGTTACATTTTTTGCTACAGAAGCTACATTCTGTTCAGCGCTTGAAACTGCATGAAAAAAGCTTGTTAAATTCTTCTCCAGTTCTTCTTGTTTTTTAATTATGCTGCTGGACCATGTTTTCATTGTATAAATATCTTCCTGCAGATATTTAATGTGAGAAATTATTTGAAGATCTTCCAGCTGTTTCATTAACTTCCAAGTCTTTTCACACTAGAGGGATACAAAAATATTTCTAGCTTAACTACTCAGTGTTTTAATTCACGATATACTTTAATGAAATACCTTATTATTCTGACATTCAATCTGAGTGCAAACCTTGTCTTTAGGAAATAAACTGCTGTTACAACACAACCAGATTATTTTTCTTGTCAGTATACATAATAAATGGTAGTACTTCTATTACAACAAAAAATTACAAGAAGGTGCTATAAAACTTTCCAACATGACCTCTGACAACACAAGTCATCAAATGGAATCTCCTTCCATATATAGGAATTTTTAAGTCTCCATAAAAGCTATTTTAGTTAAGGAGAACTCATGCTGCTGCTGGGTTTTGTCTTGATTTGCTAGTTCACTCTTTTATTTTCTTATGATTGGTTCTTAGTTTACAAATTTGAGAGGAAAAAAGCAAATTATCTGAGTGATACTATCCTGTTCAATCTCCAATAAGTCAGGGTAGAACTTAGAAAGAAAAAAATACCAAACAGGCAAACTGAAACACATTCCAAGAGTCTAGAATTAGTTTCATAGTAATCCTTTTCTGGACACTAATAGTAAAAATATCATCACAGAAACCAATATTTTTAACCCTTGAATAGTGCTGGTCATTCCTAAGTAGCTCAGACCCATTTGCTCAAAAGCAAGACCAAAATTTAGGCTGTGGAAGGTTGTGCTTGTTTCCTACTTAATGCATGCCAAGAATGAGGATTTCATGTTGAACCTCTGGTGTATTCAGCTTTCAGTAGGCTTGAGGTTGTTGAAATATTTTAGACTAGGGGTCATACCACTGGCAGTCTAATCATACTGCTCCAAACAGATACAAAGTAGAAACACTAGAACTGGAACACACTTGTGAAAAAGTATTTGAAAAACATTTCTTTATATAATAGTTTTTGCAACTAGGACATGGAACACTAAAGTATTTACTCTGTACCCTTTCTAAAGGAATAGTTTATTTTGAATTAGATTATGGACAGGAAAATTAACTACAATATATTTTTATTTTGAATATCACTGTAAACAGAAATTTATACATATAATAAATATATGAAACCAACATGGCTTTATAACTTGATAAACACTGGTTGCATAGTCTCTTGAATGCGTGTTACCTGTTTAGTGAAGATTTCAGTGGAGTTCTTGAAAAATGAATGTACAAACTCAGAATAATTTAAAGTTGGTATGATTAAGTCATTAATGTGTGTTCATAATGTTTCTACTAAGCAAATCTCCTTTCCTGAGAAATACAGAATTATCGAGACAGTAAGTCTGCAGACAATTTGTGTTGTCCCTGAGATCTAAATTTCAATGAACAGCTGTCAGGCCTATTAAATAGTACTACATCATGTGCAAGTAGGTGTATGGATAACCTGGACATTCCCTGCTCCCAAGCACATAACTCCGCTAATTTCACTAATTATTTTTGCAGCTCTTGGTTCAGCAAACTTTGAGAAACAATGTCTGTGATACTGTTAAATTTTTTTTTTCCTTTTCAAATGCAAAGCAATACGAGATGTACCACGTGATACCTAACAAACAACATCCTACAGAAGAACAGGTTAAAATTTGTTTCTAACATTCCCTTACAAAAAAAAAATTAAAAAAAAATCAAATCACCTGCTATGTAAATACATACCTACTGCTTATAGATACCAGAGCAAGACAAGGTTCTCAGTAGGGGGTGCTTTACTAGTATTTTCTCCAAGGGTGTTGTATCTAAGCTTCAGCTGTTAAAAAGGTACTCAGTGCTTTCCTGCAGCACAAAACCATTATGGTGTACAATACATTAAAAGCAAGGTATGGCTATCTCTGCTGAGAAATAAGTGGTTGTTCACTGTGTTACAAGTCTATGGAAAATAATACACAAAGTAACAACAAAAGAAACTAAGTAGTGAAAACTAAATACAAACTAAAAATACGAACTTTTTCCCCCTTAAATCTAAATACCTTGCTTCATATGTTCAATAAATAATCTGAAAAGAATCTTTAATTTAAGAAGATATTCCTTTCCTTCTTTTAAGTATAACTCTTTTGCCTTCCAGCCTCTTTCTCAACCTTTTAGGCTGTTCCAATATCTCTTTAGAGCAATGATAATATCTCAGCTATCCTTGACCTTTAAATCACATTGTTTATTAAAAAGTGCTTTTTCATCAATGAAAAACCTAAGTTCAAATTCACTTATCCCCATTCTGGTCATTTTCTAAGTGAGAGCTTTCTAAAGTGATGCCTTTTGCTTTTGAAGATACTGCTATGTCAGGCCCTGTTTCTAGAACAGCTAGCTCATGCTGCACTTGGAACAAGCTGCCATTGGACTGCAGGCCTTCAAGAGCCTTCTGCATCTCCACTGTATCAGAAACAGTTTTCAACATGTCATGTTCCACAGCGTACACCTGTGTCTTCAAGTCCTCTATCTTTTTCTCCATACCAAGAAAGTCACTGGACAACTTAAGAATAGAGTGAATAACATTTTCAATTGTTGGCAAGTGGGTCTTGCACTCCTCAATTTTAGGCTCATAGTTTGCAAGTTTCTGATTCAGGTCTGTGTCCTTGGCTACTAGACTATTCTGTTCTTCTTCTAGCTTTTCAACTGACTTTGCATCCAAGTTCAACTTTTGTTCGACTCTAGAGAATTCATCATCTTCTTGCTTTTTTAGTGTTCTGATATTTCTGGCTGTACTGTCTTCCAAATCTCTTACTCTTTCTGAAAGGGATTTAATTCTTTGGTCAACTTCATTAATTTTGGAAGTTATTTCTGTATGTATGAGCTTTGCTTCGTATTTTAAATCACTAGCGTTTTTGTTCATTTCATCCAGGTTTCTTCTCCAGGAATTTGTATTATTTTGCAACTTCTCATTAATGCTCTGCATCTTTAGAGAGAGAGTTTGTTCATTGTTCTGAATATCATTTATGATGTTATGAAGAGAAGATATTTCCTGCCCAAACTCAGTCATCACAGAGATGGATGAGGCAGCTTCTTGCAGGATACTTTCAGAAGACTCAAGCTGCATTTACAACACAAAACAATGTCTGTGTCTACTTAACAAAAGTAAGAACAGAAAACCATTTCATTTATTAAGAGAATCAAGTCCCTTAAAAGCCACTGTACTTGTTACAAAGCTCCTCCATGGTATGTTTTCATTTTTCATCTTTAAAATATTGTTGATAAACCAAATATGAAAAAGTCATGGAAAAAGGTATATCTGTTGTTGAACATCTAGAGCATATATGCACTTTTCCATGCTTGGTTTTTCTGTCCAAAAATACAATAAATCCCATGCAACATTGTGCTATCTTAAGTATAGTATCCGAATTACCTAATGTATAAATGACATTATTCTGAGATCAGTGCTGAAACAAAATCACTGGCATGACCCATGCTGTGCTACCATCATTGTCTGTAAGGTATCAGGGATAATTGGGCAGCCAGCACAGGCTTTTTCCTGGGTAACATCACACATGGTAATATTTTTTTCATTACTATCATATTTTTTTATCTATCACTTTATTATGTCTTCATCTTATTAGAACAGGTCTGTTACATCAGAATGCTAGTAAATTTTCTTCAAATCAATGTATGTTAGAATTGCACACAAAAGAGGACTGGCAGAATGAAATGTGCATGTAAGTTCTTCAAAATAGTGTAGTTTATAAAAAAATCACACTGAGATACAACCAATGTATTCAAATTCTGGCACAATGGTATGGATTGACATGCTTTGTCACATGAAATAGTCTCTAAAGGCCTATTCACAGGCAAGTAAAACACATTATGAAAACTTACTGTAAAACAGTTAAATTAACAAAATAACAATTAGGTAAATAATGACAAATTCACCAAAGATTATCCAATTAAGATAATAATGATTACCTTTTCAGAAATTAAGTTTACTTTATCTCCCACGTCCAGGATTTTTTCAGCTTCTTGATGTAAAAAATTGTACTTCCTTTCTATATCAGCAAATTGAACTGACTGCTGAAATAGAAACCTGCAAATTTCAAATAAATAAACAGAAAGCATAGCTTGTTAATTAGCATATATTAAGTACAGTAATTTCACAACTATAAGGCACACCAGATTATAAGATGCACTTCTGGGTTTCGATCAAAATTTTAGTCCAAAGGGTGCGCCTTATACGTGGGAAATTGCTGTGTTCCAGAACCTGATTCACAGCAAATTGTTACTGGAGGGATTTGTGTTCACAGAATTTGCTAAATCAATACATGACAGGAAAAAAAAAATAACAAAATTGATCTGTTTTGATACTGGAGTTACCTTCCAAAAGAGGTATGACAACAAGGAAGCATCCATAGATGTCTTTGCTTTTACACTGCATGCTAAGGGAACTAAGGCATTGATGCTGCTAAGATACTTTAAAACATCGTTAACAAAGATACTTGACCTTTACTTAAAGACTCCACCTGATGAACAGTTTGTTACTCTGCTGAGCAAATTATTTACAGAAAATTCTATTTAGTTTCTCCTGCCCAATTATTTATTGCCTGCCAAAGAAACACTTAGTTTCAACCAGGTAGATGTAGTCCCCAAAGCAGGTATTCAGAATTCATGAGCAAGGCACCTTCAACATGATCTAACAGATGGAGCTTCTATAGTAACCCACTGCGCGTCCATGTTTCCATGCTTGTGAATCCTCCTACTCTTTCCTTGATCCTTCTGGCTTTAACAAGTTTCTACAGACACTTAGCCCAAGTAAACATGTAAATCATACAGCCCACAGAATACAAAAGAAGGTATGAAAATCCTCTTTGGAGAGTTACCTACCAGCTCACCACCAAGCAAACAGCAAGGGAAACGATACTCAAACTTGTTCTTAAGTCCATGCAAAAGGAACTGTGATTATTGCTGGTCCTGGGACTTGCCAGCTTCCCATAATTACTGTGCTTCTCAGCCTTCTGTGAACCTTCACTGCTCTTGGATGAAGAAATACCTTTTTTCCTTGGCTTAACTTCAGACATTTTGTGGTTTTAAAAAGCAGGAGCAAGGAGAGAGCTAGAAAAAAAAACACCAGAAAGCACTAGTTTTTGCTTCTTACTTTTTAACATCCTCGAACAAACTTTTAAGTACACAAATACACCCCCAAGAATGTTTCTTTTAGTGTTCACGGTGTTTCCAAGTTATGTGAACTTCTGTAAAGCATCATAACACTTTCATTTGCTTTCTATATTACAGAGCACTGCTTTCGTATTTTCTCCAACTGAACTGACTTTCCAAGCTCAAGCTAATTTCACCTTTCCAGAAACACTCTGTCTGCTTTACAATAAGCTATTTTAAATATGTATTTTAAATTACAAGAATTAAATGTATATTTCTTTTTGTAGCTGATGACTGTCACAAGCTCATCAGCAATTTCACTGATGAACTTGTTTTACCTGTAGATTTAAAAACTATTACCTACACCCCACTAAAAGGGGAAAGTAAATTCTTTAATTTTAAAAATAAAATTGCAAATCAAGCTTTAATTTAGGAATAGTTCTGTTGTAATGATTTCATATCATCTCTAAAACCAGAAATGTCAGTTAACATGAAAGTCATGATAGAAAAATTCAGAAGATTCATAAAATCATGCCTCTAGAAAAAAAAGAAAAGCTATAACTTCCTCTTGGCAAAATTAATGTCAGAATAGATTGAAGCAATATGAATCTCCAGCTCATATTTTAACCAACCAAGTGAAGTACAGAGTGTAGTTTTTAAGCCCAAAATCTTCACCATACTGCTCAAGATAGACTTGATCGTTGGCAGAATTGATTTTGCCCAATTTGAGATCAAACTTATGCTGGTTTTTTGGATCACTTTGCCACACTGCCACTTAGTCACATACCAAAATATAAATATTAGGAGATATTGACATAGCCACGTACAGGGCTAAAAGGCTTTGTTTAAAATCTAATCTGTCATGCAGGCATCTTAGAGATGTTTGAACCACAGTACTAGGAAGCACGTTCTGAGCTTGAAGTATGGAGGAAACAAAGCTTTTCATAAAAAAACCCAAAAACAAAACAAACAAAAAACCCAAAAAAACAAGCAAAAAACCCCAACAAAAATTCCAGAAAACAGAAAAATTGTATTGTAAAGCTTTTAAAACATCTTTGGATTCGAGAGCACACATTATGAAGCTGAAGCAGAGATAAGAAAAAGAACTCTGAATAGCAGTTAGGAAAAGAGTTTAACAGAGAAAATCAAAGTCTGCTTTAAAATCCTTTTTAAAATCCTTCAGCGCGCAGCCCGGTGCAGTACGGAGGGATGAGCCGCAGCTGCCCGGAGACCCTCCCGGACCCCGAAAGTGATGGACTGCCCTCTCTGCCCCCACAAAGTGACGGTCTGTCCCCCTCCTCAAAGGGACTGACTGCCTCCTCTGCCCCCCCAAAAGCGATGGACTGCCCTCTCCTCCCCAAAGTAACCCACAACCCCTCCGAGCCCTCCGCCCGGGCAGTCTCGGCCCCTCTCACCCTCCCTGCGGCCGCTGCCCCGTACCCGCCACGCTCTTCGGCCTCAGCTGCGGGGTGCGCGGCGGGCAGGGCGGCCCAGCCCCGCAGGCACCACGTTTACAGGTCCCGGGGCCCCTCCCCTGGCCGCGGCTGGCGCATCGCCGCCCGGTGCGCCACGTCCGGGGCCGCCCGCCGCTTCAGGCCGGCCGGCAGGCCGCGATCCCGGCACGCACAGCCGGGGCTCAGCGGCTCCGCGCCGGCGCGGGAGGAGCGCGGGGCTTTGTTCGGCGGCGAGCGGGCCGGGCAGCGAGCTAGCGGGCCGGGCCTTCCCCGCCCAGGCCCGGAAGGAGGAAGTGCCGCCGGCACCGCCTTCCCGGGAGCCGTGGGGCAGCGGCGGGGGCTCGGCTCGGCTCGGCGGGGGCTCGGGGCCGGCGGCTGCCGGGGCTCCGCGCTGCCCGCCAGGTGAGCGGTTCCGCCGGGGCGGGGTGGGGATCAGCGGCGGGCAGGCTGTTCCGTTCGCGGCTGGCGACAGCGGCACGGTGTGAGTTAGCCCTTTGTTTTGCGTGTTCGTGGAGCGATTTTTTTTGTATTTGCCTTGCGTGTGGCAGTATTGTTATTGTCGGTTTTTCGACAGGGGAGCTTTAGCCTCCCCGTTCCTCTGCGGTGCGGTGGGATAAAGGCAGGGTGGAAGGCTTTCCTAACTACGTGATTTTAAGTAAAATAGGAAACTGTTAGCACGGCAGAAGAGGCACTCCATTACGGGCTTGTGCAAAGGCAGCTGTTCTACATCTGCCCAGCTTATGCGGGAGAGAGTGCTGGAAAAAGCGAGCGCTTCTGCAGGCACCTGCACAGCTGCTCTGTGGAGGAGTTTGGACTTGTTTATAGAGCTTTCCTGGCAGGAATGTGATCGGAGAGAGCGCTCATCAGTTCTGGGAAGCCTGTAGTCGACAGTTTTCACCTTCTGTTTTCTTCAGTCATTTGTTTTTTGGCGATATGGAGGAAGAATGCAAGTTTAATGCTGATAAAGAAAGGCCTAGCACAGTCAATGGCAGGGTTGGGTGCTCCTTCTTCCGTCGTATGGCGAGATCCAAGTGTCCTTGTATGGATTCTTGGAGACAGCGGCGCGTTTATCCCGTGCAATGAGACCAGTCCTCTTTCTCATCCTGTTGTCCCAGTCACATGATCCAAGGACTTAAAACAAATTGAGGGATGTAGTGAGTGGGGAGAAGACCTTTTAACAAGACATTTAGCAAGTTACTGGATATGAGAAGCTTGTACTCTTTGGTTTTGTAGTTCTGAAAGTGTTTGCAAGCATAAATTCATAGGAATGGGGAAAAGAATTTGTATTTTCAGAATTAGCAGGTGCTTTGCTACTCTTTCTGAAATTAACATCAAAATCTAAACTGTTTAAAAACTTCTTTCCTCATGCTTGCAAGTTATGTTCCCAGCCTTACTTGACTTCCCCTTCTCTCCCCTTTCATTTTCACACTGAAGAAATATGGATGTCAAGAGTAGAAACTATTTACTTATGAATCGTCAAGCGCTGGAAAATGACATCAAGACTTCTTATATTATGGATCGTATGATTTCTGATGAAGTACTAACATTACAGGAGGAGGAGAGAGTGAAGCAACAGGTAAAATTATCTCTCATTGCTATTTCTCTTCTAGTCTACTAACATATTTTACCATCCTTTTTAAAAATAGTGGTTTCTGACTGTCTAATTCCTGGATTTGTCAAGTTCTAAAGTGTATGCCTAGCACACAGTTTTTGTTGCTCTTAAAAAGGTTAAGGGCTTGGTAAGTTAAAAGCTGTTTCTATAACTATGAATAGTCCATAATTTACAGAGTCATGGATTAGATTATTTCTGAGGTTTCTTAGTTTTGTATAATACCTCTTCTAATTTTTTTTGTCCCTAGAATACACGGAAGGAGCGAGCAGCCATGCTAATAAACATCATTCTTACAAAAGATAATAACTCATATAGATCCTTTTATAATGCACTGCTCCATGAAGGGTACAGAGATCTTGCTGCACTTCTTCAGGATGGCATCCCTGCTGTCTCGTCTGGTAACAGAAAGAGTTCCATGGATGGAATGACTTCCTATGGTCAGTGTAAATACAGCAATCCCTGTGCTTGTCTTTTTTTATTCCTTAGAAAGTGACTATGTATAATACCTGTTCCAGTGAAAAAGGAGTAGTTGGGGCATTTGTTTTGGCAGTGTAGTAACTACAGCTCTATTTCATGTACAGTAATTTCATGAATATAAGCCGCACCTTTTTCATTGAAGAATGCAGCCTTCCCCAGTAGTGCGGCTAATCATCAGGTGCGGCTTATCTATGGACAAATCCCAGCGAAATGTCAACCCAGAAGTGTCAGCTGGCCAGGTGGAGAGCTGCTGCAGAGCCATGGCTGGCCAGGGAGCTGCCGTGGAGCCGTGGCCAGGCAGGCAGGGGGCAGGTGGGGAGCGGGCTTCGCGGGGCGGCAGATCCACGAGCGGGTCCGGCGGAGTGGTGCCGCTACGGGCCAAGCAGGGCCACTAGCAGCGGCAGAGAGGCGTTTAAAGGCTCCTCTGGTCTGTGAAAACTGTTTGCAATTTGAGCATCTGACAGCAAATGCCGTGATCTCGAGATTCTGTTATTAACTCGTTACTTTGTCGCACATGGATCCTCACTTTAAAAAAAAAAAAATAAATGCGGCTTATATTTGGGGTGCGGGTTTTATATGGACAAATCCTGTCATCTTCCCGGCTACCCGGATGTGCGGCTTATAATCAGGTGCGGCTTATAATTGAGAAGTTAACGTACTTAATATGGCAGAAAAATTACAACAGTTACAACTTTTTAGGTCATCTTGAAAGTGTTCATCTTATATAATACTTACTTTAAAAGGCAGGAGAGTTGATGCTCTCCCAGTTTTCTCTAATCTGTAACATTTTTGTTGTAAGTGAACGGAAGACTCTCATTTGTATTAAAAAACTTGTAGCCTCCAAACTTCTGATATTTATCTTGAAGAGTAATCTGGAATCTCTCAACCTACATTGATCTTATTGATCATTGATTAGTTGATCTAATTGTTAGGTTACCCAATTCTTTCCACCAGACCTTTTAGTTACTCAATATAAGTTACATAACTTTTACCTGCATTGTCATCAGTATCATCTTTGAGTAATGTGTGATAAATTTGCAGTTTCTACTTCTAACTGCATATGACATACTGCTAAGTAATTTATTTCTAAAAAGCAGTAGTTTTTCAGTATTTGGTATTTTGAGTCCAGCAGTTTTGAGGGCATTTTTATGGGACATGAGGTAGGGAGGGAGCCCACTAGTTATTTTGGGTGAAGAGTTGTTTGGTTGGGTTTTGAAGATGCATCACGTTTAGAACTCATGTTGTATTTTGATGTTTCTTGTTCTGAACTTTAGTGAAGACCATTCTCTGCGAAGGGGGCGTACCACAGAGACCAGTTGTGTTTGTCACTCGACCAAAACTGGTGGATGCTATCAAAAAGAAACTGTACTGCTTGGGAAGTGATCCAGGTTGGGTCACAGTTTATGGAATGGCAGGCTGTGGGAAGACTGTTTTAACAGCAGAAGCTTTAAGAGATCCTCAGCTCTTGGAAGGTACTTTCAGAAATAATGTGTATTTTTATAAAAATCACTATAGGTATACACTTACTGAACGTGTATGGTGCAATGTCGTATGTCACCTTGAAAGTGATTTGGGCTTTTAAATTTCTTAGGTGATTCTGAAATATTTGCTTGCAACATACAACTTTCATAATCATTTAGTGGGTCTAGGACCACTAAGTATTCTATTAGTTTGTAGAAAAACGTTTTGAATAGCTTTTCACCTTAGAATTTGCTTTGGCTTATGAGAGTAGATGCATTCTTAATTAATTTGAAATTGTATTTCTCTTAGTGCAAAATAATATATCTAGTTATATTCCTTTTGGATATTGCTTGTAAGGTTCTCAGATGCATCTCCTTGCTATGTGAGTTTAAATCTTGCTCTAACTTTTGGATGTATTTTAATAGTGACAGGCATTTTGAGTGATTAGTATTGCCTTAGCTTAAAGTAGATCATAGATGCAACAGTTTAATGACATTTTTTCTATTTTATTTATTTTTCCTTGAACAGGATACTAGGAGGAGAAAGTAGGAGTTGGCATTAAAGAAAAAAATGATGTAGGGATAGAAACTATAGCATCCTCTGCTGGAGCTGACTCTTCTAGTTATATTCTTCACTGTTTCAGGATTATTTTTACACCCCAGACTCTGAAATTTTGCAGTACTACACAGTTAAAAATGTAAATAGTAGGTCAGACTAGCAGAAAGATGGATGCAGAAGGGGCTGAGGAGGGACAGGAAGATGTGTAGAAAGGAGGGACAACAGCATCAGCGATGATGTGAAATTCCTGTGGGTACTTGCCCTATAGAGTCTGTTCCTTTAAAAATAAACAGGAGGTCTTGTACAACCAACCTTTGGTGTCAATAGTAGAGTTGCAAGGATGGCTTGCAACAGACTTTACATGTTTGTGTTTTAATTAATGCTGACTGACTACTGTAAGTTGCTATTAAATATTTAAAATTATTTAAAATGATTAATATTGCTTTTCTTGCTAGATTACTTTCCAGGAGGAGTTCACTGGATCTCTGTTGGGAAACAGGACAAAGCAGGGCTCCTCATAAAACTTCAGAATCTCTGTAGTAGACTGGAGCATGACTCCCCTCTTTCACAAAGACCACTTAACATTGAGGAGGCTAAAGATCGTCTTCGTTTGCTGATGTTACGCAAATACCCCAGGTGATGCCAGTAAAATCAAATATTATTCTTTTAGCTGATAAAACTTTGCAGAGTAACTTTGGTCAAATCATCTAAGGTGTCTGTGTTGTGGTTACATATGTCTGTGGTGTGTATTTTGGTTTTTTAACCAACTTCCTAACTTAGACTAATAAGACTTCTATCAACAAAATACATAAACCAGCTGTGCAGAAGTCATATTTGCTTGAAAAAGAAAATAGTGAAATAATGGAAGATGGGATTGGATAGTGAAAGATGGGAACAAGCAATTGGAAATAAGGATTTCTCTAACTTTCAGTGTTCTCACTGTGTGTAGACTGCTTTACTGGTATGTGAAGATCATACAGCAGAAAAAAGGTGTGTGTATATATCACTGCAGAAAATTCTTCCTTTCCAGAAAAGCTGGTGTCTTTAAAAAGTGTTTGGTCTAGAGATACCAGAATGAAAGCAGGTTTTCATGATGTGATCCATTACTGCAGGAAACCAGTGTCTTGCTCAGTCATTGCACAGGTTTTTTCTTTGAGCAGTGGTTTTTGTTATTTGCTGAGGATTTCATTATTCTCTGGGAAAATCTGTACTAAACTAAATAAGCCTGCTTGTCAGGGAGTTATCTTGGGAATAATACTCCAACCTTATGGTCTTTGTAGAGAGCAGAGTAGAATGCTGGCATTTCTGAACAGGAGAAAAAAGTCTTGGTTATGAAGAAAAGAAGTGGAGTATATTGACAGGTCCTCCAGAAGAAATCTATCAGCTGCAAGTGCAGTTTCCCTTGAAGGATGTGAAGTGGTTGTCTCCATTTCCGTTGTTATTTCTTGTTTATTAACAAAGAAATCAAAACTCTTGAATACAGAAGTGGGCACGGGAGGAAATAGAGGGGAATGTACCGGGGAGTGAGGTTCATAGAGAGTGCAAGTGGAAACAAAGCATATTGGGAAGGGGCTGGCTCTGCTCTGGAATTCTCTTTGTCAACAAGAAGTCACTTTAGCTATATTTGGATTCAGATGGTCAACCCAGTACATACTTGCTAATAAAGTATTAGACTGAGGATTCAGATTTTGAAGCCAGTATGTTTCTTGGGATTAAATTATTAGTCAAATGAAAAGTTGAAACTATGGTATATTTTAAAATAAGAAATTGCAGGATTTAATCCCCTGTGATTGTTTTCACAGGGTTTTGTTTGTTGCTTTGGGGTGCATTTTTGTTTGTTTTGGGGTTTTTTTTGAGGATTTTTTAAATAATCCTAATTAGAATTTAGGATATGTTTTGTGACTGGAGGAGAAAATCACTGGCACCTAATGAATGGGGGGACTTTGAAGTGCTCAGATTAATTAAAAACATAAAATTAGGCTGCAATTCGCGTCACCCATCATATTTTCAATTGTGAAAGTGCCACAAAACGAGTCCTCTATGGCTATGATAGTATTCTTGTGAACCTCTCTGATTTATCAAAAGGTACAAAAATGAGCTAGGGCTATCCAAGACTTAAATATATCTTTGAGAATGTGTATGCGCTTCTTTAAGGAGGGTCAAATCCTTATATGTAGGCTTTGATGGTGTAAGTGCCACTTAGCTGAACAAAAATGCGGAAGTGTTGTCATGCTTCAGTGAGAATTGGACAACTTAAGCAGTAACCCTGGAGTGGAAAATTCCATGCTTTAATAAAAAGTGTAGTAAATGTAAACAATTTGTAGGATTAGGTGTCAATAACTAAAACTCACTGAATGCAAATAACTGTTATTTCTTTTCATACATCTACTTGCCAGCTAGTCTTTTTGACTTCTTGCTCTCTTAAACTCAGTCTTTTAAAAACAGTTTTCAGTAACTTCTCTGTCATATATAGGCAGATGTGGGTTGTCTACTGTACAGTATTCTCATGAGATTCCGTGTAGGAACCTACAAATATGGCTGGCCATAGGATTGGAATATGTAGTCTTGCTATTCAAGACAATTGCTTTACAAGAGGATTAGTCTCATATAGCTTTCCAAAAATACAAGAGCAAATTGAACACTCTTGAGTCAAAAGGAAACTTAAGTGCTTTCCCACCAAGCTTATGACTAGCCTGTGTCAGAGTTATCTAGTTTTATACAACTTCTCTTCAAAACCACTAAATATTTCTGGTTTTCCGGGTGTCTACTAGTGGAAATGTTTCTCAAAACGTTATTTGCACTTCAGTTGTGGCTATGAAATAATAAATGGCAAATATCTTTTTGAGATAACTGTATTCAGCTTCTTGCACAGTGTTTAATCACAGAAAAACTACGGTTGGAAGAGACCTCCAAGATCATCAAGTCCAACTCCACCACCTCCCTTGGCAACTTATTCCAGTGCTTAACCACTCTTTCAGGAAAAATCATTTTTCTGATATCTAATCTGAACTGCTGTGGTGCAATTTAAGGCCATTTCCGCTCATCTTTGAGACATGGCAAAGAGACCTGGATACAATCTCCTTTCAAGTCATAAAGATTGATAAGGTCCCCCCGAGCCTTTTTTTCTCCAGACTGAACAACCCCAGCTCCCTCAGCTGTGCCTCTTAGGACATTTTCTAGACCCTTTACAAGCTTCATTACCCTTCTCTGGACATACTATTAAGATATTTTGCATATTACAATAAGAAAATTATGCAGTGATACTTCGTAAATTCTGAAAATGTTTTTTCTTTATTAAAATGCAACACTTTATTTTTGCATTAGTAGTTGATCTGAAGTATTTCTTCTTGCACTAGGTCTCTTTTGGTCCTGGATGACATTTGGGATTCCTGGGTGTTAAAAGCATTTGATAATCAATGTCAGGTACTCATCACGAGCAGGGACAGGAGTGTAACAGATGCTGTGGCTGGTAAGGAGCAGTTTCCTCTCCTGCACCACAGATTTTGTGTGTCTGTGTCTGCAGTTTGTTCATGTGAGCTTTATGGTAGAATCTGTCTGTCAGTCTGTGCACAAGTGGCAGGGTTTTAGAACTCTGCTTTGTGAGACTTTATGCTCTTTGTGAAATAAGTGTTGTATGTTATCCTGAAAGTTACATGTTTACATTGATGAGTGCAGTAATTCTCAGCAGAATAAATTAACCTCTGTGACACTGGTGCTTAGACTGATTATGTCTACACTATTCACCAGTGACTGCCTGTAATGCATTTATAATTATTAGCTCATAGTTTGTTTTATATATATATATATATACACACATATATATATATATATATCTGATGCAAGCTGATTCTCATAAGTACAATTTAGACTCTTCTTAGTCCTATAAAATACTATGCAAAAAATCATGAACCTTTGCTCCAGTTTTACTTGGAAAATACTTTGAATTTCCATACAGTTTTATGTATTCGGTGAAATTTTTTCCGTGTTTCTGTTTCTAGGCAATAAATACGAGGTTCATGTGGAAAGTGGACTAGCACATGAGAAGGGACTGGAGATTTTATCCCTATTTGTGAATATGAAAATATCAGAACTTCCAGAACAAGCTAACTGTCTTGTAAGAGAATGCAAAGGTATTCTAGTTGCTCTTTGTCGTACAATTTACCACTGAATGTGGTTTTTTTTTTTTTTTTCTTCTACATTTTGACTTAAAAATAGAGAAGGGAACATCCTTTAGTACTGTGTATGTTAAGTAAGACACAGGTGCTTGTTAAATATTTTGGGGGTTTTTTTAAGCTGAGCAGAAGTCTCATATTGATTTTTGGGTAATTGTCTTCAGTATATTTTCTCTCTGCACCACAGTTACACTTAAAATTGGTGAGTTTGCAAATGTCTACATGGAGTGTGTATTTTATTTGTCTCTGTTCCACACCTCAAGAATTTAATCAGCATATTGGGAATATTACCTGCTTTAGTTATGTGACCATCAGCTGTTGGATTGTGTTCCGTGATGATCTCTAAATTTGATTTATCATTTCCCTCAGGTTCTCCTCTCGTGATATCCTTGATAGGTGCGTTACTGCGAGACTTCCCTAGCCGCTGGGAATACTATCTCAGGCAGCTGCAGAACAAGCAGTTTAAAAGAATAAGAAAATCTTCCTCATATGATTACGAAGCCCTTGATGAAGCAATGTCCATAAGCGTTGAGCAGCTGGATGACAATTACAAAGACTACTATAAAGACCTCTCTATCCTCCCAAAAGATGTTAAAGTACCTACTAAGGTAATAAAAACAGTGCATGAATCTTGTGATTTTTAGTGAGATACAACAACCTTAAAGAATTCTCAAAACTTAAAATTGTCATGTATAACTTCTACGGTAAGTAACTTAATAATAATTGCTAGGTTGTTGGGTAGACTTGTTCCATTATTGTATCATGATTTCTGTTATTGTAGTGAAACTAAAATAATCATAACTGAATAAGCATATTCATACTGTTTAAGTTTAATCTGCATTCTGTATTTTGGTCATTAATTAGATTGTAACTGAGCTCTCTGAAAGCTTGAAAACTGCTATGTGGAATTTGTCTCCTTTTGTGGTCACCATAAATCAGAACAAATAGACACAAGATAGGTTAACTTCTAATATCTCTGTCCTGTGGTTTGGTATGAAGGAATTGGTAACTTATTGAATTAATAACCCTTTTTGTCTATATTTGTTAGAATGCATTTTGTTGACAGTTAATTTGCTAGCTTTTTATAATATTCATACAAATCATATTATGACTTGGTTCTGATTCTCTTCTCTGTTAATGTGCAAATATTTTTCAGGTTCTCTGTATTCTTTGGGATATGGAAACTGAAGAAGTTGAAGATATATTACAGGAATTTGTCAACAAGTCACTGTTGTTCTGTGATCGTAATGGGAAGTCATTCCATTATTATTTGCATGATCTTCAGCTTGACTTTCTCACAGAGAAGAATCGCAACCAGCTTCAGGTAGCATATCAACTGGTACTTACATTCAACTTTACTCTCCAAAGCTGGGCATTTTTACAGAAAATGTTACTTTGTTAAATGATACCCTGAGTAGCTTCATAGGTCCAAATTAAATTTAACTCAAGGTCCACTCATTAAAAATAGTTATTTTCAACTTGAAACTGTGGAGGGGTTTTGTGATGGTTCCATCTGCAACTAAGAGACTGAACTGAGAGAAGACTCTATAACCATTATTTCTCTATCAGATATTTCCACCAGGAGATATAATGTTCCACTGTTGATTCCAAAGGCATCAAGGCCCTACCAGAATAGGAAACTTCTTAAATGCAAAGAAATGTTTTTTTCTCCCTTTTTTCAGTTTAAGGCAGTACTTTCAGGAAGATGACCTATAAGTTGGGTTCAGTTTCACTTCTGAAGGACAAGGCAGAAAGAATAGATATGAAGAAAAGGCATTTTTGTCCTGCTTTAGATCTACATATGTAAGGATCCTTTTTTTGTTGGCTACCCACATTTAAGATGAAGAGAGATCTGGTAGCTAATCTCAGTCTGAGAAGGAGGGTTAATAGCTTGCTCTTCTGTCTTTTAATATACAGAGAATGTTTCTGGAGAGGTCTTTAGTGGTAAATTAGGTTAGGTATACAATTTTGGATGGTAAGCTTTTTCATTTCACTTATTAATGTATTACAATTGAGAAATAATATTATTCCTCAATGCTATTTACAATGTAATAATAATAATAACAATACTTCCTCAATGCCAAAAATGTTTTTCTTCACTTTGCAGGAGCTACATAAAAACATAGTAAATCAGTACAAGAAGTACTACAAGCTTAATACACCTGTTCTGTCTCAAGAGGATTGCATGTACTGGTATAACTTTCTAGCATACCACATGGCAGGTGCCAAAATGCAGCAGGTGGGTTCTGACAGGTGTCCTTTTCTTCCCTTTTTCACCCAGTCTTGCCTTTGCTTTTCCCTCCAGGCCTTTTCCCAGATGAGCCTCTCTTCCCCTTGACTTTAGTCCAGCTGGGTAAACACTCTACGTAGTCTTTAGGAGGACCTCTGATAATCACTGTCCCTTAGAAGAACTACTTTATTTCTACAATTTTTATCTTGTCTTTTCAACCAGTTCTTGAGAAGATTTCCTATTTTATACCACAGTAGCTTGTGGTTTTCTTTTCCTTTTTAGGAAGCTTTAATTTGAAGTATTCCCTAAACCTTTTTGAAAACCCAAGCTCTCCTTATTGTGTAATAATACAAGTAAATTGATTTCATCAGAGCATTTTGTCAGTTAGTTACTTTTTTTATCTTCAGAAGTCTTGTTAGCTTTTCCCTCTTTTGTCATACAGATTTGTGTGTAAAAAATAATTATCTGATTTCAATCGCAAAAAAAACCCTATCAAGAGTTAGATGGGCAAGTCTCTTGTTTCCAGGATTGTCTTGGCACCTTAAAAAAAATGCTGTAATTTTTGCCAATTACTCTTCTTTAGATATTGATGCAATATCTAGTATAAGATGCAAATCATGCAGAAAGATTAATAATTGGTAGTTTCACTTCAATTTGAGTTTCAAGTATCTTGAATAACATTTGGTCCTGGTTGTTAATTGCTCAAACATTTTCATTTGAGTTTCTTTCAAGATGGCTCATCTGACTCATCATATAACACACTTCATGGATTTATCTCTTATAGGAACCTTCATTATAAATGCTGGCTACAAGTCTGGGTGTTTTGGATCATATTTATTTTGTTATCTTAGTATCTTTAGTTTCAGTGTATAGTGAAAATGTTTTTATTGGCAGCCTTTCTATATTTTGTAGAATTAGCTTCTCAGAAGTCTTTAGCCTGGCTCATTGTGACTATATGCTTCCTAGAGTTTATATTCTGTGTATCACTTTTCATTATTTAAAATGCTTTCTACTTGTTGGAAGGCTAATAAAGCTAGGAGGTATTCCTTTTCTTTGTTTAACAATGGTAGTCTTTTAATTCTTGTTGTAGTTATTGATTTTAAGTTGGAATATGCTTTGCACTTGTGCAATATTATTGCTGAGCAGTTTTTCTACAGCACATCTGAGAAGACAACATTGGACCAATACTTGTTGAAGATGGTCATCTAACTAATAGGAATAAAGTTCAATGCTTTTTTAAACCTGAATCCTTAATAATACTGACAGACCTTGTCTGCCCAGCCCCTTCATTTGGACAGCCATAAGTGTTTGGAACAGGGACTTTTCATTTGTGGAGATAAATGTGAAATTGTAAGGGACTGTCTGGATCAGTTGAATGTTCACAAGTCCATAGGGCTTGATGTGATGCAACCCAGAGCACTAAAGGCATGAAAGGATTTTATGGCAAGAATCCCTTGATCATTTATCAATGGTTTTAGGAGTTTCAGCATCTCTTAGGAAGATCAACAATCAACAATCCTTATTAGCAGTGATCTTTGCTAAACTGGACTAGAAGAAGCTTTTCAGAGTTAAAAAGGCAGATCTCGTGTGCTGCAGAAGTCAAGAATTGCTGTGTACCTCCATGTCCTGTCTGACTAGCTGTATCAAAGAGCAGTTTAAAATAACAAACTTAGTCTTCTATACACTGAATTTTTATAACTGAGCAATTATGATGCAGAAAACAGGGTATTGCCTGTTTTCACCAAGAGACATTTGTTCCAAAATGTACTAATTACCTAGTGAATTTCCTGTGTTTTTCTTTTTCCCCCTAAGTAGATTCTGTTGTGAGACTTACAGTCTGAACTTAAATTTGTATTTCTTTTAGGAGCTCCGTGATCTTATGTTTTCTTTAGACTGGATTAAAGCTAAAACAGAGTTGGTAGGGCCTGCTCATCTGATTCATGAATATGTAGAATATAGTTCAATTCTGGATCAAAAGGTATGATACTAAAAGGTAAATGATCAGTTGGTTCATTTTGTTCATCAGTTAATCATTTTGTAGGATGTATATATATGTCAGATATATAGAAAGCTTAAAAACCCAAAGCATGACACCAATATTAAATTAAACTTTAACTTGGAGAAGATAAACTGAAAACTGAGTTTCCTACATTTTTAACTTCAGTATATGAGTGGTTGGCCATGGAACTCAGTAACTGTAGTGATCAACACCTAGTGTTGGGTGCATAGAGTACCCTGCTTTTGAGGAAGTGTAGAATTATGCTGACCACTTAGAATAGTCTTTCTGGTATTTCACACTGCTTGTTGACTAAATCACTGTTGCTAGTATTCTTTGTTTGAAAAATAAGGATATTATGCTTTCTGAATAATAGATAATGAAATGTTTCCATCCATTGTATGTATTTGCTAATACAGCTTAACAGAAAAATAGGGCTAAAGGCTTCTGTAAGAATATTGTCTGTATAGAAATTTTAAAAAGCAAGGAAATGAATCCTAAGATAAATCTATGTTATCAAATGTCTGTTCTGTATTTAGGACAGCACAGTTCGTGAGAATTTCCAGGAATTTCTGTCTTTAAATGGGCACCTTCTTGGACGGCAGCCCTTTCCGGACATCATTCAGCTGGGTCTTTGCCAGCCAGAGACATCAGAGGTGTATCACCAGGCCAAGCTGCATGCTCAAAGGCAAACAGGAACATTTTATTTGGAGTGGATGTAAGTAGCTGCAGTCTGTCTGCTGATATGCTGATCCCTTGTCCAAGGAAATCATTTAATGTACAACTAAGTGCCATGTACGGGAATAAAAAGATCTTTGTGAGATCCACTGGGGGTTTTTGTGTAAAAATTTTCGAGAACTTGTGGGAGAAGAGGAACTGTAGATATGTAAGGTGACATCTTAGTAATAATTACATAAAAATAAGTTGAATAATTTATTTACTTCCGTGTTCAATTATTGTTCCTTTTAAATAACAATGCAAAGATGAAAATATGATACTTTGAATCTTTTTAAAATAGTTTTATTTTATAGCTAGAATTCTAGTGTAAGTATTGGGTATGTTAGCGTATGTTTTTAGGTGTTAAACCATAACTTTAAAAAGGACAACATTTGTACTAACTTGCAAAGTTTTATGAAGTAGTGAGATGGAAAATTGTGATATTGAAATTTCTCCTATTTAAACAATTCTGTTGCTATATTTTTGAAAGTCATTTAAGGAAAAAGTATACACATCTGCACATTTTCCTAGCCTTGTCCAACTGTCAGTAACTCTCTTAGATTCTGTTTGATATTTCTCTTCTGATATGTGTAATACTTGGTGCTTAAGAAACAGAATGACTCCATGTCAAGCAGTTATACTAAGAGCCAGGCAGATTAGTCTCCTCTTTGAATATTTGCTTATTTTATTTAGCAAAATTGCTTGGAAATTGCATGGTTTAGAAGAGTCAATATTCAGTTAGTTCATGAGAGAGATGTTTTGGTCATTCATCATCAAATCTTCTCATTAGAGTGCTGTCATCTCATTACAGTGCCAGCTTTCTGTTTAAAGATCTGGCTAAACAGGATGATTATGATTGCTATTAAGCTTTTGTTGAAGTAAGGCAAGAGTCATCTAAAGTGTGTTAGATCCTGTACCTAATCTCTAATTGAAAAGAGGTGATAGTCACAGGTCTTATTTAGCTATCTAGTGATAACAACTGAGCCATTGTTACGAAAATTAAAGAAATTTGTAACGATCTAAGCAATTTACAAGTGTTTTTTAATATGCTTGGAAAGGAAAAGTTTGCATCAATTGCAGGAGAGCAAGAATTCTCAGGAAAAAGTCTAAATTTGGAAATAGCATGTTTCAGATCATAAAAACACTATCTTTTTTGGTCTCTAAGCTGTAACTGTTGGAGCACAATGTAAACCTCTCAGTGAATGTTAGAATTTATATTTACTTTTTTAGTTCAGCACCAAGGCTGAGAGGTAAGGTGTAGTGGATCAGTTGTTTTGTTTATAAAGCTTGCTGCTCAGGATGTGTGAAAAAGTGTTTATCTTCTTAGAGATTATTTTGAATAATGCAAAGGCACTCATCTAATAATTGTTTTACCCTGTAGAAATAAAAAATCCTTGAAAAATCTCTACCGTCTGGTTGTTCGCCCACACAGAGATGCAGTTTACCATGCTTGCTTTTCTAATGATAGACAAAGAATAGCATCATGTGGAGCTGATAAAACACTTCAGGTAAGACACCTATGCATGAGTCAAAAGAGGTGCTCTGTACCCTTTTGAAAATATTTGTTAAACAGTCCTGTCACTTTTCTTCTGTTGCTACATGGAAATATTTGGATCTAGATCAGAATTGGAGACAAATGATTGAAAAGGATCAAGTTGCATGCTCAGAATAGTGTTATCTTCAAGAGCTGAATGATGTGATTTTAGGGTTTGTACCCTCACTGCACTAATGTGTGAACGTGAGATGACATGGAAAAGGTCGCAGCCCAGCAATGCACCCTAGCTTATTTAAAATTTACTTGCAAAAAATGTTATTTCCAGTCACAGTAGATCTTATATAACACTGAGGAGCAGTAATATGTTTTAGATTCAGTTTTGCTGTTTATATGGGATGGTAGTGGACATTATGCCACTTTGGTGTTTAATCAGTGAAACCCCTTAATGCAAAAGAAATACATCTGTGGAAAAACCACCTGAAACTAAGGACACTATTAAATTGGAAGCAGGCCCAAAGTGCTTAGAAAGCAGAGACAGCGAGGAACGTGACTAATATAAATTTGCCAGCAGTCTGCCTGGAGGGGAGTCAGCCAGCTCTCAAGAAAACTAGCAATCAGCCAGCCAGTAACCTGGTAAAGTACCCATATTCCAGAGAGCCAAAGGTAAGGGAAAAGAGCAACTTTGCTGCAAACCTTTGGAATTGTTTTGGATGCTTGGGAAGTTGAATACTAAGTTGCTGTTCGTTTGGCTACTTACTGTGTTGTTACTGGGTTTTTTATTTGCTTATTTTATTTGCTGGCCTGTACAGAACTATGATCATGGCTCTACTTAGGAGATGTTTGGTGGGATGTACTCATGCTGTGATGTTGTTCCTCTGCTGGGCTTCTGTACGTAATGGCCTCATTATTGGCACTGCAGATTGCTTATTTTCTTCTTCATTTGACACCCAAAAAATCTGTGGATTGCAATTGCATTTAAACTAAACTTTCATTGAAGAAATAATAGGAAAATTAGCAATAATATTTTTTAAACTTTTTAACTTTGAGCTTATTCATGTTTTTTCTAATTGCGACTTAAGCTTTTCAGTTTTCAAGGCTACTTAAAAAAATGATTGCTGGATTAAGAACAGATACTCTGCAGAACTTACTGTGAAGGTAGATTTCCTGTTACTTCAGTACTTATGTCCTTATTTGAACAAATACCAACCGTTTAGTTGTCATTAGTATTCCTGTTCAATTAAACAATAATCTGAGAAGAGCTGTAAATAACACCTTGTGGTTTGTTTTAATAATTAAGAATATATAACCTAAGATGGAAAGGGAAACTTGATTTCCACCTTCTGCCGACCCCGTACTGTAAAGTTAAATCCCAGAATGTGAGGATATCAATTAATATGTCTGTCCCCCAACTGTCCTTTCATTGCCTATGTCTAACTTGAGACTGAAACGTGTCATTCTGTCAATATTTCCCCACTTATTTTGGGGTTTTTGTTCCACCAATCATCAATTCTGTTGAAATTCTTACTTTATATGTATGGATATCCCATACATGTAAAACTGGAATTTGTGGATTTTAGAATGACTTAGATTTGGTTAAAAGATAGTGCTTTGCAGTTACTATTAAAAAATACTGTGAAAGGGCATGGCTATTGGCTTAAAGAGTGTTTTTAAAAATCAGTTTTCACTAATGCTCTCTCTTACAATTTCTGTCATCCTTGCAGAACTTTATAATTATGTTATTGTCTCTGAAATGATGAGTGCTTTCAAAAGTCAACTCATTTTTTTAAGAGCTGACATAAAGAGAACTGTTTGAGATGATAAAACAAACGTAGGTGTTTTCAAATTACAAGTTATAAGGTTTTACTGTTCCTTGGTTTAGGTGTTTAAAGCAGAAAGTGGAGAGAGACTGCTGGAGATAAATGCCCACGATGATGAAATACTCTGTTGCACTTTTTCTGCAGATGGTGAATTTGTGGCAACTTGTTCAAGTGATAAAAAAGTCAAGGTAAGGGAATGAGGAAAAGATGCTTCTTTTTTCAAATTCATAATTTGAATTTCTATTTAGCTAACTCAGCACAGATTCTTAAAACTTAAGGACATTTAAACTGCCTTAAATATTATATAGATAATTTAATACTTGACAAACAGAAAAGCCCCGGTTGTTATATAAAATAAAAGATAATGTTAAAATCATGAATGCAGAATTAACCACTTATTTTGTATTATCTGATATTTCTTTTTAACTAGAACATGATGTGTGAGTCCAGTCCTATTCATAACATGAAAAAATCTGCCCATAATTACTTTTTTAATGCTTCTTTTCTGTTACTTGTGAAATAGTTGGGATTTTTAATTCCTCATTATAGTAGCAAAATCTCGTTGGAATTCCAGAATTGATCAGATTCTAATCTGACTTGTGACCTTTCCCTTCATAATATCTTGCTTCTTTTTGAAAATATATACTCTTTCTCGTCAATATATTTTTGAGGTATTATTGGAAATGTTTTAGGACTTTATCTGTATTTCATCATGATTTCCAGATATTTAAAAACAATTACTTTAAATATATTTAAAAGTCTTTCTCATCTTTCAATTCTACCTAGGTCTGGAATTCAAGAACAGGCCAGTGTAAGTGTGTATACGAAGAACACTCCGAGCAGGTCAATTGTTGCCAGTTCAATAACAAAAGTGGTCAGTACCTTCTAGCCACCTGCTCAAATGACACTTACATCAAAGTAAGTGGAAAGGGTTGAGATTATTCTTGTGCTGTTTGTCATAACAGGGTAGTTGTTGATGTATAAATATATCTAAACACTGTAATGGGTTTTTTTAATGAGCTTGGTAGAAGAGACATATTGATTACAGCTCTGTAATTAGATTTCAGCAAGGCAGAATTGAAGTATTTGTACTCAGCAAAGGAGATTGGGCAAGTCCTCTCTTGGTAGGGCATGAAGGTGAGAGCTTTAGCCTGATGATATTCAGACTATTCAAGACTAACTTCAGAGATTTTATTTTTGTTAAAGTGTGTAACTCCATAATTAGGAAGCTGAAAAGGAAGGAGGCAAGACAAAGCTTTTTCGTCAGTCTGAGGAAACTTTCAGTATTTTTGTTCTGGTCAGGGGCCTTGTCTGCATTATACAGAAAGTTTTAACTAGGTTTATAGTAATTCTGATATTAATAGTTTTTGTATATCTTAACAGATAGAGATAAATTGTAGGGTAGCCTGGGGCAAAGCATCCAGTCCATGAGCATGTGGGTAAATGAAAGTGGTGTTTTGTTTTCCAATGTATGATTTTGAGAAGAGCATGAATGATGTGTCTTTGAATAATTGATGAATATGATGATATTGATGTGTTTATTTCTCTTACAGATTTGGGATTTGAATAAAAAATACTGTAGAAATACGATGATAGGTCATGACAATTCTGTCAATCACTGCAGATTTTCACCAAATGATGAATATGTTGCTAGCTGCTCGACAGATGGAACAGTAAAGGTATACAGTAGGTTTTTAAATCAGCCCTTTGTTTTGATGATGGATGGGCAGGTTTTGCGTCAGTTGCAAAATATGT